>CM056054.1:30156861-30584361 GCA_029574335.1 Rana kukunoris
GGTTTTTGTAAAGGATATCTATCCCATTAAAGTTGCTATTTGCTGTGTCATTGCTGGGCGAGATTTCTGTCAGCCCTCGCCAACTGGGTTCTGACCCTTTCTCTATCTCCTTTTTTTTTTTTTTCTTCAAGGTATTTATTGTGCGATAATCCAAGTGTACAGCGGTCTTGTACAGAAAAAAATACTTTTCT
Source organism: Rana kukunoris (assembly GCA_029574335.1). Classification (NCBI taxonomy): domain Eukaryota; kingdom Metazoa; phylum Chordata; class Amphibia; order Anura; family Ranidae; genus Rana; species Rana kukunoris. The sequence continues at coordinate 30,157,053 of CM056054.1, forward strand.
ACTCTCTCCATAAATTAAGTAAAAACACCATTTGACTTAGTTCACTTTAATCATTTGTGATCGATATGACCAGTCATAGCGACGATCGCCGTGATCTTCTGTGTCCATCGGGCACAGCGGTCATTGGATTTGCCCTGGTACACTCCCCAGGGGCCATACTAATGTGCATGTGCCGTGCGTGTGCAGTACCAGTACATCACCTGCCTGGCTGTTGCCGCTCGCTAGCAATATATGTACTGTTAGCGGGTGGCAAGTGATTAAACGGATTACAATTTTAGTTACTTCCTGGTTTTCAGACCTAGGCAAATGTCGTACATCTCTGCAGGGGAGGTTTTCTCAGCTAAACACACCCTCTCACCTGCATGCCTGAGCTAAGGACAGATGGCTTCCAGAAAGTAATGGCTACATAAATCATCTGCCCTTGGGTTCGAAATTATTTTTCAGCAGAATAAAGCGTTGGGGGGGGTTGCTCTGAATATTTAAAATTTAACGTTTTTGGTTTGTGGTGCTCAGATGCAGTGTAGTTCCGCATTAACTATTTGAATAAAGTTTCATGCTGTTGATTTGCATGTATCCTGATAGCTCTGTCAATCAAATAGTTAATCAGATGGTAGTTTGAGTTCATAGCGTGCACAGATTGGTGACAAAGGTGCCGCTCCATGGACTGCATTCAAAATCCGCATTGCCACCCTATTGGCAAAAGTGCCAGGGAAAGATACCTTGGCTATTCTTGCACAGAGGACGACGAGAGTGGCAAGAAAGGTTTACATTGAAGAAAAAAGGTAACGGCTTGTTCACACGTGTGCGATATAATGCACAACACAAGGTTTTGCCATTGTTTGCTTTAGGTTCTGTTAACACCTGAGTGCTGCGCTGCCATGTGTTGGAAAAATATTAAAGGAGTTGTAAAGGTGGGTTTTCCTTCGATTTTCTAAATGTTTTCTTTCTTTGTCTGAATTTCTCACTCCCGTTTCTCCTCAGTTCCTGTTCTGACTGACTAACCCCCAGCCAGAACGGCTTGGATGATGGGGGCAAGCTTACTGAGGAGGAACAGGAAGTGAGTGAGATATTCAAAGAAAAAAATGTTTAGAAGGGAAATGAAAAGAAAAGTAAACCAACAATGCACTAGCTTAAAGGAACATATTTAGAAAATAAAAAACAAACCTTTACAACCCCTTAAATATGCTTTTCTGCTGCGTCATGTCTTTAGCCCAATAGACTTCAATGGCAGTGCATGAAATGTACAAGAAAAAAAAAGCATGGAAGAGAATATTTTATGTACACTTTAAAGCGGAGTTCCACCCTTAAAATCTTTTTTTTTTTCATTACATCCAGCATACTGGCGTCAGCGCCAGTATGCTGTTTTTTTTTTTTTTTTTAATGTGCGTACTTACTTTATATCACAACATTGAATTCCAGGCGCATTAAGCAGATGGTTGTAGCCTGAGCTGGTTGTTTAGCAGTATATGGAAAGTTTCTCTATTCTGCACAAGTTCATTCTCTTTCTGCATCTGAACGGTTAACGTTTCCATGGTTTTAACTTATTTGGCTTAGCCTCAGAGGAATTTGAGTGGGTTGGTTTATGTCATGACTTCCTTGTCAGATTTGTTTTGTGTGTTTCTAGGCAAAATTTTTATTTTTTTATAAGTTTTGGAGAGAGTGGACAAGGGTTGGACCCTCTGTCAAGTTTTTACTATTGCTTTAGGACTCGGAGTCCCTGTTTGGGAGGCTCATGAGCTACAAAAATAAGGGGTGAATGGGGCCTTAAGGGGAACATTGCCTCCGTTTCCAGTGGTTGTAAACACTTATGCCGTGTACACACGCTCGGAATTTCTGACAACAAATCTTCCGAGTGTGCGTAGGTCTCATCGGACATTTGTTGTCGAAATTCCCGACAACAAAAAATTTGAGAGCTGGTTTTTAAATTGTAATGGACTAAAAAGTAGGGTTGTCCCGATACCACTTTTTTAGGACCGAGTACAAGTACCGATACTTTTTTTCATGTACTTGCCGATACCGATTACCGATACTTTTTTTTTTAAATGTCATGTGACAGTTTTCAAACCACAATACAGACTAAGGATATTTTCTTTAGAATTATGAAGAACTCTAACTCAAGACATTATAAAAGAATAAAAATTAGTAAAAATTAATAAAAATATTTTATTTTCTTGTCACGCAGTAGTAAAAAACGTAAAGATTTTTCACAAAACATGTTGATAAATACAAAAAAAGTTTTCTATTTAGGTATCGGGAGCATTTGCGCGAGTACAAGTACTCCCGCAAATACTCGGTATCGGTACCGATACTAGTATCTGTATCTGGACAACCCTACTAAAAAGCATGAGGCTGAGAAACGCGAATCGTCTCTCACCTAACTTCTACTAACACGACTGGTATTGAACTTCCCTTTTCTAGTGCCGTCGTGTACGGCACCGCGTTCTTGACGTTCGGAATTTCCGACGACATTTGTGTGCCCGTGTGTATGCAAGACAAGTTTGAGCCAACATCCATCGAAAAAAAAACACGGTTTTGTTGTCAGATCGTCTGTATGCGGCATTTCATAGACCCAGTGAAGTGACTGGCCTCAGGTGATACACAGAGCTGAAACAAATCCTCCTACATAAGTTGTATCTGTAGTCTTCTCTTCTCTACATCAGTTCAAAGTCCAGAATTGTAAAGCTTGTCTGAGCTGTCAGGAAAAAAAAGGGGGCGGAATGCTGAAGTAACACTTTGCAGAGCTCAGTGAGGAGAGCTCTGAGAGCTGATTGGAGGGAAAAGACACACACCCCTTCCACACAGCAACAGAGCTGAGGCTGTCAATCGGCCACCATTTTTCTCTTGGTGTCAGAAGATTCATGCTGATAGCAGAGGAAAAACAATCACTTTGGGTGAATACAGTAGAGGTAGCCATTTTGTTGGTTGGACAAACATTTAGATTTCACCTAGTTGGACATGCCTTGCACATTGATCCCTGTTCTTATTAATTTCTGTAATCTAGGGTCAGCAGTGGTAGAGTAGTGGGGGCACTTGGTACTAGGCGACTCCATACTCTCCCTGCTTTTATAAATGGTTAGGCTACTTTAGAATAATTAGAATACCCCACACATGCAATTTTACATCATTTCGAGGTAGCTCAACTTGAACGGGATTGGATTGTCTGGCGGTGGAGCGGCATGCTGGGTCTTGTAGTTTCTTTCTACCTTTTCTGCAATGAAGCAGTTAATGACTCTTACTTTGTAGCTTATAAACTGGGCGTTTTCTACGCATTCATCTCTCAGGTTTAACCCTACCTGCACTCTTCTGTGGAATACTTTGAATTCCTTTGCCATTAATAGTTCTGCAGGAGTGTTTTGCTACAGCAAAGTCTTGTATTTGTCTTGGCTTCTGTTAAAAGTACTGTGCTTCTGGAGATTGCAACAAGTCATGGAAGTTTTTTTTTCGGGGTTCCGACTTGTGTCGCCCGACATGAGAAATTCCATTGAAGTGAATGAGAGCCGTCTTAAAGTACACTACTGAAGTCACTCCGACTTCAGAAAAGGTTCCTGTACTACTTCAAGGCGACTTCTAGGCGACTTATACCCATTGATTTCAATGGAAGTTGCCTCCAAAGTCGGATCGCTGTCCTAACTGAAGCAACTTTACTTGTTTTAGGCATGATGGGGCCAATCTCTACAGTGGGAGCTTTTTTTGGACAGGCTTTGGCATCGTGTGGCCTACAACAGTGGTCTCAATGCTGCGGCCCGGGGCTGGATGCAGCCCTTTGGTTGCTTTTATCCTTTCTTATTGCAATATTTTTTCCTTTGACTCCAACAATGAGGCAAAGTCACCCCCCCCCCCCCGCCCCCAATGATTGGGCACAATTATTCCCAGTGATACCAATAATGGGGCGTTAATCTTTCCACCCAATGACACCAACGATGGGCCACAATTCCTCTCAATGAGACCAACATTGGGGCATTGTTTACTCCATGGCTTGACAAATTTGTTTGGAATCTAGGAGCCAGGAACGTGTCCCGTCCTGCCGAGCTTGCGCGCAGAAGCGAACGCATACGTAAGTAGCGCCCGCATATAAAAGCAGTGTTCAAAATACACATGTGAGTTATCGCCACAATTGGTAAAGCGGGAGCAATAATTCTGCGCATGGAGACAGGATGCCCCAGCTGTGCCGCGCCAGGTCGCTAATTCTAGTCGCAAATGCGACCTGGCGCCGGAGTTTGTCGAACCCTGGTTTACTCCCACTGTTGCCGGGACTTTTTCTACTTCCAATGGCCACAGTTCGGCCTCCGTAAAGTTGAAGGACCGTAAACTGACCCTTTGTTTAGACACTCTGGAGACCTCTGGCACTTCAACTAAGCAACATTTTGCAGTGTCCCCCCCCCCCCCCCCCCGGCCCTTTTACATCATAGTCTATTGTATTCAAAAGGTGAACTTAGCCTTTGAGTTCCTGCTTTGCTGTAATGGTTGATATTGGTTTAGGGGGTGCAGGAAGGTGGGGCATGTCATGCGTGCATGCTCTGTCTAGAGCACATTGGTGCCGGAGGCTGTATCTATTCTAAACTCTGGGTGGAATTCATTACTCGGCCACATTCCAGTTGCTGTCTTCAATGTTTCTGATAAATTAGCTCAATGCCTCAGGTATTGGTACACAGCGATCGGATTACACAATGAGCGCATTCCACCGTCAGAGCATTGGTTGGTAAGATTCTCTTGCTCGGTATGTAAGATGTGATGACCATTCTGTACCCTATGAATTTGGGAAATGTCCATACATAGGCCTTTCAGCACTTCTTTTTTATTTTACAGCTAATTTGTTGATATTGGGTTATGGACCGCAGGCGTGAAGGATGAAATCTTATATCGGCCAGGTTCCATCATCAAATGTCTGCTGTAAAGAATAACAATCTAACACCTTAATTTATTTTTGTGTCCGCTCCGTGTGTGTCCGTTGGCTCAGCGGGGATCCCCGCTGAGCTGTCGGCGGACAGAGCGGTCCCCGCACACTGTGCAGGGAACACCCTGTCTCTTCTCCGCTCTCCACTATGGGGAATCGGATGAATACGGACCGTGTGTCCGTATTCATCCGATCCGAAGAAAAATAGGGTCTTCTTCCGTCCGAAAAACCGGATCCAGACGGACGCGGATCTTTGCGGACGTTAGCGGATGCATCATCCGCTAACGGACGCGATCCCATAGGGCCCCATTCTAAGTCCGGTTACAGACTTCGTCCGCACGTGTGAAAGGGCCCTTAATCAAGTTTGCGTTATACCTAGCTAATTGTTCTCTTTCCTCTTGCTACACAATGCCTGGGCATACTAAGGGACACAAACTTTTTTTTTTTTTTTTTTTTTTTTTTTTTTTTACATTTGCACACACAATTTTTTTTTTTTTTTACCTCTAAATAAAGAGTTGTGCTCAATCTCTGGCTGCGGCAACGTTTGTTAAATCTTTTATTCAACCTTCAGTCTTCTGTCAGCTGAGACTTGTAGTTCTGGCTGCAGTACAGATATCACAGGGGGTTGCACAGTCGGTACACTTCTCTACTCGGAGAAAGCTTTGTATTTTATTTCACAGAAGGCAAAGCGTTCTGTAAAGGGGAGGAGGTGCGGAAGTCACAATCTCCCCTCCTCCATTCGCAAAAGTTGCGCTTCATCTGTGAAAATAATGCAAGACTACTTCTGTCTTGTGCTTGCTCGCTCCTTCTCCTTCTCTCTTGTGCGCGCTCGCTCCTTCTCTCTTGTGCGTGCTCGCTCCTTCTCCTTCTCTCTTGTGCGCGCTCGCTCCTTCTCCTTCTCTCTTGTGCGCGCTCGCTCCTTCTCCTTCTCTCTTGTGCGCGCTCGCTCCTTCTCCTTCTCTCTTGTGCGCGCTCGCTCCTTCTCCTTCTCTCTTGTGCGCGCTCGCTCCTTCTCCTTCTCTCTTGTGCGCGCTCGCTCCTTCTCCTCCTCTCTTGTGCGCGCTCGCTCCTCCTCTCTTGTGCGCGCGCTCGCTCCTCCTCCTCCTCCTTCTCCTTCTCCTTCTCCTTCTCTTGTGCGCGCTTGCTCCTCCTCCTCCTTCTCCTTCTCCTTCTCTTGTGCGCGCTTGCTCCTCCTTCTCCTTCTCCTTCTCTTGTGCGCGCTTGCTCCTCCTCCTCCTTCTCCTTCTCTTGTGCGCGCTTGCTCCTCCTCCTCCTTCTCCTTCTCTTGTGCGCGCTTGCTCCTCCTCCTCCTTCTCTTGTGCGCGCTTGCTCCTCCTCCTCCTTCTCTTGTGCGCGCTTGCTCCTCCTCCTCCTTCTCTTGTGCGCGCTTGCTCCTCCTCCTCCTTCTCTTGTGCGCGCTTGCTCCTCCTCCTCCTTCTCCTTCTCTTGTGCGCGCTTGCTCCTCCTCCTCCTCCTCCGCGCTTGCTCCTCCTCATCCTCATCCTCATCCTCATCCTCATCCTTCTCCTCTCTTGTGCGCGCTCGCTCCTTGTCTCACTGGCTCTCGTTATTGCCATGTATATTACTTAACGTTTACACTTCCTAAACTTTTTCTTCTTCCACTAAGTTCAGGTTTCAGTTCTAGGAATAAGAACACATGTATGTAAGCATTATCTGGAACAGCTCTTCCTGTAAGGCACCAAGAAGGGGATATACAGTGTGATTTGAAACATGTGGCCTGCACCACCACTTCCTGTGTTCCGTCCTTGGAACGTCTACAGACTGGACAATTTGACTTCTTTTGATGTTGTAGTGAATTCTCTCCAGTGTGGAGCTGAAAACAATTCCAGTCTGGCAGGATAGTGAGGTGTCAAATGTTCTAGTCATACGGGAGATGCAATTGCTGACCTGTTTTTAGGAGGTGGAAGCCCTGGGGCTGTTACTGATATGCATAGATGTGGGCCAGATAAGTTATCAAATAGTGAAGATGGTAACCCCCCCCTCCTCCCCGGTTCCTTTTTAAATACCAATTCATTTTAACTCGCCGTATATACTACAGTATAAGCCGAGTTTTTCAGCACATTTTTTTTAATCCCCCCCCCCTCAGCTTCTACTCGAGTCACCTTTTTGCGCCTGGTCTCCCGGACTTTGGGGACCCGGTACTGGCCGGCCTTAGGTCCCCTGGCACACATGTAGCCCCTCTTCCTCTACACATGTAGCCCCTCTTCCCCCTCTTCCTCTACAAAGTATGTTTTCTGGGGGACCTACGACCAGGGAGTACTGTGTGTGTGTTTTTTTTTTTATTATTATATATGTCTAGGCATGGGCACAGTGAGACATGGACACCCTAGGCTTGTACTCGAGTCAATACGGCTTCCCTTTTTTTTTGTGGTAAAATTAGGTGCCTCAGCTTATATTCGGGTCGGCTTATACTCGAGTATATACAGTGATTACCAAATGAATAGAATTTTAAAAGGATTGTCCACATCCAAATAATAGTTGCCTCAACTTCTGTACTTTACAGAGGACTCCCAAAGCAAACAATCTAGAATTCACAGCTTCCAGATTTATTTATTTTTTTAAATAATGTTGTTGTACAAAAAGGAAATCTAAAAGAAAGGGCCACGAAAGAACATAAATAGAGATTTCCTATTCCTCAGGACTTGGATATGCATATGATAAAACAATTCCCTGACATTGTTATGTAATAGAAGTTCTATGTACTGCAAATCATTAGTGGAATCCATGGATGTAATTTAGAGAGGAAGTACTGTAAAGTCTTTTTGAGTGTTTATACTGTAGATGTGAAAGAGATTACAGTATGTTGATCGTGTGGTAACAATGTCTTTAAAGTCCTTGTATCTATGTATCATTTGTTCTATGTTTACATTTTCTTAATATAGACTCCTGGTTGTGATTTGCTAACCTTGTCTAAAATCGCACATTTGCGCACACACATTTTTTTTAAATTTTTAAGGCCTCATGTATACTACTGCTGGTAAACTGACGTTTTTTTTCAACTGCTCCTGAACTCTTCTCTGTTATCTTATCAGTACATGTACACAGAGTCGTTTTAGAGGTAAGGTGACCAGATTTTTAAAATAAAAACCTGGGGACATTTTTTTTTTTTTTTTTTACTAGTAATGGCAGCAATCGGCGACTCTCTGCCCATCACCACCCGCCTCACAGCCTGTCAAGTCTTAGGACCCTTTCACACGGGGTGGATCAGTATTGATCCGCCTCCGTGTGTCCGTAAGCTCAGCGGGGATCGCAATGTAAATCCCTGCTGAGCCGCTGGATGACAGGGCGGTCTCCGCAGACTGTGCAGAGACCGCCCTGTTTTTTCTCCGCTCTCCCCTATGGGGGAGCGGATGAAGACGGACCGTATGTTCCTCTGATCCGCTCGGCAGACGGAAGAAAAAATAGGGTTTTCTTCCGTCTGCAAAATCGGATCATTGCGGAGGAGGACAATTACGGGTGTCAGCGGATGTTTATCCGCTGACACCCGCAATCGCATAGGGACCAATGTATGTCCCGTTTTCATCCGCAAACGGATGGATGAAAATGCGGACATACGGTCCGTACATGTCAAAGGGGCCTTACTCTCCGGGCCCTGGATACTACTGGGTGTGGAGCGAAGGAAGATCACTCCACCAGGGAAGGCAAGGAGATAATGTAAGCAGGCAGGCGTCTGGCCAGGACTTGCGCCAAGGCAGAAGAACATGCGGGCGGAGCTGAATGGGCATGCACCCGAAACTGAGGAAATATTCCCTCCGCTCCCACCAGCACAGGATCATCAGAAAGGGGCACAGATAATGGAAAAATATACACCCCCGTAAGGTGGTAGGATTTTTTATTTTTAATTCTGCACTGACTGTCTTTGAAATTGCCCCAGTCCCTATTCAAATCCAATCCAGGGACTAAACCGGGGACAGACTTGGTCAGGGGACAGTGTCCTCAATCCGGGGACTGTCCCCGGAAACTGGGGATGTCTGGTCACCCTAGTTTAGAGGCTTTTTCTGGAACCCAAGAAAATGCGTTCAGAAGCTGTGTTTAGAGGCATTTTGGCACCTTTCAGGGGGGTATAATACAGGTATTTGCACCCACTTCTGGGAAAAGACTCCCGCGGGAGTCGCACACCTTCGCGGCACCCCCCGCGCTATGCTATCCTCTTGGAAACCCACTGGTCCCAGGAGACAGCAGGGACCAGTCAGGACGGGACGTGCCGCTCGCGCATGCGCAGTAGGGAACCGGGCCATAAAGCCGCATCGCTTCACTTCCTGATTCCCTCACCGAGGATGGCGGTGGGTGCAGCAGAGAGGCAAGCGATTTCTCAGCTTTGGCTGCTGACACCGTGGGCGCGCTGGACAGGCAAGTGTCCATTTCATTAAAAGTTAGCAGCTGCAGTATTTGTAGCTGCTAGCTTTTAATAAAGAAATTTCGGGTGGACCTCCACTTTAAGGCGTCATAGTGACGATTTTCACTGTTTCCGGACCTTGCAGGATGACCGATGTTTCAGCACTTTGCAGGGACCCTTCTTCAAGTCAAATGTCACTATATTCCCTTGAGGAAGGGACCCTTCTAAAACTTGGCACTATCTACACCTCGCCAATAAATGTGTGGGCCTTTATTGGGGTGCTGGTGACTCTATCCTCCTTCTTCTACTTTTAGAATCTGGTGGCTTTGGACATGAAGATACTTCATAAAAGAAGCCCAGTGCTATCCTCATCTGGGTCTCCTCTTGTCTTCTGAAGTGTGGCATAACTTTATTTTCTCTGAGTCTGCAGACAACTCGGCTAAAATCCTGAAAGCTTCATGAGAACATTTTTGGGATGTCGCTGGAATGTCTGTCTAACCAACATGACATGTTCATTTTAAGTTGTTTTTCTGCTTTTTTGTCATTGAAATCCTAGTTTTAAAAAGTTACAATGCTTTATTTGCATGATATTTTTGTATTTTTGTATTTTTTTCCCCCATTTCCTCTATTTACACAAGGGATTGCCTGACAGAAGAATCTGTTAGATATTTGAATATGTGAGGCTTACTAGACTGGTTTATGAAGACTAGGGGACAGAGAGGTGATGTGGTTGCCTTTTGGAAGCCATCACCTTTTATGTGTATGTCTTGACAGATTTTTACGCACATTCTGATTGGATACGATGAGCAATGTCGCCTCTTTCTGCTTTACTGAGGCACATTTTAGTTGTTACGTTTCAGTCAAGTAAATCCGTGGTAATTTTAGTTAATAGCTTCTAAAGAACTCATCGGTGAGATACATCAGTCCCTGCTTAACAAGTGATTGAAGCTGATCCTCTGTGATATGGAAGCATATGTCACCTCAAGAGTCATCCAATGACCAATGTGTAAACGTCAAGGTTGTTTAGCCATTAACATCTAAAGTCACACATACCGTATATACTCGAGTATAAGCCGAGTTTTTCAGCACTTTTTGTGTGTGCTGAAAATGCTCCCCTTGGCTTATATTCGAGTCACCTTTTGCGCCTGATCTTCCAGGCCTTGGGGACCCGGTGCAGGCCGTAACTTGGCACTAGCCCCACTCTTCCTCTACAAATGTGCACCCCTTCTGTAGACTCCCATATTAAATGGTAATTTCTCCGATAACTTAGGGGACCCGGTGCAGGCCGTAACTTACCCAAACTTGGCACTAGCCCCACTCTTCCTCTACAAATGTGCACCCCTTCTGTAGACTCCCATATTAAATGGTAATGTCTCCGATAACTTAGGGGACCCGGTACGGCCGGCTGTAGGTCCTCTGAATCCACACATGTAGCCCCAGTTCTCCTCTACAAGTGTGCAAAGTTTGTTGTCTGGGGGACCTACGGCCGGGGAGCACCGAATTTTCAAAGCTGGGCATCCCTTCTATTTACTCCCATGTTAAACGTACGTCTAGTCATAGACACAGTGAGGCATACAGATGGACACAGTGAGGCATGCAGATGGACACCCTAGGCTTATACTCGAGTCAATACGTTTTTCCCATTAATTTATTTTTGTGGTAAAATTAGGTGCCTCGGCTTATATTCGGGGCGGCTTATATAACGGGGGTTGGGGGGGGGCGGCGTCATCAGATGTTTGATTTACCTTAAAGTGGATATGTTTTTTTTTTTTTTTTTTTTGATGTCACAATGTAGAGTATAATATTTCCTATCATCTGTGCCCAGTCTTGCCACACAGAGTTAATCCAGCTCTGAGCAATCCTATTTTATGTTCAGTGAAAATGAACAGCCTTCAAGATAAAACCCTGCCTAGATAAAAAGTCAGTTTTCTCTCTTGTTGCTTTGAGTGAGAGGTAATTTACATATCTAGCTAGGACATGTTTATTATGTTATGTTTTGTTTATCATAATATGAGGTGATATAACATCATAACACATCCTAGTAATATACAATCAACTTTGGATCACCTCTTGTTATGTTTAAACATGTCCAAGCTAGATAGGTAAATAACCTGTCACTGAAAGCAATAACAGAGAAACGGACTTTATAATTTGGCAAGTTTTTATCTGGAATTCTATTAATTTGCACTGAACTTTAAAAGAGGATTACTCAGTGCTGGATTAACTCTGTGTGGCAAGACTGGGCACAGATAATAGGAAATCTTATTCTCTACATTGTGACCTCAAAAAAAATGTTTTTTTTTGGGGTTTACATCCGCTTTAATGCATAGATTGCATTAAGGTGATTTTTTTTATTTATTTTTTCCTTTTTACAATGCCCTTTAGGTCCCTTTCACACTTGTAAGACTTCAAAGTCGCACGATTTTGCCGCGAATCGCGGCCGCGATTTCAATGAATGCCTGTGTAAGTGGCATCAAAATCAGACTTTGAAGTCGGCACAACTTAACCACTTAAGGACCGCCTACTGCACATTTACGTCGGCCGAATGGCACGGCTGGGCACATCAACGTATATATACACGTTGATTTTAGTACCCAGCCGTGGGTCGCGGGCGCGCGCCCCGTGACCCGGTCCAAAGCTCCGGGACCGGGACATTCGCGGACCCGATCGCCGCTGCAGTGCGGCGATCCGTCCCTGGAGCGGAAGAACGGGGAGAGCCGTGTGTACACACGGCTTCCCCGTGCTTCTCTGTGGCTGTAGCATCGATCGCGTCATCCCTGTAATAGGGGGACGCGATTGATGACGTCACACCTTCAGACACACCCCCCTACAGTAGTAAACAAAACACATAGGCACACATCCCCTACAGCGCCACCTGTGGTTAACTCCCAAACTGCAACTGTCATTTCCACAGTAAACAATGCAAATTTAAATGCATTTTTTGCTGTGAAAATGACAATTGTCCCAAAAATGTGTCAAAATTGTCCGAAGTGTCCGCCATATTGTCGCAGTCACGAAAAAAATCGCTGATCGCCGCTATTGGTAGTAAAAAAAAAATAATTAATAAAAATGCAATAAAACTATTCCTTATTTTGTAAACGCTATAAATTTAGCGAAAACCAACCGATAAACGCTTATTGCGATTTTTTTTTTTTTTTTTTTTTTTTACCAAAAATACGTAGAAGAATACGTATCGGCCTAAACTGAGGGAAAAAAAAATTTTTTTTATATATTTTTAGGGGAATTTTATAGCAAAAAGTAAAAAATATTGCATTTTTTTTTAAATTGTCGCTCTATTTTTGTTTATAGCGCAAAAAATAAAAACCGCAGAGGTGATCAAATAACACCAAAAGAAAGCTCTATTTGTGGGGAAAAAAGGACGCCAATTTTGTTTGGGAGCCACGTCGCACGACCGCGCAATTGTCAGTTAAAGCGACGCAGTGCCGAATCGCAAAAAGGGGCAAGGTCCTTTACCTGCATTTTGGTCCGGGTCTTAAGTGGTTAAAGTCCTGCCAGTATGAATGGTGTTCATTGAAAATAATGGAGAATGACTTGTCATACGATTTTGCAGTCCAAAATCGTGAGACAAGTCGTATAAGTGTGAAAGGGGCCTTAAGCCTAACCTAGAACAAGCCTACAGATGCAGCCTCATGACTTGCTCAATCTGCATACTTGTTGAGTCTGGGACTTTCATCAATGAAGCCAGCGTCAGCATGGAGTCATGGTCAGCATGACAGCCAGTCAATTAGCATTTTTAAGAATGAGGTCAGCAATGGCCGCTCCTTTGGCCCTCTAATGACATGTTTCCTTTAATTTGTCGATATGCTGCCCTAATTGCCCGTTTCAGTGGTTTGACGAGCTGTTTTGTATACGCTAATTAATTTACACCTGCTCAGTATACAAGTGTCTATTGAGCTCTGTATGTGATGAAAATGAAGAGGGCCCTGGTTAGTAAACATGGGAATTGGATGGAGTCGCATGCATGCATACATAAATACATAGTGTTTTCTCTTTTGGGCCGCTGTCATAGAATCCTCATGAGCTCCGGGGCTGCATTTTTCTTTGCTGCTGATACAATGGGACTCTTGAATGCACAAACAAGCGCGGCCTGTGTGTGTTTGTTGCCATATTGGGAAAACGCTGACTCAGGGAAATTTTCTGCTTAAACAGTAACAAGTAAATGTGAGGCCGGTGAGAGTTTACTGTAACCAATCTGACAAATAGCTTACTTTAACCCGTCAACTGCCAGATGTCAGCATTTAAAGGAAAGCTCCATCTAGGTTAATCCTTTACCTCTGTGTAGAGGGTGGTTAAGCCGTGTTGTATGTAAAGATTCTTGTGTCAGAAATTTTGCGGCGTTGAAATTGATCCCTTTTTTTATATTCTCCAATGTCAGACTGTGCGGGGTCATTGAGATGTGTACTTTGCGTTCAGGGTTAGTAAATCACCCTTAGAACTTGTTTACACTAGCGTCGCTCTCTGAAGAGCAATCTGCAATGAAATGGTTTTCAGGGGGTGTTTGGCAAGCAGCGTTTTACCCCAAATGCCCGCTCCCCCGCACATGTGCGTTGGTGGCCCCATTCACTAGATCACGTTTGGTGGGTGTTACTGCAAAGTATTGTGACCACACCATGTGTACACGCTCTGCTATTGCATCTTGAGGGGGAGTGGTTTGGCAGGGAAATAAAAACTCGGCACGACCGCGTGTTTGTAGCGCCCAACCACATGCGTAAACAATCTATACTCAAGACTATACATGGTTTAAATCTTGTCAGATCCTGCTGAAGCGGCCAAAATTAGAGCTGTGGGTGGCCCTGGCGGTAACAACTGACTTGTCAAATATAAAGTGATTGTAAGAGCCGGTTCACACTGGGACGGCACGACTTCGGGGCGACTCGGCAAGGCGACTTCCAAAATTACTTTTGTATAGAAGTCAATGCAAGTCGCCCCCGAAGTCCATACAAGAACCTTTTAAGAACGCTCCTATTAGAACGGTTCTATTGAATACAATGGGAAGCGACTCGTCAGGCGGCTGAGTCGCCTGACAAGCCGCCCCAGTGTGAACCGGCTCTAAGGTTAGTTTATTTTACAAAAAAAAAAACATGTTATACTTACCTGCTCTGTGCAAGGGTTTTGCACAGAGTGGCCCCGATCCTCCATTTCTGGGGTCTCCCAGTGGTGCTCCTGGCTCCTCTTCATCAGCTGCCCCTCACATAGAGAAGAATTCCATGGGGGCACCCGTGCATGCGACCTCCCGAATCCTGCTGCTGTCTATTGACACAGACTGCAGGACTCGGCCCTGCCCCCGTGTCACTGGATTTGATTGACAACACCTGGAGCCAATGACTTTTGCTGCTATCAGTCTATCCAGCGAGGACCCGAGACAGCGGCTGGAGCTGTTGGGGTTGTGCTCATCACTGGGAAGATCGGGTTCAGGTAAGAAAAGGGGGGGCTCTGGGGGGCAGCGCAGTTTTTTTTTTCACCTGAATGCATTCAGGTGATAAACCTTGAGGGTTTACAACTCCTTTTAGGTTTCGACTGAGCTAATGAGTAAGGCGCCTTTCACACTGAGGAGTATTTCACGTGTTTTAGCGCATAAATAACGCCTGAAATACTCCTGCCCCAGCATTCTCAATGTGAAAGCCCGAGGGCTTTCACACTGAGGCGATGTGCTGGCGGGAGAAAAAAAAATCTGCTGCAAACAGCATCTTGGGAGCGGTGAGAGGAGCGGTGTGTATACCGCTTCTTCCCATTGAAAACAATCGGACACCGCAGTAATACAGCTGGCAATGCGCCTCTGGTATTAACCCTTTTTGTCCGCTAGCGGGGGGTTAATACTGCACCGCTATCAGCCGAATACTGCGCTATACCACCACTGCACATACTGTGTGAAAGGGGCCTGACTGAATCCTATCAGATGCAGTCACTGTTCCAAGTATTTGGGCAGCCATGGGTGCCCCAGCTGCTGTAAACTATAGCTAATGAGAGATTTTTCCATCCTTTCAGCCATGTACCGCTGTCCTTAAAGTGCATGTAAGGGCAAAAAAGTGCAGGCATACCATTCAAAGGGGACAAATGTTATGGTGACAACTAAAGGCGGCCATACACGGTTCGAGTTTAGAAAAAAAATTATTTCGAAAATCGTATCAAAGAATTTTCGTACAAATTTCGCACCGTTGGTGGGCTGCAGTAACAGCCGATTTTCGTGCGGCAATCAAATTTGAGGAATCCAACGTTTCTGATTGATGAGAAATGTAATAAAAAAAAATATGCGCATTTGCAAGAAAAGAATATTCCCGGCAACATGAAGGTTTGGTCGGCTGAATTTCGAAAATCAATGGTGGCATCATCTGATCACAAAAAAACGAACTTTCTGATTTTTTAAAGAAGATTTGTTCGAAATTCAACCGTGTATGGCCTGCTTAAGATAATAATTCCCCTCACTGCGATTTCCCATTTCAGTTCAAAGATAGAAAGTTAGGCCTGATTCACTCTGAATGTGGTGGGATTGCATTGGGAGGCTATTCCAGCGCAGTCCCACTACATGGACAAGGGAAAACTCCTTGTCTCCTATGTGTGTTGCGGTGGTGCGTGGGGACGTGCACTGACAAAGTACTACATGCAATAGATCTAGATACTGTCGATAGATGGAGATATATTTATTTTATTTTAAGCACAGTGAAATGCACGGCACAGACAGCAATTGAATATTGGGATGCCTGGGTGACAACTCTATAAAGTTTGCATAAAAACAAGAGCTGGGCTCTTATCACGGCTCTGATCTCGACCACATACCAGCTGCTGAGTTGCAATGTCTGGAGTATACCAGTCCTTAAGGGAGATTCCCCCCAGCGGGACACCGATGGCTAGAAATAACCAGGTATGGACATTGACACTTTCTTCTCTATCCAAAACACAAGCAAAAAAAAAATGGCTGTGCATACGCTTTAAAGAAAATTTCCCACTTTGCCCCTAATGCCCCAAGTTGGTCTCGAATGACCCACCCCAATGGGCTTAACAACTTATGTGCTCCATTAAAAATACACACCCTCCCTTTTCTTTTTAGCTTGCTCTATAGCAGGAGTTTCCAAACTTTCTAAACAAAGGGCCAGTTTACGGTCCTTTAGACTTTGGGGGGGGGGCCAGACTAGGGCCATTGGGAGTAAAAAATGCCCAGATGTCCAGTGGGAGTAAATATTACCATATCTTTGGTGACAGTGGGAGGACTAGTGCCCCATCTTTGGTGTTAATGGAAATAATTGATAGTGTCAGTTGGAGGAATAGTGCCCCATTGGTGTCAGTGACAAGAATTATGCCCCATTTAAATTGGATGGAATAGTGCCCCAAGGGCCGCATTAAGGCAAGCAAAGGGCCACATCCGGCCCCAGGGCCACAGTTTGGAGACCCTGCTCTATAGGAAATTGTTACCCAAGATGCTCTGCTCCTTGGGGTATTATGCCCTGTACACACGATCGGACCTTTGTCCGACCAAATTCACACCGGAATTTTGACGGAGGAAAAGAGAACATGTTGTAATCGCCAATGGAATTCATCGGAATTTCCGATGGAATTTCTCCGATGAGGCATACACGGTCGGAATTTCCGTCTGACTTTTTCCATCGGAAATTCCGATCGTGTGTACGAGGCCTTACATGTTTGTATCTGTTGCTCTGTTTTACAGTGCTGGGTGATCTTGGATTTTGCTGACAGATGTGTTCTATCACTGCTGTAACATGATGGCGGTATTTCTATTTTCTGCAGAGGACAGGAGGATGAATGTTGTGCTTAATGGGGAATTGCGAGCATGGACTGCATTGCTGGGAATCCTTTCTTTTTCTGGAACCTAACAAAACTACAGTTTTAATTTTTGGGTATTAATCAAACCGCTGGATTTCTGTAATGGTGAAGGAAGCCAGGCCTGTCCGGGGTACAATAACCATTCGCAGATACACTGGAGAATGTGTATTGCAGTACATTTCCTGGAAGGCCGGCTTGAGAGTGAAATTTCCTTATGTGCAGTCTTCCATGAATGGGAAGGCTGTGTACATTTTATGTTAAAGGGGTTGTAAAGGATTTTATTTAAATTTTTTTAATAACAAACATGTTATACTTGCATCCACTGTGCAGCTCGTTTTGCACAGAGTGGCCCCGATCCTGGTTTTCTGGGGTCCCTCTGTGGCTGTCTCGGCTCCTCCCCACAAGAACTAACCCCCTTCATGGGAGCTCTCTCCCATGTGGGTTAGTTCTTGCTAGCGTAGACCCGTGCTATAGCCGCTCACTCTTTCACTTGGTCCTGCCCCCCCGGTGCGCCACATCATTAATTGTGATTGACAGTAGCGCGATCCAATGTCTGCACTGCTATCGATTTTATTAGGGTTGTCCAGATACCGATACTAGTATCGGTATCGGGGCCGATACCAAGTATTTGCGGGAGTACTTGTACTCGTGAAAATGCTCCCGATACCTAAATAGAATACTTTTTTTGTATTTATCAACATTCTGTGAAAATTCTTTGCGTTTTTTACTACTGCGTGACAAGCAAATAAAACATTTTTACTCATTTTTATTCTTTTATAATGTCTTGAGTTAGAGTTCTTCATAATTCTAAAGAAAATATCCTTAGTCTGGATTGTGGTTTGAAAACTGTCACATGACATTTAAAAAAAGTATCGGTATTCGGTATCGGCGAGTACATGAAAAAAAGTATCGGTACTTGTACTCGGTTCTAAAAAAGTGGTATCGGGACAACCCTAGATTTTATCAACTTTAGCCAATCAATGGCCAGACTGAGCAGAGAAGAGGACGTCGGGGGCGAGAGCAGCAGGTGGACGGGCTCGGGTAAGTAAAACGGGGTGGCCGTAAGTATCAGATGTTTTTTCACCTAATGCATCCTAAAAAATATGAATCTTTACAACCCCTTTAAGCCCCATAATGGACCAAACGGTTAAATATTAAGTAAAAAGAATGAAAAACTGTGCTATTTAAAACAAATACCAGTTATCAAAGCTGAAATGTCGTTGTGGGATACAAGAACAGTCCCAAGCGTATTAGACGCAGCGTTTCACTGTTTAAGTGACTATACCATCAGTAAGACTGCTTTGAAACTGGGGCCGCATTCGCGGTAAAGCGCCACTCATTTGAGAGAGCACAGCGCTGGTCAGTGACCTGACTTTTCTGTCCTGCAGTCAAGCAATACAACCTGGTCACCTCTCTGCCTTCAGCATTTGATTGGACAGGGAAGAAGTACCAGCAGACAAATGATTCCTCACTCTCCTCACTGCTTCTGACGGCATGTGTCCTATCGGCAGATCATCAAGCAGCAGAGCCTGATTAGCTCAGAATACTGCACCCCCCAGCCTGGGGTTACAACTTTTGCCAGGTCTTTATTTTTTCCCAGTCTCGTGTTTGAACCTTTTGACCAAACTGATTGCCCACTGTGTCATTACCTGTCAGGAAATTATAGGAAAACGCAGAGAGGGCAAGGGTTGGAACCTTTCTCTGGTTTTTAATTGCTCTGTGTCTTCCTATCCAAGGGGGTCCCCATTTTTTTTCTCGTCTTGGTGTCACAATTTAGTACCTGTTCCATCGATTCTTAGGCGAAAATAACCAGTTGCTGGTGTCAGCTCCCATATTTTTCTCCTTGCATTTTGCAGCAGCTCTCTCCCTGTAAAGACCTTTCTTTTGGTATCTCCAAAGAAAAGTAGAAGGGGAAGCACTAAACAGGTATTCTTTGGTAGGAAGAAACTTATCTTTAAAACAGAAAAGAGCACCTCCTGCGCACCGGCTGGCGCGTTTCAAGGATGGTCCTGAAGAAGAGGGTACCACCCTCCGAAACTCGTTAGCCGGTTGGATGAAGGTGTTGTCTTTCTAAGCCTAGGAGCACCTGGAGTAGGTAGAACTCTTCTGTTTTGAGCTTTGCTTGTCCTATCATTTGTAAATGGATTCGTTTTCATTTTTATAATAAATAATTACTGGGATAATGTGCTAGGTGGGTGCGCTCTTTCTCTTGTGTTTTTCTACAAACATTAGTTTGAACCTAATTTGGCAGCTATACACAAAATGAAGGGACCACCCAATCTGACATTTAGTTGTACTAAAAACCAAACTGCTGTCTTGAGGGTCCAAAACATGTTATGTCCACAGGTGGTAAGGAAAATCAATGCTTTTTGGGGGGCAGGGAACCCCTCCTTTATCAATCAGGTTTACACTTTGCTGGTGTTGTGTATTTTCCATTACCAGACATCCAAGATTACTGAAGAAAGGATGATCCGCACTCCGGTCGTTGCTCTTAAAAAATGTACGTATTTATTGACAAGCCACAGTAGACAAACGCAAATGGGAAAGGTTGACGCGTTTCAGCCTATAAGGCCTTAGTCATAAGTGGTTATGACTAAGGCTTTATAGGCTGAAACACGTCAACCTTTCCTATTTGCGTTTTGTCTACTGTGGCTTGTCAATAAATACGTCAATATTTTAAGAGCAACAACCGGAGTGCGGATCATCCTTTCTTCATTTACTTCTACTCTGGCCAGCGACTGTGGATCGCGCACCCGGGAGCTCTGCTTTCTATGTGATGTGTAGGTAGCAGCATTGACTTTTTTGTTTATATCCAAGATGACCGCCTATGCCTACTGCTAGTAGATTTCCACATGTTTTTCACCTCATTTTAATATTTTTCATAGGGATTATGACTTGAGGTAAATGACTTTAGTCTAGGTTGGTTAGGCTGTGGCTTTTTTTCTCTTGGCATCCCATCAAATAAGTAAATCAGACTGGTAACCAAAGCTTCTAATGATATGCAAAAATGTCTTCCTCGGGCTG
This sequence comes from Rana kukunoris, assembly GCA_029574335.1. Taxonomy (NCBI): domain Eukaryota; kingdom Metazoa; phylum Chordata; class Amphibia; order Anura; family Ranidae; genus Rana; species Rana kukunoris. Next base: position 30,177,125 of record CM056054.1, read on the forward strand.
AACCCACAATAAAGTGGGCTATTGTCTATCGGCCACTTGCAGGTTCTCTTCTAGAGTTACTGTTGAAAGTGATCCTTTCCCGTGTACCGGAGGCGGCCTCAACTGCAGGTACATGATGGGAACACTCCGATTTTACAGTGAGTGCCGTATTTAACTATTTTATTGCTGGGCACTTTCACCTCCCTCCCTGCCTTGGCCAATTTTCAGCTTCCAGCTCGGTTACACTTTAAATGACAGTTGCGCGGTCATGCAACACTGTACTCGTAAAGTGTTTTTTTTTTTTTTTTAATAAACAAAAAAATAGGCCAACTTTTTTTTAATTAATTTTTTTAGTTTCTGTTCTAAAATGTTGCTAATTTTTCTCCTTCACTGATGGGTGCTGTTGAGGCTGCGCAAATAAGGCTGTTCTGATGGGGCGGCACTGCTAATCAGGACACAGATGATCAGTACCAGGATTATCAGTGTAAATGTCCCGTCGCACTTTTTTTTTATTTAAAAATGTATACATTTTCTTTAAAATAACACATTGCTAATAGTATTAGAAAAATTTCCATGCGGTGCACCTCTATCAAATATGATGCAGGAGATGGTCAGAGACTGCAGACATGGTACAGGAGATCAATGCAGCCTCACCAGTGTCCATCAAATGCAGCCTGCCTGTGCCCAGCAGCCTTACCAGTGCCCGTCATATACAGCTTCACCAGTGCTCATCATTTGCAGCCTGCTTATGCCCAGCAGCTTCACCAGTGCTCCTCATTTGCAGCCTGCTTGTTGTGCCCAGAAGCTTCACCAGTGCTCATCATTTGCAGCCTGCCTGTGCCTCACCAGTGTCCAGCATCCTACCAGTGCCCAGCATATGTAGCCTGCCTGTGCCTCACCAGTGTCCAGCATCCTACCAGTGCCCAGCATATGCAGCCTGCCTGTGCCTCACCAGTGTCCAGCATCCTACCAGTGCCCAGCATATGCAGCCTGCCTGTGCCTCACCAGTGCCCAGCATATGCAGCCTGCCTGTGCCTCACCAGTGCCCAGCATATGCAGCCTGCCTGTGCCTCACCAGTGCCCAGCATATGCAGCCTGCCTGTGCCTCACCAGTGCCCAGCATATGCAGCCTGCCTGTGCCTCACCAGTGCCCAGCATATGCAGCCTGCCTGTGCCTCACCAGTGCCCAGCATATGCAGCCTGCCTGTGCCTCACCTGTGCCCAGCATATGCAGCTTGCCTGTGCCCAAATCGGTGGCGATCTCCTTGTGTCACAGAGCGGATTTGACATTTTTACTATGGCCCGGACAATTCAGGTCTGTGACACACGGGGATCGAAGGGAGGATGGAGTGGAGAACTGGGCGTGCCAGAGGGACACTCCCACAATGGGCGGCACCCGGGGCGGACCAGGCCCCTTTTCGGTATCGGCTGTTTTTGCCATTCGGCCGACTGAAAAAAAAATGTTTCGGCAGCCGAAATTTCGGTGCACCACTAATTATAAATAAGTTGTGTGTGTGATATATATACACACACTCTCTATATAATAAAAATGTTGCATGCATTATTATACAGAAATCTTTGTGTTATGAAAAAAAAAATGCTGAATGCATTGCAATTACCTAAACCTAATGCATGCAAATGTGCTGGCTAGCATCTCCCTAAACTCTATAACATCAGATTTGGATGGGCTTTGCACACGCACTTTTGGCCATTGGAATGAATGTTTATATAATGTGAATGGACAGATACTATACTGATCCTGTGTAATTGGGAACACTCTGGGACACCCAGCTGGATTGAGAGACAATCGGGGGCCCAGAGACCCTTGATAAACTAATTAGAAGGACAGGAAAGTCACAGTGAAGGGAAAGGAGTTGGTTCCTGACCTTTTTATTGTAGGTTTTATGGGCTGGAGCTGGTGACACCACTTCTGTTTATTACCCTTTCCTTCTTTTTACTGGGGTGATTATGGCATGTAGAGGCAATGACTAGATATGCTTGTTAAAATGTAAATCTGACTGTAGGTCTTATTATATGTGCAAAGTGGAGCAAATAAAACTAAATGGCAGCGCCACTGTCTGTAGCAACCAATCAAGTTCCTTGTTATTTTCCCATTGTGGGATTGGAAGAAAAAAAAAAAAAACCTGATTGTTTTGTATGGGCAGCAACTCCACCTTAGTTTCAGCTTTCAGTAAAGCCTATCCCCAGGCAAACATACAGATACAAAGATGAAGTTTATTTATTATATATATATATATATATATATATATATATATATATATATATATATATATATATATATAGAGATATAGATATAGATATAGATATAGATATAGACCTGCTTTACTAGCAAAAGAGTTTGCCTTTCTGTCCTTCCAGTACTGAGATTTACACAGCTCTGCTATACATCATAGCACTATCTGGCCTGACCTTTCTTTGCTGCAGTTGGGTCAGGCTCGTGGATTTTGTTCTTCTCTCAGCCTGTGATTGGACAGCGAAAGGAGAAGCGGCTGACTGAGCTCACCTTTGTGTCACTTTGCTCTCTCCTCCTATTGGCATGCTTCTTGTTGGCACATGAGCTCTGTAACATCCCTTACTGACTGCGTCTCGCTCCTCTCTGCTGTACACTGCAAGAGGCTGATACAAGGTCACCAAAAACTACAAGATTACCTCCCTATTGAAAGAAAATGGTAGGTATCCCGGACGAGCCCCCATTTGAAGGGGTGGTTGTCCAGAATACCTACCCTTTCCTTTCATCTGTGTTTACAACCAATAGGCTCACTATGAGCCCAACCACACCCCTTTTATTTGGCTTTGAAAAAAAACTAAATCCATTAAAAATGTGAGATCAATATTTGTTGATCGTTGATTAAGGGTGAATACTGAGATAGCTATCGCCCAGATTTTACCTAAATACCGTGTCACCTTACAAAATTGTTTACCCCAATTACACTTCTTTTATCCTAGTGAAGAAAAAAAAAACGAGTGACAATATTATTGACCAGAGTAGGAAGGGAGAGCCATCCGGCCCCAACATTGGACTTATCCCTGGTTCTACCCATCAACCAGAGAGGGGGGGGGGGATAAAATTAAAAAAAAGATTCACTACAAACAAAAAAAGCACACCTCTAATATTGAGAAGGAGAAAAAAAGAGGGGTGGTAGAGAGGAAGGAAAGAGAAAATGGGGGAGGGATACACAGATCAACTTTGCAGTCTATTGACTACAGCACCGATCAAGAGGAGAAATACTGACAGGGTGGTGGTTGAGCAGAAGTCAATCCGTAGATCAACTTCTTTTCAACCACAATGGCCACACATGGATCAAATTCCACTGGTCTCTGCTGAACAGGTCGAATTACAATCCATGTATGACCAGCTTAAAAAGGAAGTAAGACCTGATGGGTGTTCCTTCCTCTGATTCCCTGTAAAGATAAAGCATAATGGGCTACTATGCATCGCATAGTAGCCCGTTATATGACCCTTGCCTGCAGAAGAAGCTCGCGATGTCCCCATCTTCCTCGCTAGTAGCGGGCGGCCATTCTTCACCCATTTTCCTTCTGGGGACGCGAACTCCGGCTCTGTGACTGGCCGAAGTCGTGTGACGTCACTCCCATGCATGCATGTGGGGGCCGCCTTTAACGGCATGACCCGAGATAGAAACGGCACAGCATGCCCTTTCTAACCCCGGAGCATGCGCAAGAGAAGTCGCCGTACGGCGATTTGCAAATATTTCCTAAACCGCGTAGGTCTGGGAGATATTTCAAGCACCTAAGGGTAAGCCTTAATCTAGGCTGTAGGTTAAAGTGGTTGTAAAGGGTTTACAACCACTTTAAAGTAATTGTAAACCTCAAACATGAAATATTACAAAGCATATTCCTCTATGGTGTGTACTTGTCTCAATTCAGAGGACTAAGGCTCCATTCTCACCTTGGTGATTTGTATCTCCTTGATTCCAAAACACCGAATGCGTTCGCAATGCCATTACTTCTTAATGGCATCCCAATCGCGATAGGATTTTTGCCGCAGTTTTTTTGAACAACATGGTACCGTGATTAGGGTGCCATTAAAGCGGGTGTTCACCCAAAAAAAAAATTTGTGAGATCGATTACGGCAATGAAATAAAAAAAAAAAAAACGGCGTACATACCGTATTTTCACAGCGGCTTCCGGGTATGTAATCTGCGGCACTGGGCGTTCCTAATTGACATCCTTCCGACTGGCGCATACAGCGCATCGCGAGTTGGCGAAAGAAGCCGAACGTCGGTGCGGCTCTATACGGCGCCTGCGCACCAACGTTCGTCTTCTTTCGGCAACTCGTGACACGCTGTATGCGCCGGTCGGAAGGATGTCAATCAATTAGGAACGCCCAGTGCCGCAGATTACAACTCGGCTGAATATAATGTTAAAAACATTTTTTGGGGTGAACCCCCGCTTTAAGAAGTGATGACATTGCAAATTCATCCTGCGTTGTGCCGCAATTTGGAATTCATTGTGGGCAGAATTGTGGCGATTTCGCTCGCAATTGAAATCGCTTAGGTGTGAATGGAGCCCAGGTGTCCTTTCGGTCTGCTGCTTCATTCCTCTATCGCAGCCTTTCTCAACCTTTTTACCCCAGGGGAACCCTTAAAATAATGTTCAGGTCTTGGGGAACCCCTGAAAAAAAAACATTCATTGGGGGTCAATGGGAACAATGTCCCTTACTTTGGTGGTCAGTGAGAAGAATGCCCTTTTTTACAGTGGTGGTAAGAATGGCGCCCTTACAGAGAACTATGAAGATCATTGGTGTCATACCACTGGCTCTTCCAAGTGGAATTGGCTCAGAACTATGTAGGCACCATCAAACAGGAGGTAAATCAGTCACAGCTCAAGGAACACCTAGCCACCTCTGGAGGAACCCTAGGGTTCCACGGAACCCTGGTTGAGAATGACTGCTCTATCGGCATGAATCGCTTCTGACAATGTTTTCAGACACCATTAGAAAAATGGTGATGGGGGAGGGACCTCCTCCTGGTTGATGGCCACAGCTCTGTTCCTGTGTGGAGGGGGGTGGGGGTGTCTTTCCTCCAATCAGCTCTCGGAGCTCTCCTCACTCCCCCCCCCCCCCTTCTTTTTTTTAAGTCTTAGACAACCCTTATTAATTCTGCAATTTGAACGGATGTAGAAAAGAAAGCGCTGCAGGTAGACAGGTACCACTTATGTAGATGGATTTGTTTCATCTCTGTGGGATAGTCCATTTACTGGGTGTATGTAAGGCCGCGTACACAGGTCCGAGAACCTCGTCGGGCTAAACCCATCGTTCTGCCCGATGAGCGGTCGAAAAGCTCGTCGAGCCAAATTTCCTCATTGAACAACGAGGAAAAAGAGAGCATGCTCTCTATTTTGGCTCGACGAGCTTCCAGACGGGACGCTCGTCGGAAGTGTACACACGACCGAGATCCTGTTCAGAATATGTCTCCCAGCGAGCTTCTCGCTGGATTCTGCCGAGAAGCTCAGTCGTGTGTACGGGGCATAAGGGTTTACAACCACTTTAAGTTTCAAGTTGGCCTGCTCTGACCTTACACTGGGCTGAGGACACTGTTATTTCCTACATGACAAAACTGGGGATTGGCAGCTTGGATGCCCAGCATTGCATCATGGGAAGAAGAGAAGGGGGTCACATTCTCCCAAATATTGGGGATTTCGCTTGGTACCAGTGGGTGAATGGGCTGGTGGGACCGATACCCAGATGTGGCCCAAAGCATTATGGAGTGGCCTATAACTGTGAGAGATGGTTTTATACTGATTGGATGAATCCGGGAAACACCATAGTCTTGTGTAGCATGTTGGCGTACTGCTGGTGCCACCCTTGTTTTGGGGGACCAATCGTGTTTGGCTTGGGAATAGGTATGTTTTTCAGCTGGTTCTTCCCCCATGATTGGTTAGACAGGCATGTCTGTAGGAGTTGCAAGTCCCATTGATAAAGGCTATTGACTTGATCCAGGCAATTCTCAAGTTCTGAGGGTACATATAGTGAACCTTCAGCTGTGGAGAAGATCAGGAACCTGGTAAACCATGGTGCTACTGCAGCTCCCAATCAGAAAGACCCCGCTGGCATGATCTACATCCACTAGTGATTTGTAGCCTGTCTGATGTTCTCCTATTTGTTGCTGAAATCTGCTTAAATGCAGTCTGGTGGTGCTTTATGGGGTAGTTCCTTTTTTGTCTCCCACAGCCAAGGTAATTCTCGGTCAGTTCTGAGGAATCTTTACAACTTGAAGATTGCGGTGACAAGACCACAGCATCTCAGGAAAACACTCATCTGTTGTTTCCATTACTGGAACATCTTGAAAATCACTAGTAAAAGCTCGATTTTCCCATGCTGCTGATGAAACCAACGAACAAAGACGTTTTGAAAAAAAAATCAGAAACCGAGGCATGAGGAAAAACGTACAAAGTTTGATTAAAAAGTAAAACTTGAAAGACGGAAGTCATCTGATCTGGCCACTTTCCTTCAGGTTGGGTGACTTTTTCTCATGTTGGTGGAAGGCTCCAACCCTGCCTCCCTTAACCACTTCAGCCCCGAGCCTGTTTTTCAGATTCGGTGCTTACGAGACTAAAACAGTTTTTTTTTTTGCTAGAAAATTATTTAAAACCCCCAAACATTATATATATTTTTTTTCTAACACCCTAGAGAATAAAATGGCGGTCATTGCAATACTTTTTCTCACACCGTATTTGCGCAGCGGTCTTACAAGCGCACTTTTTTTGGAAAAAATTCACTTTCTTGAATTAAAAAATAAGACAACAATAAATTTGGCCCAATTTTTTTTATATATTGTGAAAGATAATGTTACGCCGAGTAAAATGATACCCAACATGTCACGCTTAAAAATTGCGCCCGCTCGTGGCATGGCGTCAAACTTTTACCCTTAAAAATCTCGATAGGCGACGTTTAAAAAATTCTACAGGTTGCATTTTTTGAGATGCAGAGGAGGTCTAGGGCTAGAATTATTGCTCTCGCTCTAACGATCGCGGCGATACCTCACTTGTGTGGTTTGAACACCGTTTTCATATGCGGGCGCTACTCGCGTGTGCGTTTGCTTCTGCGCGCGAGCTCGTCGGGACGGGGCACTTTAAAAAAATTTTTTTTTGGTTTTCGTTTTTATTTCTATTTATTTTATAATGTTTAACACTGAAAAAAAAATAAAACAATTATCACTTTTATTCCTATTACAAGGAATGTAAACATCCCTTGTAATAGAAAAAAGCATGACAGGTCCTCTTATATATGAGATCTGGGGTCAAAAAGACCTCAGATCTCATATTCAGGCTTAAATGCAAAAAAAAAAAGAAAAAAAAAAGTCAAAATGTAAACAAATTAAATGTCTCTTTAAGAGGCTGGGCGGAAATGACGTTTTGACGTCACTTCCGCCCAGCAGAGGTATGGGGACGGCTGAGGGACATTTTTTCCCTCAGTCGCATCCCCGGACAGCCAGCAACAGGACCCGATCGCCTCCGCCGCTTACCGTAGCCGTCGGTAGCGGCGGAATCCGCCGCGATGACCGCCGTTATCGTTAACAGGACCGCCCCACGAAGAGATGGATATCTCGGTTGTGGCAGCAGCTGCTGCCGTTACCGAGATATCCATCTTCAAAAAAATGACGTCTTTGGACGTGGGGCCGGTCAGAAGTGGTTGGGTTCCAATCACAATGGGCATTTTTTAAATGTATGTCTTTTCATCCTGCGTTTTTATAATATAAATTCCGGTCACTTACTATTTTACAATCCGCCGCCGCTCCGCATAGTTATTCAAAAAAGATAGTTTATTAAACTATGTCCACACGGTTGTTTTTTTTTTTTTTCTCTCAATGTATGGCTTTTTTTCCTGTCTTGTAAGATCCTCGGTCCATTCCTTTAATCGGAACCATCTGGCACTTTGCTGCTTGCGTGTCCTTGGAAACCCCAATTTCTCCCTATGGAAATCCACGCTGGAACAGCAAGCAATACCATATTAGGCTTTATGGTGTTTCTGCGCTTAACGTGTTTTCCATGTCCCTGAGCAAGCTGCATTGTGGGTGATTTTGCTGTCTGTTAGACTTGAGGTCGGTCTGCAGAATTTTGCAGTTTTGGAATGCTGACACCTTGGTTTGCTTTAGGGGGTTATACACCTGTGGACAAGAACAAGGATTCCGTGAATCGTCTCACAAGATGTCGTGTGACATATTTGCTCTGATCATCTATCGTATATCAAAATTCCGATATTTAATACGCAATTTGCAGAAAATATTGTACATTTTCCCATGTTTTTGAAGTAACGTAGAACTATAGGCAAACTTTTTTTTTTTTTTGTTTTAAACTTTGGTTACTTTGCCCCATACATGAAAATCTTACGTAAAATGCCGCTTTCTAATTGATCGGACAATAATCGGATCCTTGGTACAGAGCTTTCGAGAGCCAATCGTGGCAGTTCATTCGATATTATTCTATCGGACATGCACAGAATTATTTTTTCGAACTATGTCAGATTGTACGATTTTCATTTTAATCAGTGCAGCTGTCGTTCGAAAATGCAATACAACACATGACATCGCTTCCAAATTTTTATTCTGTCTTCCGAGAATTTTCGTGACTTTAGTAAACTCATGAGATTTGACGTGAGATTGGCATACAAAAAAAAAACGAAAAGTCACTCGTCCGATAATCTCATTGTGTGTACGGGGCATAAGTAAGGGTTATATCTCCTGTCAGAATACAAATTCGGAAGTGATGTCCTGTGTTGTAATTTATTTGTATTGCAAATTCGAACGACAGCTGTACTGATTGAACGAAAATCGTACGTATACATTTTTTCCGTGCATGTCCGATAGAATAGCGGACATTTTTCGTATGTACAGGGCTTGACTCTCAGGACAATGGAGAGCGGTCAGTTTTAAAGCGGGGGGGTTCACCCTAAAAAAAATTCTAACATTACATTCTCGTGTAAAGCCGACTGGTTAGACTGAGAGTAGGCTGCTTCTTTTTTTTTTTTCGCCGTACATACCTTGTTAGCGCTATTTTATCCCCCGGCTTCCGAGTATGATTGTTGCGGGACTGGGCGTTCCTAGTCACAGGCTAATTGACGTTCTTCCGACATTATAGAGCCGACTCTATACGGCACCTGCGCAACAACGTAATGCAACGACGCTTCTTTCGACAAGTCGTGACGTGCAGTATGCGCAGGTCGGAAGAACGTCAATCAATTAGCCTGCGACTAGGAACGCCCAGTCCCGCAAGAATCATACCTGGAAGCCGGGGGATAAAATGGTGCTAACAAGGTATGTACGGCAAAATAAAAAAGCAGCCTACTCTGTCTAACCAGTCGGCTCAATGTAATGTTAGAATTCTTCTTCCTTTTTTTTTTTTTTTTTTTTTTTTTAGGTAGGTGAACCTCCGCTTTAGTGAATTGGGGGGTTTTAAATTCACTTTACCTTGAATGGGGAAAAATTGCAAGATCTATCTTGCACATGTGCGTATATTCGGTTTTTACTGGGGACATCCAACAGCATCATATGCTGGCCATACACTCCACGAAAATTCGGCCGAAAATCGGTCGTAAAGAAAGATCTTTCGTTTTTCGGCCAGTTAATGGGCACAAAATCGAAAATCTGTTGGACGTTTTTGAGCCAAAAAAACGAAGGACAAGTTTGGAAATTTTCTGCCGAACGAACGATAAATCTGAAGGTTAATGTGTTTCCCGTCCGAACCTTCTGCACTAGGTATATGTAAAAAGAAAAAAAAAATTTTTTTTTTTTTTTATGTCAGCTGAACGATTTATCGGGCAGTACATGATGGCACTATCGTTTGCACTCACAAAAGAACTTTCGTTTTTCGAAAGTTCGTGCGGACGATTTTTCGTGGAGTGTATGGCCAGCATAAGGCTGGGTTCCCAGTGATGTCACTGCTACTGTTACAAAGTAACATCTGGGCTTTCAAAGGCATTTGGTACACACAAAGTAGATTTACATCTTTTGTGTTTTTTGTAATTTTCCTAAATTTTAAGTTTTCAGCTTCTAAAAATGGGAAGAAACCTTTTGTTTGCTAAAGGCAATAGCCTTTTGCTTTTGACTCCCATTTCTAGCTATCTTCTTGGCAGGAAGTCTGGAGTGTGACGGTTAAATCCTTCCCCCTTACCGTTTCGCCTTTTGTTATATCGGGTTATGCCAGTTTCTGGTTTATAGCTCTTTATTGAAGATTATGCCTGCTTGATTTATTTTGTCAATACTTCTAAATGCTGCATCTATGAAGACGCAGTGCCATTTAGTTCCTGTATGAATTATTAATCGTCAATATATCCATTATCCACAGATAACAAAATCTACGCTGTAATTGCTCCTCACGAATACGGGTTGTAACCTCCTTCTGACTGAGGAGCGTCTGAGAAGCTTTTCTATTTATCTGCTTTTGACTAGTTTGTGTTTTTGCAGTGTGAGCAGTAATATCCTGCTTCCCTTTTCAATAATTCCTTCTGTCTAAATCAGGAAACGGCTGCCGTCGATAAGTTTCCCTGACAGGGCTTTAAGAAGCCAGGCCACTGAAGTGTAAACGAGGGCCAATGTTGGACATCCTACTCACTTGCTGCATGTTGGAATAGGCCAATATAGCTGTACTTAAAGGGGAGTTCCAGCCTTTTAATGGTTATTAAGAGTCAGCCGCTACAAAAAGTGTAGCGGCTGACTTTAAATAAACGGACACTTACTTGTTTCACAGTTCAGCAATGCGGCCGCTCGGAGCATCACTCCTCTCCTCCGGGCCTCCATTTACATTCTGGGCACCCGGCCGTGACAGATTTTGGCTTCACAGCCGGGCACGCGTTGCGCTCCCGGAATGGACAGGCGATCTCCTGGGACCTGTCACGTGTCCCAGGAGATGGCTTAGGGAGAGGGGCCACCTAGGGGCAGAGGAGTCGCCGCCTAGGGGGCCCGTAGGTGGACGTAGGACAGGAAGTCCCACTCCTACAAAAGCGCCCCCCCCCCGAAAAATGACATGCCAAATGTGGTATGTAAGGGGGTGAGGAGTGCTTAAAGCGCAAGTTCCACTTTTGGGTGGAACTCCGCTTTAAAGAGGACCCCTCCCAGTAAACCGCTTACGCTAAGTGTATTTAGGGAAACCAATAAACTCGCCAATAACACGCTTCTTTATTTGCTGGAACCTTTCCCCCATCCCTTCCTTCCTGGGCTTCGCTTCCTGCGTTGCTTTACAAAAAGGTAATCTAATTAGTGGCTAACGTCTACTACTTTGTTCTGTACTGGCCCACTGATGGGGTTGGGCCATATCTGGCACTGCACCACATGAGATCAGCGGTGGCTTGGTATTGAACGGCACATGTTGGATGAGACAGGATTACGCAGAAAGGCAATGGTGACGTAACATTCCCGGAGTGCACCCAGGATGCTGGGGCTTCATCACCAGTGCCTACTGAAAACCAGGAAGTGCCAGGGGAAAAAAACTTTATATATAATATGTGGAATGAAAGGTGTTAATAACAATCGCCTTCAACGGTCTCTCACTGGCGGCATCTTTTTGCTGTGTGCTGATTTTCGGCTGTCTTCATTGGCTAGTGTGGGATGATGTCGCTCCTGCACGTGCATAGATGCCATTCATTCCAGCACACAGGGTTTGGTCTTCGTTGGCCAATGTGGGATAATGTGCATAGGAGCCACTCATTTCATGTACACAGGGATCGGCCTTTGGCTGTCTTCATTGGCCATGGTGGGATGATGTCCCTCCTGCACGTGCATAGGAGCCACTCATTCCAGCACACAGGGTTTGGTCTTCGGCTGTCTTTGTTGGCCAATGTGGGATAATGTCGCTCCTGCACGTGCATAGGAGCCACTCATTTCATGCACACAGGCATCAGCCTTCAGCTGTCTTCATTGGCCATGGTGGGATGATGTCCCTCCTGCACGTGCATAGGAGCCACTCATTCCAGCACACAGGGATCAGCCTTCAGCTGTCTTCATTGGCCATGGTGGGATGATGTCACTCCTGCACGTGCATAGGAGCCACTCATTCCAGCACACAGGGTTTGGTCTTCGGTCTGTCTTTGTTGGCCAATGTGGGATAATGTCGCTCCTGCACGTGCATAGGAGCCACTCATTTCATGCACACAGGGATCAGCCTTCAGCTGTCTTCATTGGCCATGGTGGGATGATGTCCCTCCTGCACGTGCATAGGAGCCACTCATTTCATGCACACAGGCATCAGCCTTCAGCTGTCTTCATTGGCCATGGTGGGATGATGTCCCTCCTGCATGTGCATAGGAGCCACTCATTTCATGCACACAGGGATCAGCCTTCAGCTGTCTTCATTGGCCATGGTGGGATGATGTCACTCCTGCACGTGCATAGGAGCCACTCATTCCAGCACACAGGGATCAGCCTTCAGCTGTCTTCATTGGCCATGGTGGGATGATGTCACTCCTGCACGTGCATAGGAGCCACTCATTTCATGCACACAGGCATCAGCCTTCAGCTGTCTTCATTGGCCATGGTGGGATGATGTCCCTCCTGCATGTGCATAGGAGCCACTCATTTCATGCACACAGGGATCAGCCTTCAGCTGTCTTCATTGGCCATGGTGGGATGATGTCACTCCTGCACGTGCATAGGAGCCACTCATTCTAGCACACAGGGATTGGCCGGTGCTGTGCAAACAATATTTGCTAAACGTTTTATTTGGGAATATCTGTGTTCTATACAGACAAGCATATTCAAAGATCTCAAAACTATTTTTAACTGGCCACGTGGGATTACATGTGCCTGGAAAAGCACAGCAATTAATTATAACAACTAACCAGATTAAAATAATATCACAAGGCATTTAAAGCAGAACTACAGTCAAGAATACTTTCTCTGTTCCAACGGTCTGACATCGGCTAGATCCCTTGTCGGCATTATTTTGGGTGGTGGTCTTCGGCCATCTGAATTGTTGACTGGGGATGACATTATTTGTGTGCAGAAGCCACTTATTCTGGCACGCCGGGACAGGCCTGGTGCTGTAAGCTGAGCTGCGCATGCACGGCTTAGTTTACAGCACCAGAGAAGATATCAAGCCAGCAGGTAGGAGCTTTTATTGCAGAAGAGACATTGCATGCCTGCCTGTTATAGTGGAATTTTTACCTTTGCTTTTAAAGTGGATGTAAACCCTAGACACGAAATATGAACAAAGCCTATCTTTCTATAGTGTGTTCTTGTTTCAATCCAGGTGTAATATCTGTCTGCTACCTCATTCCTCTGCTATCCGCATGAGTCTCGTATAACAAGTTTTCCTGACACTGAGAAAAATGGTGACAGTGGAGGGACCACCAGCAGATTGACAGCCTCAGCTCTGGTCCTGTGAGATGTGTGAAGGAGGGTGTCCCTTCCCTCCAATTGCTCTCAGAGCTCTCCTCACCGATGTAGCTTCAGCTCTCCGCCCCCTGCTTTTTCAGAGCCGACAGATCCGGTGTAAATTCTGCACTTTGGATGTAGGGGAAAGATGTTGTAGATAAACGGGTACAACTTTCATAGGCGGATTTGTGTCCTCTAGGGCCAGTCATTTCACTGGGTGTATGTAAGGGTTTACAAACACTTTAATTAAAAACAACTGACTTGACAACGTTTATGCATGTGCATACAGGTGCTGTGCGAAACTGCAACATGTCTGTGTTGTGTTTTTTTCTATTTTTTAAAGGGGTAAAACAATGCAGGGCCGTGTTGGACATGAATGAGTTATAAAGTATAACTAGACGATAAAAAAAAAAAAAAAAACAAGTTTTGGATAGAGTGGAGAGGGATTAGAACACCTGTCAGTTTGTATTTGTCTGAACCCTGAGATTCACACTCTATTTGTCCTCTTTACTGATCTCATCGAAAATTTAAATAAATTATATCGGGTGGCATGGGAGAAAGATCTGGGTATAGGCCCAGAGGCAAATGGAGCGCACAAATCCACCAAGGTATCCCCAAAGTAGCCCTGATTGAGGTGGGATACAAAGTGCTGTATAAACCAACCCGAAAATAAGTCGAGGCACCTAATTATACCACAAAAAATAATAATCGAAAAACGTATTGACTCGAGTATAAGCCTAGGGTGGAAATAGGATTAACAATGCCTATCTGCTTGCCTCACTGTGCCCCTCTGCTTGCCTCACTGTGCCCCTCTGCCTGCCTCACTGTGCCCCTCTGCCTGCCTCACTGTGCCCCTCTGCCTGCCTCACTGTGCCCCTCTGCCTGCCTCACTGTGCCCCTCTGCCTGCCTCACTGTGCCCCTCTGCCTGCCTCACTGTGCCCCTCTGCCTGCCTCACTGTGCCCCTCTGCCTGCCTCACTGTGCCCCTCTGCCTGCCTCACTGTGCCCCTCTGCCTGCCTCACTGTGCCCCTCTGCTTGCCTCACTGTGCCCCTCTGCTTGCCTCACTGTGCCCCTCTGCTTGCCTCACTGTGCCCCTCTGCTTGCCTCACTGTGCCCCTCTGCTTGCCTCACTGTGCCCCTCTGCTTGCCTCACTGTGCCCCTCTGCTTGCCTCACTGTGCCCCTCTGCTTGCCTCACTGTGCCCCTCTGCTTGCCTCACTGTGCCCCTCTGCTTGCCTCACTGTGCCCCTCTGCTTGCCTCACTGTGCCCCTCTGCTTGCCTCACTGTGCCCCTCTGCTTGCCTCACTGTGCCCCTCTGCTTGCCTCACTGTGCCCCTCTGCTTGCCTCACTGTGCCCCTCTGCTTGCCTCACTGTGCCCCTCTGCTTGCCTCACTGTGCCCCTCTGCTTGCCTCACTGTGCCCCTCTGCTTGCCTCACTGTGCCCCTCTGCTTGCCTCACTGTGCCCCTCTGCTTGCCTCACTGTGCCCCTCTGCTTGCCTCACTGTGCCCCTCTGCCTGCCTCACTGTGCCCCTCTGCCTGCCTCACTGTGCCCCTCTGCCTGCCTCACTGTGCCCCTCTGCCTGCCTCACTGTGCCCCTCTGCCTGCCTCACTGTGCCCCTCTGCCTGCCTCACTGTGCCCCTCTGCCTGCCTCACTGTGCCCCTCTGCCTGCTTCATGTACCTGACCACCAGAACTCTAGCAAAGTGACATGCAGTCTAGTCAGCAGGCCGTCCAGTGTAAGACAACCCCACGCCTCCTCGTCTGTGACGGAACGCTGATTCCGTTTCCCAGCAGTGAGTCAGTGTTCCGCCGATCGAGGACGAGGAGAAGGCTCGAGATGGGGCCCTTTTTAAGCACCCAAAAAATGTGCTAAAAAACTCAGCTTATACTTGGGTATATACGGTATTTGCCAGGTGGTACCATAGCACCTCTCCAAAATGTATCCAAGAACCTCAGCCTCCTGCTTCAGGGGTTGTGGTCAGGTGGGTTCACCACTGCATGTATGGTGGACGTGCGCCAAGGTTCATCGCTTCTGGATGGGGGCTCACTCATTCATATTCTCGATCACAATGGTCAATCATGTTAGACACACTAGTGTCTCCCTACTGAATAAACTAGTGGAAAACATTCCTAGACATACTCGGACGTTAATATACTTTATATTCCTGGTGGCCAAAATTACCTTTTGCGTCGGCTTGGAAAAGCCCTATTATAGACATAACATTGATAAAACGGACACTAACGTAGATCATGCTGAACGAAAACAATAGTGAGCGTTCTGTGTGACAAACAACCTATTTTCGAGAAAATATGCCCCCCCTGGTTTGCATACCTACTGGTCCCTGATGTGTAAAGTTCTTCACTTGGATGGCCGACTGCGGATTCCCGGATGGATTCACCCGTCTCTCGTTGCTTCTTTTCTTTACTTCATGCCTACCTACGGTATCGTGTTTCTATGTTCTTCTCGATTTCTCCTCTCTCCGGCTAACCCAGACACTCCTGGGTATAATGTTGGGAATAGCGTCCCCTATAGGAGACAGTAATAATCAACGATTGCTGAAAGAATCTTGCTTATTACACAACTATGCCACCTGGACTAACTTGCTGAGGTTCTACCTTAGCAACGTTGTGTATCGGTGACCACGTTGTCTTGCATACACACAACACACTAGGTGGCTAGTAGGACGATTGCATCTAAAGGCCCATACACACGATCAGATTTTCTGATGGGAATTGTGTGATGACAGGCTGTTGTCGGAAAATCCGGCGGGGCTGAGTCCCGCTGTCTGCGTCAATGGATGCGGCAGCAGGACTCAGGAGCATGCATACACAGGTTCCCGTGTGAAAAGCTGGTTTCCGTGGGGGCACTGATGAGGGGGAGGAGCCATGAGCACCAGCGGTGAACCTCCGAACAGGAGGATCGGGGGTGCTCTGTGCAAAACTCTTGCACAGAGCAGTTAAAGCGGAAGGGTCCACTGAATTATTATTATTATTTTTTTAAACTAGCAGCTACAAATACTGCGGCTGCTGACTTTTAAAAAATGGACACTTATCTGTCCAGCGCGCCCATTTTTTCCAATTGAATTTTTATGTTTTGAATAAAGACGTCCGAGGAAGAATCGTACGACTTTCGGATCTCGTGTACACTACTTTTGAGAGCCGATCACGACAGTTCATCCGATATTATTAGATCGGACAAGCACGAAAATTTTCCTCGTACGATGTCAGATCGTACGATTTTCGTTTAGTCAGTATAGTTGTCGTCCGAAAATACAATACAAATACATTCCAACACATGACATCACTTCCGATTAATTTTTTTCTGTCGTACGAGAATTTGTGACTTTAATAACCTATTTCATTTTACTTGCGACTATTAATGGCCCATACACACGATCCGAATATCGTACGACGGATCGTACGACTTTTTCCGCTTAATAGTCGCAAGTAAAATGAAATGGGTTATTAAAGTCACAAATTCTCGTACGACAGAAAAAAAAAAATCGGAAGTGATGTCATATGTTGTAATGTATTTGTATTGCATTTTCGGACGACAACTATACTGACTAAACAAAAATCGTGTGATCTGACATCGTACGAGGAAAATTTTCGCGATTGTCCGATCGAATAATATCGGATGAACTGTCGTGATCGGCTCTCGAAAGTAGTGTACACACGATCCGTAAATCGCATGATTCTTCCTTGGACGATCGTTTTCGTCCGATTTTCGGATCGTGTGTACGGGCCATTAGACAGGTATCTGCACCCCCTCCCACCTGAAAGGTGCCAAATGTGACACCGGAGGGGGGAAGGGTTCCGAAAAGCGGAAGCTCCATTTTTGGGTAGTATAAGGCTCCTTACACACGGAGCGGCCCGTTTTTCGGTCCGCTCCATGTGTCCGTCAGCTCAGCGGGGGGTCTCCGCTCAGCTGTCGGCGGACAGGGCGGTCCCCGTTTGCATCCGATCCGTTTGGCCGGACGGAAGAAAAATAGGACATTCTTCCGTCTGCAAAAACGGATGCGGATCTGGCGGATGTTGGCGGATGCATCATCCGCTAACGGATCTGCTCCCATAGGGGCCCATTACAAGTCCGTAAACGGACTTGTAATGAGCGGACGTACGGTCCGCTAGTGTGAAAGGACCCTTAAGCAGGCCATACACGGTCGAATTTCGAACAAATTTTCTTTTCGAAATCAGAAAGTTCGTTTTTTTTTTTGTGATCCGATGATGCCACCATTGATTTTCGAAATTCGGCCGACCAAAACTTTCATGTTGCCGGGAATATTCTTTTCTCTCCGTAAATATTCGTTTCTCTCCAGGGATTTTCTTTTCTTGCACATGCACATTTTATTTTTCTATTACATTTCTCGCACAATTCTCCCATCATTGATCAGAAAATCGGCCGATTTTCGGAAAATTTCCAACATGTCGGATTTCTGAAATTTGTTTGCCACACGAAAATCGGCTGTTGCTGCCGCCCACTAACGGTGCGAAATACGAACGAAAATTCTTTGATACGATTTTCGAAAGAAAATTCTTTCGAAATTCGAACCGTGTATTTTGTTAAAAATAAATAAAAAAACAAGCAAACTTTTTACAATCACTTTCAGTAGAAAGCTTTGCCTTTTTAGTTCTACTTTAAGAACATTATCATAAAATGCCTGTATATTGTGTGCCAACAAAAGTGATCGAGATTCTGCTGCTACAATGTACTCCTCACTCGTGTGTTTTCCTTGTTTTGGCCGTAGCGGGTTCCAAAAAAATGTCACAGCGAGGAAAGAGAACTTTATAAATGCATTGTAATTTGCCTGAGCACTGCCCAACCTTTCTGTTCTACATCCTCTCTGCATGCCAAATTTCCAGTGTTAGAGCAGAGTAGTCACATCGTTATGGTGGCTTTCAGACCGATACGACATTCGTTTCCTGGAATCCTGAGAATTTCTTGCTCTGACTCCTCCCCTCCCCTCCCTCATTGTAAGGCTCTGTTAACCTAAAATTTATTTCCATTTTTAAAGCAGTAATAAACCGCTCTTTTTTTTTTTTTTTTAACCACTTCAATACCAGGCTTTTATACCCACCTCAATACCAGTCCTATTCTGGCACTTCTCTCCAACATGTAGAAATCGTCATTCTTTTGCTAGAAAATTACGCAGAACCCCCCCACACATTTATTTATACATATATATATATATATATATATATATATATATGCGTATGTATGTATGTATGTATGTATGTATATGTATATATATATATAAATTATATTTTTAAGCAGACACCCTAGGGAATAAAACGACAGTCATTGCAATGTTTTATCTTGCACAGTATTTGCGCAATAATTTTTCAAACGCCTTTTTTTTTTTTTTTTGTTTCATGAATTAAAAAAATAACAAAAGTTAGGCCAATTTTTTTTGTATAATGTGAAAGGTTATGTTACACCGAGTAAATAGATACCTAACATGTCACACTTTAAAATTGCGCACACTCATGGAATGGCACCAAACTTCGGTACTTAAAAATCTCCATAGGCAACGCTTTGAATTTTTTGACAGGGGTTTCACTTTACCCGGTCTTCCATTCGGGTTTGCATCCTGATTGGCCACGCTGCGATGGCATCACAGAGCTCTGAAGGGACGGCATAACCGAGCGCATGCTCCAGTGACATCCCTGGATGCATGCAGTATAAATATCTCCTAAACCGTGAAGGTTTCTGAGATTTTCGCTACACCTGCAGGTAAACCTTATTTTGGGCTTACCTGTAGGACAAGAAAAAAAAAAAAAGGGGCAAGGGGTTTACCTCCACTTTAAGAATTAGTAACAATAGGCAATTCATATTTCTATAGCTTCCTTTTGACATAGCTGTTCAGATCTACTAATATAACTAAGGAGTCATTGTATCTATAATTGCCGCATGTCATACCCAAGTTATCTTGGATAAGCTGCAACCTTGTCTATTAAGACTGAATTCTGTTTTTTTTTTACCTTTTACAACCCATTTAAAGTAGTTGTAAAGGCAGAAATGTTTTTTTTTTTCCTTTAATGCATTCTCTGCATCAAGAAATAAAAAAAAAAAAACTTCTGTCTACAGCCCCCCTAAGACCGATCTTGATCCAGCAATGTGCAGCTGCTCTCTCCCTCCTCATTAGCTCAGAGTCAGCTGTGGGAGTCATTGACTCCTGCCGCTGTCAATCACTGCCATTGAGATGGTGGGTCAACGATGTCGCCCTCCTCTGGGATACACACAGTTCCCAGAAGGCAGCCCGCCTCATTCCCCAGAAGACACCGCGAAGGACGACGAGGAAGAAGACATGCCGTGGATTAGGAAGAGGCAGATTAAGAAGACCCGCATAGCAACTGCAATTTCTGGTAAGTAAAATTAAATTTTATTTTTTTCATTTTTTTTATTTTTTTTGGGTGGAACTCCACTTTAAGAAAATCATCAATGCTAACCCATGCAGATAGAGAAATCTCGTACTGCTGGCAATTGCAAGGTAGACAGACAGAATAGTGTAATGATTCTGTTAAAAAAAAAGTCAATACCTATTAAATTCCTTCATCTATATCACCTCCGGCATTCTAGTTTCTGTTCTCTCATTCACTTCCTGGTTTGCGGCGCTCGTTCATGTAAGAACTACATTTCCCCAGTATGCATTGCGGCACGCCCAGTAATTCCCACCTCCTTGAAGTCTCTAACATGTAGAGAGCGTCCTGCCGCACAGATGTAGTTCCCAGGAGGGGGTGAGCACGTCACTGACCACTGCAGTAAAGCCTCCCTTCACGGTGGTCAGTATCTAACAATCAGGCAAGCAGGAAGTGAACAGAACAGAGAAGAAATAGAGCAACTTCTGAGCAAAAACGAACAATGAGGAAGTGAAAAGAGGAATGTCTGCGGGTAAAGGATGCTTATTATGAAGAAACATTTTTTTTCCTTTACAACCCCTTTAAGTAAAGAGGCTTCACCTCTACCAAAGGAGCTTAGAAAAGCGTGGGATGGATATTCTCTCTCCATTGTCTTCCCAAAAGCTGAGCTATACATTTTCTTCCTTCTCTCTTTTTTTTTTTTTTTTTTATATATATCTATATTTTTTTTTATTGTGCAATGACCCTTTAAAAAGTCAACATACTGGCTTCGCTTTCCATTGTAAACTTTACAAGCTGTGAGGAAGGTTTGTAATTTTTGTGCCACTTTATAAACAGCTTTGCTGCCTACAATGCCAAACCAACTCCTTTTGTACATAGAAACAAGCTTTAGCCATAGCTCAGTGCAAACACTGCAGGAATGAATTGCTTGTCGGGCCTCGGCCTCTATGTAGACCTGTAGTTTATTCTGGAGTGCAATTATTTTCTTCCCTAACATAGTATATTATTAGTGACTTTGAGGCCCTTTTTTTTTTTTTTCCATTTGTCAATTCACCTTTTTTTGTTACTGACCACTTAATTATTATTTTTTTTTTTTAAATATATGTGTATATATATTTATCCATCCATTCATCTTTAAAGAGGAAGTAAACACCCTTTAACAGAAACAATCTACTGTCGACCAGAAACAGTCGCCGGTTTCTGCTGAATCAGCCAAATCTTGATCAGTGTACAGCCAGCTTAAAGCGGAGTTCCACCGCCCATTTTGTTTAAAAAAATTAAATTAAAAAAAACCTGGAAAAAAAAAAAAATACTCACCCGAAATACCTGTTGCTATGCGGAAGTCGGTAATCTGCCTCTTCCACACCGCGGTGTCCTTTCTTCTGCTTCTTCTGCTTGTGAATGGGGCGCGCTGCTTTCTGGGAACTGTGTGTGTTCTCAGAGAGCAGCGCGCCCATTCACAAGCCAGTGTGAGACTCACGCAGGCGCAGTAGGAAATGGGCAGTGAAGCCGTACGGCTTCACTGCCTGTTTCCCATAGTGTGAATGGCGGCGCGGGACCCGGAGCGATCGTGGGACCGGCATCGGGGGGGGGGGGGGGCCGTCAGCGCGGGCGCCTAGGACAGGTAAGTGTCCTTATTTAAAGTCAGCAGCTACACTGTTAGCTGCTGACTTAAAAAAAAAAAATCGCAGCTGGAACACCCCTTTAAGTATTTACAGCTAATGGAAAGGGAGAGGGGAATAAAGGTACCCGTTCCTTTCTGCCCTGCACAGGTGCACTTTTTAAACTTGCCCTCCGGAAGGGTTTCCACCCTTCGTGACCAGGCCATTTTTTGATTTTCAGCATTGCGCTATAGAGCTGCACGATTCTGGCCAAAATGAGAATCATAATTTTTTTGCTTAGAATGAAGATCACGATTCTCACAGCGTAAAATATTTTACATTTATACAAAAAAAAAGGACTTACTTTACTGGCTATTTTTTTTTTATTTTTTTTATTTTTTTTTTATTAAAGTAATTTTTTCCAAAAAAAAAATGCATTTAAAAAAAGACTGCTGCGCAAATACAGTGTAACATAAAATATTGCAACAACCGCCATTTTATTCTCTAGGGTCTCTACTAAAAAATTATATAATCTTTGGGGGTTCTAAGTAATTTTCTAGCAAAAAAATGATTTTAACTTGAAAAGAGCTGTCAGAAAAAGGTTTGGTGTTTAAGTGGTTAAACATTCCTAATTTACATACAGAAGTTTATTCATTTTGAAGTAATACAAGGTTTATACTTAACTTTCCACTGATAAAGAATGTTTTCAAAACTTGGCAAACTGCCCAGACTTTGACTTGGCTGAGAGCAGACAGGAAATTCTTTGCATACCAAAGTGCAGAGAGAAAATTATTTTCATGTCAAAGATCATGAAACCCTGTGTCAAGAATCACAACAGGAAAAAGATTGCGATAACGATTCTTGACGATTAATCGCGCAGCTCTATTGCGCTATTTTAAAAAGAAACTCTGGCCGACCTCCCCATTTTTTATTTTGGCCCTGCTTACCTAATAGTGATATCGGCAGATTTCAGATACACTCCCAGTGGATTCAGCGTTGACCCACTGAAGTCCTCTCATGCCCAGCCACAGCTCTGTTTCTCGCCACCATGTTCTCTGATGTCATTGATAGGCCCGTCCCCTCCTGTTCTTAAATGAAAGGCTATGCCTCCTGGGATATGTGACCTACATATCCCGGGAGTCATTTGCCTAAGGTGAGTGACGTGCATGGGGAGGCAGGGGGGATGGGCGTGGTTGTAAAGCCATTATGTTCTGTTCATACCATACCTTTTATATTCAATAGCTATTTTCCCCCACTCCTCTCCCCCTCCCTCCCTGCCTGTCGGCTCGTACTAGTGCAATGCTGCTCACTGCTCCTTCCCTTCCTGCTACTATAAAGCGATGTTATGCTCATTCCATTCCCTCTGTTTAATAACATGTGCCCCCTGTATATACTTTATAAAAAAAAATGCAGATTCCTGCCTTATTTCAGAGCGTCTCCCGGCACTCACGTGACTGCTCGCCTCTCTCCTCTCCCAGTCTGACAGCTACAGTGGGAGGGGCTGAGAACTCCTGCTGATATCAGCCGGGTGGAGAGGAGGAAGCAGTCGCGTGAGCATCAGGAGGGGCTCTGAAATAAGGCAGGAATCTGCATAAAGTGGGGCACATGTTATTAAACAAAGGGGAAGAGAATTTCCTTGATTTACCTTCAACTATGTAGTGTAAGGGCCTGCCTGATTTCATACAGATTGGAAGTGTTTTGGTTTGACCTCATATTTTATGCTTTTGGTAAATCTAAAGGGAAAAAATATCTAAATTTGTATAGTGTGTATCCAACTTAAATGAAATGTATATCACTGTTTTTTTCACACAAATGATGCTTACTTTTGATGGCATTTGATCACCACTGGGGTTTTTATTTTTTATTATATAAATGCATTTTTTTTTATACTAGTAATGGAGTGATTAGCGACTTATAGTGGTACTGTGATAATGTGGCAATCTGACGCTGGTGGAGTGGTACACTAACTCAGTGGTCATCAACCCTGTCCTCAGGGCCCACTAACAGGCCAGATTTTATGTATTACCTTGGGGAGATGAGACTAGAATACTGCAATCACTGAGCAGCAAATGATACCCGCTGTGATGTATTTCAGTTATCTTGCAAACCTGGCCTGTTAGTGGGCCCTGAGGACAGGATTGATGACCACTGCACTACCTGACCTCAATAGTGACACTAAAGCCGCGTACACGCGATCAGTCCATCCGATGAGAACGGTCTGAAGGACAGTTGTCTTAGGTTAACTGATGAAGCTGAATGATGGTCTGATGTGCCTACACACCATCAGTTAAAAAAAACGATCGTGCCAGAACGCGGTGACGTAAAACACATCGACGTGCTGAAAAAAATGAAGTTCAATGCTTCCAAGCATGCATCGACTTGATTCTGAGCATGCGTGGATTTTTAACCGATGGTAGTGCCTACTAACGATCGGTTTTGACCTATCGGTTACGAGTCCATAGGTTAATTTTAAAGCAAGTTGGCTTTTTTTTTAACCTAAGGTTAAATAACCGATGGGGCCTACACATGATCGGTTTTGACCGATAAAAACGGTCCATCAGACCGCTGTCCTCTGGCTATCCTATCGTGTGTACGCGGCCTAATACAGTGATCAGTGCTAATACTATACACTGTACTAATGACACTGGCTGGAAAGGGGTCAACTGTGTGCCTAACAATGTGTAATAGGTGTTGCTTTTACTAAGCAATCTCGTTTTTTTCCCCCCTGCTTTGCAGGGAAGAAAAAATACCACGATTGCCGTTCGGAGCTCTCTTCTGTTAATGAAGGGAGCTGATCAGCAGGTCCCTACGATCAATAATTGTCCGGGACCAGCTGTGCTGTAACCAGGGGTGGACTGACAGCTCATGGGGCCCCCGGGCAATAGAAAGCCACCACACCAGGAGGCATTTTATAGGCGGGGGAGCTAAAATCTCGGGATTTTAACATCAAAAGCATGTCGGTTTTGGACATATTAGGGACAGATGTAAAAAAACACAGATTTTTACATACTGTCCCTGGTTTTATTGAGCCTGGCAACCCTGATGGGGCCCCCTAGTGGCATGGGGCCCTCAGGCAGTGCCTGAGAGTCCCAATGGTCAGTCCGCCCCTGGCTGTAACAAATCACAGCCGGGTGCCTTAGCTGGAAGCGCTGATCGCGTACCAGTTACTTATTCAGTGCACATCGGCCGTCCTGGGACGGTCTGCAAGTGGTTAATGAAGATGCCACAGTGAAGAACATGCACTTGGAGAATAGGGATTTGGTTGGTATGGATAGGAAGGAAGCAGATCTCGGTCTCCCTGGTGACTGTGTTGACTAGTTACTATCCCTCCTTTCCTCTGCGACCTGGAAGGAATGACTGGCTGTGTTTGGGTTGCCACTTTTCTTGGAACGGTCTGCTGAAGCTTTTCCTTTCTTCCTGACATGTGTGTACTATTGACGGAGTAGGCCGTGAACTGTACACAGCACACAGCCCCTGAATGACGAGTCAGCTGGCTGGCCTGGGTAAAAAAGTACAGGCTATATTTAGCCAGTCCCTGCAGAATGGCTCGTATGAAAGGTGGCTGGAAGCCCTGAATCACAGCTCATTACGTAGCCGGGGCCTGGGGTGTGCCTCTTAACACCGTCTCCAACAACAAAAACATTACAGCTACTTGTAATTCCTTTTTAACCCCTCCTAGCTGGGACTGTCCTAACTTCTGAAGAAGCTGACCTATTTTATCCCATGACATGGTTCTAGCATGCTTGTCTTTCCCTTTTGTTGTTCCTATGGAATCGCCATCACCAAGTATACAGCCATATGCAAAAAGTTTAAACGCCTCGTTCCTATAACAAGACTTAGCTGTAGGTACCTTGAATATCTCCTAAACGTTCACAATTTAGGACATGGGTCTTCAAACTATGGCCCTCCAGGTGTTCAGGAACTACAATTCCCATCATGCCTAGTCATATCTGTGAATGTCAGAGTTTTACAATGCCTCATGGGAAGTGTAGTTCTGCAACAGCTGGAGGGCCGTAGTTTGAGGATCCCTGGTTTAGGAGATCTTCAGTAGGGTTGTCCCGATACCGAGTATTTGCGGGAGTACTTGTACTCCCACAAATACCCCCAATGCCTGAATAGAAGACTTGTAACCAAAAGACCCCCCAGCCCCCCCCCCAATCCCGAGAAAGGGGGAGTGTCTCTATACACGGCGCGGCAGGGAAAACAGCTATTCAAACGAAAGCTGACTGTAATGTTCCCCGCACGGTCATTAACGCGGCGGCGGCGGCGGCATCATTTAGGTACGGGGGACATGGCTGGATATATGTGGGGGGACATGGCTGGATATATGTGGGGGACATGGCTGCGTGTTTGGGGGACATGGCTGCGTGTTTGGGGACATGGCTGGATATATGGGGGACATGGCTGCAATATGTTTGGGGACATGGCTGCAATATGTTTGGGGACATGGCTGCAATATGTTTGGGGACATGGCTGCAATATGTTTGGGGACATGGCTGCATTTATGGGGGGACATGGCTGCATTTATGGGGACACATTTAAAAAAAAAGTATTGGTATTCGGTATTGGCGAGTACATGAAAAAAGTATCGGTACTTGTACTCGGTCCTAAAAAAGTGGTATTGGGACAACCCTAATATTCAGTATAGGCGCTGCTGCCTACGTCATCAGCGCATGCACACTGAAGAAACGGGCCGCTCTCGCCGTTTCTTCGGGAGTTGTGCCGTAAGCGGCGGCTTACGTGTGCATGCGCCCCGTAGTGACGTCATCGCGTCTCTGGCCAATCACAGCCAGAGCTGCAAACATGGAAGTAACTCCAGTTGAAGATGTCTGTGCTGTACTCGGAGGGCCGATGCCGATCCAGGGCATCGTTTTAAGGCAAGTATTTCATAATGATGATACTAGCTCATTATGCCTTTGTCTTGCAGGAAGTAAACCCTCCTATCGTTCTCGGCCAAGGAAGCGGCCTTCTTCGCTTCTGTTTTAATCTTCATCTGGCTTGATGCTGCGCATGTGATCAGTTATGACACCAGCCATTGCATGGTTGGACAGTTTGGCTGAGAGCACAACCAATGTGACAGGTTGCATTTTTGGCACATGCCAGGAATGTAACTGTTTTTTGAAACTGTTAAAATCGATGGGTTTACTTGTGCTTTAAAGGAGTTGTAAATGACTGTTTATACAGGGTATAGAGACATAACACATCACAACATATCACATAACATATCACATAACATATCGCAACAATTTCCTTTACAAACCCTTAAGTAAACCTGTACAAAGTTTACCCTCACTAAACCTAAAAAGGTAGAAACTTGGATACCTAGAAGCTGGGCTGGATCTAGGGGGGTGTTGGGGTGGGCTGTGCCCACTCACATTTCAGTCTTGTGCCCCGCAGGACCAGTGCTATCAGTAGGTCAGACCCTATTAGGAGGCACTGAAGTCCAGTCCAACCATTGCGGTGCACATAGACACAAGGATAGAATGAAAGTGTATTGGTACTTTGCACCCCCAGATCAGACAAGCTAGGTCCGGTGTAATGACGAGAAAATTACCACCGTCTAATTCCCGCCCTGTAATGCGCAGGTGCAGTCTTTGCACAGTACGGAGCCGCCGAAAGTCTCCGAACATGAACAGCTGTATGCAGCGCATGCGCAAAGAAGACAATATTGTGCCACACACTGCCGTTGAATGGGGGACTATGCAAGGGGCGGTTGTATTATTGATTACATTTTGCAAGGGGCGAACGCCTACAGAGGAGGCCTATTGTATCATGATGGGCAGAGCGGTTACGATGGGGGGGGGGGGCGGGGGGGGAGGTGTTATGGGCTCTGCCCATCATTCTAAAATATGGCGTCTTCTGTAGGCATCTGCCCCATTGAGAAATCCACCCCCATCGTATCGGCCCTACCCATCATGATACAATGCGGCATCTTCTGTAGGCATCCGCCCCTTGCAGAATTCAATCAATAATAGACCCGCCCCTTGCAGAATTCAATCAATAATAGACCCGCCCCTTGCAGAATTCAATCAATACACCCGCCTCTTGCAGAATTCAATCAATAATACCCCTGCCCTTGCAGAATTCAATCAATAATAGACCCGCCCCTTGCAGAATTCAATCAATAATACACCCACCCCTTGCAGAATTCATTCAATAATACACCCGCCCCTTGCAGAATTCAATCAATAATACACCCACCCCTTGCAGAATTCAATCAATAATACACCCGCCCCTTGCAGAATTCAATCAATAATACACCCGCCCTTTGCAGAATTCAATCAATAATACACCCGCCCCTTGCAGAATTCAATCAATAATACACCCGCCCCTTGCAGAATTCAATCAATAATACACCCGCCCCTTGCAGAATTCAATCAATAGTACACCCGCCCCTTGCAGAATTCAATCAATAGTACACCCGCCCCTTGCAGAATTCAATCAATAATACACCCGCCCCTTGCAGAATTCAATCAATAATACACCCGCCCCTTGCAGAATTCAATCAATAATACACCCGCCCCTTGCAGAATTCAATCAATAATACACCCGCCCCTTGCAGAATTCAATCAATAATACACCCGCCCCTTGCAGAATTCAATCAATAATACACCCGCCCCTTGCAGAATTCAATCAATAATACACCCGCCCCTTGCAGAATTCAATCAATAATACCCCTGCCCATGCAGAATTCAATCAATAATAGACCCGCCCCTTGCAGAATTCAATCAATAATACCCCTGCCCTTGCAGAATTCAATCAATAGACCCGCCCCTTGCAGAATTCAATCAATAATAGACCCGCCCCTTGCAGAATTCAATCAATAATGCACCCGCCCCTTGCAGAATTCAATCAATAATACACCCGCCCCTTGCAGAATTCAATCAATAATACACCCACCCCTTGCAGAATTCAATCAATAATAGACCCGCCCCTTGCAGAATTCAATCAATAATACCCCTGCCCATGCAGAATTCAATCAATAATAGACCCGCCCCTTGCAGAATTCAATCAATAATACACCCGCCCCTTGCAGAATTCAATCAATAATACACCCGCCTCTTGCAGAGTTGCACGAGCATCCGGAACGCATGGCACAATATGGTCTTTGCGCAGGCGCCGTGTACAGCTGTTCCTTTTTGGAGGCTCCGTACTGCGCAAGCGCTGTGCCTGCGCAGTACAGGGCGGGCATTATTCGACGGGGGTAATTTCTCATCAGAACACCGGCCCTGCCTAGAAGTACCAGAAACTACTAGGAGTTGGCATTTGGAAGGTCCATGGAGCTGTGATGCTTGGTGTATTCTTCAATGTGTAAGTTCAGCTTTGAGGTTGAAACTCTGGAAAGGCCACTTTTCTTCTTTTTTTTTTTTTGGTTTTATTTTTATCCACCCTGTTACATCTAGAAAACAAGTAGTAATTGTACAATTGTCAGAACTACGTCACCGTCCCTCCCAGCTGAGGTGGTGGTATTCTTTTGTCATCCAAAATCCAACAAAACATAATTTCTCCACAAGTATTGTTAGGCCTGTAGTTGGCTTTCTAAAACCTTTCCCTTGGTTTTCTAACGTTTAATGATGTGAGTTTGGCTTTTGTCTTAGAATTTGATCTCTCTTAGTAACAGATTTGCTGTGTTGAAAATGCTGCAGAGTTTCAGTTCTTTTGGCTTTTCTTGCTTAGACCAAAAAAAAAAAAAGATCTTTAAGGAATTAATTCTAATAAAAATAAAAAGTGTTGTGTTTCACATCCTTAAAACTATTCAGTAGTCTTGCATGACAGTAAAATCAGTTTCGTACAGGAAATTCCTAAATAGCAACAAATGAGGTTTAACCAGGCTGCAGAGTTACCAGCTGTTTGCTGTATACGTTTGTACCGGTGCGGTTACACTGCAACTGTATTGTGATCTTCTATGTTACTCTTAAGGGCATTGTATACTCTTTTTAAATAAAATAAAAAAGTTTAGTCTTTTTATGGGGGGGGGGGGGGTACCTAGTTTTGACAGATACCCACTGTAACGGGAGTCACTTTTGGGCACAGATTGAGCCAGAAAATAATGGACATGCAGAATATGTCTTGGACAGCAGCCCACCTGTCTGTCGAATCTAGGATAGCTTCTAGGGATCTTTCTTTGTGGCTTGTGCTAATTGACCCTGTATTGTGTGAAGGTCTATTGATAGTAATGTGTATTGTAAGTTAGCAGACAGCCTAAACATCAGGTTTATGAGTCATCAGCTGTGGTTAATTAGCTCATGTAAATTAGGTCAGGAGCCTGAGTCAGGATGTCTACTAAAAGATGTGTATTGGGGCTCGTTAGGAACTAGGGTTGTCCCGATACCGATACCAGTATCGGTATCGGGACCGATTCCGAGTATTTGCGGGAGTACTTGTACTCCCGCAAATACCCCGATACCAAAATAGAATACTCCCCACCGCTCGCCACACGCCGCTCACCGCAAATCGCCCGCCGCCGCCGACCGCCGCTAATCCCATGCACCTTGTAAGCATGTAATACACGCGGCGCCATGTATAGACACGCGATTGGACGCATCCGTCCAATCGCGAGCAAGGGGGGAGTGTCTATACACGGATACGTCCATAGACACTCCCCCCTTGCTCGCGATTGGACGGATCCGTCCAATCGCGTGTCTTTACATGGCGCCGCGGGAATGTGTTACACGGGGATTAACCCTGCAGCAGCAGCGGCGGCGGCTGGGAAGGTAGGGGGACATTACATGGCTGCAATATGGGGCACAGGACATGGCTGCATATGTGGGGGACATTACATGGCTGCAATATGGGGCACAGGACATGGCTGCATATGTGGGGGACATTACATGGCTGCAATATGGGGCACAGGACATGGCTGCAATATGGGGCACAGGACATGGCTGCATATGTGGGGGGACATGACATGGCTGCATATGTGGGGGGACATGACATGGCTGCATATGTGGGGGGACATGACATGGCTGCATATGTGGGGGGACATGACATGGCTGCAATCTGGGGCACAGGACATGGCTGCATATGGGTGGGGGGACATGACTGCATATGTGGGGGACATTACATGGCTGCAATATGGGGCACAGGACATGGCTGCATATGTGGGGGGACATGGCTGCATATGTGGGGGGACATGACTGCATATGTGGGGGGACATGGCTGCAATATGTGGGGGACATGACATGGCTGCAATATGTGGGGGACATGACATGGCTGCAATATGTGGGGGGACATGACATGGCTGCAATATGTGGGGGGGGGACATGACATGGCTGCAATATGTGGGGGGACATGACATGGCTGCAATATGTGGGGGGACATGACATGGCTGCAATATGTGGGGGGACATTACATGGCTGCAATATGTGGGGGGACATGACATGGCTGCATATGTGGGGGGACATGGCTGCATTTGGGGACACGTTTAAAAAAAGTATCAGTATTCGGTATCGGCGACTACTTGAAAAAAAGTATCGGTACTTGTACTCGGTCCTAAAAAAGTGGTATCGGGACAACCCTATTAGGAACCATTGTGTGTAGTTGTGGGTGGAGTTGGGTCATTGTTTATTTGGTTACTGCAGTATCCTAAACTGTTTATAAGAGCTGTATTTCTCAATAAAGGGTCTATTACTGTTGAACCTCAAACAGAGCTGTGTGTCTCGTTAATGGGGGAATTATATGGGTCGTGTTCGCCGGATTGTGGAGTGTCGATAGCTGCCTTGTGTGTGGGAATGGAATATCCTAAACGGCTTTAACCCCTGTCCCATTTGGGGGTTCCGTTACACCTATCCCCACTGCTGCTCGGCTCACCAAAAAGTTCTCCTCTCTCTGGAAAAAAATGCAATATTTTTTTTACTTTTTGCTATAATAAATATCCCCAAAAAAGTAAAAAAATAAAAAATGTCCTCAGTTTAGGCCGATACGTATTCTTCTACCTATTTTTGGTAAAAAAAAATAAAAAATCTCAAAAAAGGGTTTTAAACGATTGGTTTGCTCAAAAATTTATAGCTTTTACAAAATAGGGGATAGTTTTATGGCATTTTTATTAAAAAATGTTTTTTACTACTAATGTCGGCGATCAACGATCTTTTTTTTTTTTTTTTATTTTTTTTTTTTTTTTCATTTTTTTTTTTTTTTATTATTTTTTTCCCCGTGACTACGACATTATGGCGGACACATCGGACAATTTTGATACATTTTTGGGACCATTGTCATTTTTCGCTTCAGTAGCAGCAAAAAGTGATATAAAAATGCACTGCACTGAAAATTACAATTGCAGTTTAGAAGTTAACCCCTAAAGCGCCCCCTAGTGGTTAAGTGTGACCTCATATGTGTTTCTAACTGTAGGGTGTTGGGGCTAGACGTGTGTGACGCCATTGATCGTCTTTCCCTATATCAGGGAACAGATGATCAATGACACTGCCACTGTGAAGAACGGGGGAAGGTGTGTTTTAACACACCTCTCCCCGTTCTTCTTCAGCGCCTGTGACCGATCGCGGGACACCGGGTCTCGCAGCTTCGGTGGGCCGCGCGAGACCCACGGCTAGGCTCTTAAAGGCGACGTACCCGTACCCGTACCTGTACCCAGCCGAGCCATTCTGCTGACGTCACATATGTGCAAGAGGCGGTCCTTGAGTGGTTAATAAACAGAGAAACAACTGCAGCTGTCTGAGCTGTACCCAAAAAAGTGATATGATCTGATGGGGCACAGTCACTATTTGGCTGGTAATCTTCTACCTAGCTCAGTAAAAAAAAATTTTTTATCAATTTTTGTCAAGCTGGGTGATGCTTCTCCGGCTCTCATTTCGCCTAATTCAGCAAGAAATGTCTTAAACTCAAGCCAGGAATTGTTTACCCTCCTTGTGCCCCCCGCAGGGCTCACTGGTTCCTGTAACCAACCCCCTACATCTATATTATGGCCTGTAGGTTTCTACGCTCTAGACAGATTTGATTGAAAGTAATCTTTCAGAAATCTAAAGAATTCAAACTTTTCAGATGATAAAAAAAAAAATGTGCAAAGGTAACATTCGGTAAAAACACACCGCAGATGTAGACGTTTGAAGATGCACTATATTACCAAAAGTATTGGGACGCCTGCCTTTACACGCACATGAACTTTAAGCAGTGTAGGCTTTCAGATTCACGGCGGAAACCCTATTGCGCATCCTATTGGCCCAGCGGCCGGGGGGGGGGGGGGGGGAGCCCTGCGGTGACGACGTGGCTCCGCGGCAGGGACTCCCGAAAGTGGGAAAGGTAAAATGTGTGCCCAACCCCTCCCGAAAGGTGCCAATTGTGGCACCGAAAGTTGAGGCGCAAGGGAGGAACAAGAGGAGTAGAAGTTCCACTTTTGGGTGGAACGCCGCTTTAAGAGTTCCCTTCACTGGAACTAAGGGGCCAAACCCAACCCCTGAAAAACAACCCCACACCTTAATCCCCCCTCCACCAAATAATTTGGACCAGTGCACAAAGCAAGGTCCATAAAGACATGGATGAGTGAGTTTAGGGTGGAGGAACTTGACTGACCTGCACAGAGTCCTGACCTCAACCTGAACAGAACACCTTTTGGGATGAAGTAGAGCGGAGACTGCAAACAGGTCACCCAGGCCTTTTCATCCACATCATTGCCTGAGCTCACTAATGCGCTTCTGGAAGAATGGTCAAAACAACAAACCGTCCCATAGACACACTCCTAAACATTGTGAACAACCTTCCCAGAAGAGTTGAAAGTGTTGTAGCTGCAAAGGGAGGGTAAAACGCAATATTGAACGCTATGGGGTAAGGCTGTAAAGGCAGGTGTCACAATACTTTTGGCAATATATTCATGACTTGATTTCAGCCTTCCCCCTGCTGCTCAGTCTTTTGGATTTTTGTTTTTCCTCCTGAAGAAACTTTTTTTTTTTTTTTTTTTTTTTTTTATTGTACCACTCATATATCTTATTTTTTTCTTGGCACAGTGAAGTAGACTCGCCCTTGTGCTGTCAGTTTGAACTTTATCAGATTTTCCCAGCACAGGGACTGGTAAGTCATCTCGCAGCTACCACATGTGTAATCAGTGAATGGTTCCTGTGTGCTATGACACATTTATTATTGTATACAGTCAGGGAAATGACTGGTAGGTGTGACCGCAAACGCTGATCTGGTGTCTAAACACCATGCATTATAAATATGGGGAGGGGGGCTGGGAGACCTGGAGCAGGACTGAAGAATGTTGACATACCATAATATAAAAACCATTTGGCCTATGACCCCCCGGGGGTGGATGTTACACAGCTCTGCATCCAACGCTTTGTCTGCACACAATGGTGGAAGATTGGATATCTTCAGCTGGCTTTTTGATGCGGGTGGCTGGCAGGCCGTGTCCTGGATCTCTTCTTACATGTTGAAGCACAACAACGCTGGGCAAATTGGAATGGTGGTGTGCCCCCTACCTTCTGACAGGCAAGGCGGTATTTGCGTATACAGCTCGTGGGGTCCGGTTATATTTGAGTTGTGCACACCATGGCTAGTAGACATGCGCACACTGAAATATTTTGTTTTGTAATTTTAGTTTTCGTCCAAAAAATAAATGTATTTAAGTGACTCCCGGAAATTTGTTTTTATTTATTTCGTTTTTCGTAAAAAAAAAATGCATTGGTCCGAAAATCCAAATTAAGGTCGAATTTGTCATTGAAGGCTTATGGTGTCTGTCGAATGTTCTAAGAAAAATAAAAAAAGATTTGACAGAATCTTTAAAAAAAAAAAAATTTTTTACTCTTCATGTCTCCTATGTCGAATCTTCATGTCTCTCTATGTCGAATCTTCATGTCTCTCTATGTCGAATCTTCATGTCTCTCTATGTCGAATCTTCATGTCTCTCTATGTCGAATCTTCATGTCTCTCTATGTCGAATCTTCATGTCTCTCCTATGTCGAATCTTTCATGTCTCTCTATGTCGAATCTTCATGTCTCTCTATGTCGAATTCTTCATGTCTCTCTATGTCGAATCTTCATGTCTCTCTATGTCGAATCTTTCATGTCTCTCTATGTCGAAATCTTTTCTTGTCTATGTCGAATCTTTTCTTGTCTATGTCGAATCTTTTCTTGTCTATGTCGAATCTTTTCTTGTCTCTATGTCGATCTTTTCTTGCCCTGTCTATCGAATCTTATTCTTCATTGTCTAGAAGTCAATCTTTTTCTTGTCTATGTCGAATCTTTTCTTGTCTATGTCGAATCTTTTCTTGTCTATGTCGAATCTTTTCTTGTCTATGTCGAATCTTTTCATGTCTGTCGAATCTCTTCTTGTCTATGTCGAATCTCTTCTTGTCTATGTCGAATCTCTTCTTGTCTATGTCGAAATCTCTTCTTGTCTATGTCGAATCTCTTCTTGTCTATGTCGAATCTCTTCTTGTCTATGTCGAATCTCTTCTTGTCTATGTCGAAAAAAATATTGGACTAATAGAGTTTAAGGAGTTGTAAAAGAAAAAAAAATGTTTTGCCTTAAAATGAATGTCTGCAAGGTAGACAGACAGAATAGTGTAAATGATCTATTAAAAAAACAATGTAAAATACCTATTAAATTTCCTTCATCTAAATCACCTCCGGGTTCGTAGTTTCTGTTCTCTCATTCACTTCCTGGTTTGCATCACTTGTTCATGTAAGAACTACATTTCCCAGTATGCATTGCGGCACGCCCAGTAATTCACACACCTCCTGAAGTCTCTAACACGGGGATCCTCAAACTACGGCCCTCCAGCTGTTGTGGAACTACACATCCCATGAGGCATTGTAAAACTCTGACATTCACAGACATGACTAGGCATGATGGGAATTGTAGTTCCTGAACAACTGGAGGGCCGTAGTTTGAAGACCCATGCTCTAACACGTAGAGAGCGTCCTGCCGCACAGATGTACTCTTCCCAGGAGGGGGCAAGCACGTTAGTGACCACCGCAGTAAAGCCTCCCTTCACGGTGGTGAGTTACAATCAGACAAGCAGGAAAGTGAACAGAACAGAGAAGAAATAGAGCAACTTCTGAGCAAAAACGAACAATGATTAGGCACAATTCGACCGCGACAGACCGAAAATGAAAAATAAAGCCATTTGTTAATGTCGGATCTTTCGTTTTTCGTTTTTCTGTGTGCTTTCGTTATCGTTTTGTTAAAACGATAACGAAAATACCTAAAATTCGGACAAAATGCATTCGGAACGAAAGCTAATGCACATGTCTAATGGCTAGTATCTCTATGAGAAGTGGGACAATTGTACAGGGCAGAGAATCAATATCTGGAGAAGCTGGGATGGAAAGAGGAAATATACATTTTGTTGCAGAAATGTATCAGAGATGCATCATAAAATATTTACATGTGCAACATGATCGACAATTTACTTTTACACAGGGGCGACGTGCAATTTTTGTCGTGTTAGGAATTAGTAAAATGATGGTACCACATTTTTAGTGATTTTTATGTATTTGAATCTCCCAATCACAATGGTACACAAGTTTTAAAACTGACTCGAAGAAATGACACGTTAATCTGTATTCATTTTGTTTCCTATGATGCGATCGTTTGAACCTTGTTGTAAGCTCGGTGTCGACTATGTGACTTTTGGACTGCAAAGTCGCATGACAAGTCGTACCCCATGATTTCCAGTGAGTAACGTTCATATCTGTGCGACTATCAATGTAGTCCGCACTATGTTGGTCCGTAGACCTCAAGAATACACAGGCATTGTTTTAAAGTTGCATCAAAAAATGCGTGACTTTAAGGTTGCAATAGTGGAAACCTGGGCCTTAAAAGTGATCATTGTAAAGTCTTGGTTGTTTGTTATTTTTATATATAAAAAAAAAAAAAAAAATGTTATACTACCTGCTCAGTGGCTTGCTGCTTTGCGCCTCTTCTCGGGTTCCTCGCCGGCACTCCTGGGCCCTCTCCCTCCTGTGTTGAGTGCCCCCCCCCCCCCGCAGCAAGCTATGGGGGTACCTGAGCCACAGCTCTGCGTATCCATTGAGACACAGAGCCGTGGTTCAGCCCTGCCCCTCTCTCACCTCATTGGCTAACTGACTGACAGCAGTGGGAGCCAATGGGCGCTGCTGCTGTGTCTCAGCCAATCAAGTAGGAGGGAAAGTCCTGGACTATGAGACTTGGCATGATCACAGAACAGAGTAAGGGTCCTTTCACACGGAGCGGAGGACCGTTTTTCGGTCCGCTCCGTGTGCCCGTCAGCTCAGCGGGGGGGTCTCCGCTCCTGCTCAGCTGGATCTGACGGGCGGTCCCCGCACACTGTGTGCAGGGGACCGCCCCGTCTCTCTCCTCCGCTCTCCCCTATGGGGAGTCGGATGGAAACGGACCGTCTGTCCGTTTGCATCCGATCCGTTTGGCCGGACGGAAGAAAAATAGGACATTCTTCCGTCCGCAAAAACGGATGCGGATCATCCGCTAACGGATCCGCTCCCATAGGGAAGCATTACAAGTCCGTTAACGGACTTGTAATTAGCACGGACCGTTCGTCGTCCACTATGTGAGTGAAAGGGCCCTAAGGGCCGATCCCCAGCTCCTTCCACCATGTAATAATCTGTTTGGCAAACGAGGCTGATCACTTGATGTAAACAGAAGATCGGTAATCATATATATTTTTTTATCAGTGACTCATCAGTGTCCACCCAATTAGTGCCACCTTATCAGTGCAGCCTCATCAGCGCCACATGAAATGAAGGAGAAAAATTACTGTATTTATCGGCGTATAAACGCGCACTTTTTTTCCCCTTAAAATCAGGGGGAAATCGTGGGTGCGCGTTATACGTTGATCCACGCTGTCTGGCCGCCGGTGCCTAGAGCCAAGCGTACTGCCGCATCTAGACTGGCTACGCCAGCAGCCTACGCGAGAGAAGCAGAACAAACAGAAATTCCCGCTCTCTGCACAAGCGAGGCGAAAATCCAAACACCCAAACACCGCGCATGGCGACCCCCGGGAAAGGTGCATTCTACGGACACCCACAAGGCTGGATAGACCCGCGCAAGACTGCAGACGGACGCCGGACGAGCATTCAAAAGGTAAAGTACCTATTTTTTTTTTTTCTTTACCCTTTTTTTTTTTTTAACTACCTGGCTAAACTTGGGGTGCGCGCTATACGCCGGCGCGCGATATACCCCGATAAATATACGGTACCGGTCTTCAAAACGTATATATAACAAACTATGAAACATACCACCAAAAGAAGGCTCTATTAGTGTGAAGAAAATAATAAAAATGTAATTTGGGTACAGTGTAGCATGACTGGGCAATTGTCTTTCAAAGTGCGACAGCGCTGAAAGCTGAAAATTGGCCTTAACAGGAAGGGGGTTTAAGTGCCCCAGTAAGCAAGTGGTTAAAAAAAACGACTTGGACTGTAAATAGTCATGCTTTATTTGTTTACCAAGAATCGGTTATTTAAAATGCTGACGGGTAATAGATTTTAGTAAAACAAATCTTTGGGAAACGCACCAGGATTCCGTTATGTCCTGGAAAATATTAGTGGAGGATCTATATTGAGTTCATGTTTATTGGAGACCGTTGCCATGGAGACCACCTTGAGTTGTGGCCTAGTGCAGTTTATGAAGCATGCCTGTATTTCTCCACCCTGTATGTCAACACATGGCTGGAACGAATGAAACTCGGTGTACATGACATGGCCGTGACTCAGGGTGTGACGGGCAGGGCTGTAGAGCCCATCGCACAATTTTACACTTTACTTCTGGGCTTTAGTTGTTAAAGTGAAGCCTTCAGGCACATCTTTTTCTAAGAAAAGCCGTATTGTTGGGTGTCGGCAATGCATTGTATACTGTATAGTCCATTACAAACCCTACATAGGAACCAGCTTTAAAACTGAGAAACCATGCTTCCCCTTTTAAGTTTAAAGCCAAATTCCAGGCAGATAAAAGCTGAAAATTCATGCAGTTCTGTAATCAATAATACCTCAGTGCATTATTATCCACCTATCCATAGGTGGGCATCATATGAGTCCTGGACTTTAAGTGGTGTTATCTGAATGATACCTGGCATCATCCAGATGTTTTTATTTTGTTAGTTTTTTTTTTCCAGCTGGCGATTCCTTGCAATGTAAAGGGAATCATAGCGGCTGTTTAGCTGCTTGATTGCTTGTGCTGCGAGAGCCATAATTGTTCAAAGGTAAAGGATTTTTTTTAACCGCTTCCCTACCTGCCCATTGTCAAATGACGTCTGCAGGAGGGATCTCCCATCCTGGGCTGGCGTCATATGACGTCCTGGGGCTTCCCGGCCATCTAGGGGGTGTGTGCGCGCCATGGCACTCTGGATCCGATGTGCGTGCCCGGCGGCTGCGTTGTCCACTTGGCATCCACGATTGCCCAGTCACAGAGCAGACCGTGGATCCACATCCTGTTGCGTGAGAGGAGACCGATGGTGTGTTCTCCCAGTACAGAGGAACACCGATCGGTCCTCCCCCCTGTAAGTCCCCTCCCCATACAGTTAGAATCACCCCCTAGGTAACACATTTAAACCAGGGCTTTTTGCCCTCAAACAATAGGCGCTGGAACCCAACCACGACCCCCCCTCCCCCCAAAACACTCTCCCTCCACACACACACTCTAAAATCGCATCAAATAGTGGGTGTGGTCAGATTTCACAAACAGTAGGAGGGTCTTAAAGTGGCAATAAATGCCAGGATTGCATTACATACAGAGTGCAGAGTTCAGAAGGGATGCACACAGAGTGCAGAACTGTCACTTGTAAACACAGAAACTGGACTTCTGTGTTTACAAGTGATTGTGGTGAGCAGGCACCAAAGGGTCTGAGCCGAAGATGGTGGAACTGAGTTCCCCCTGGGGAAAAAAAACCTGCATGTAACTCCTTGATTGCCCCCTAGTTTTAATCCCTTCCCTGCCAGTCACATTTATACAGTAATCGGTGCATTTTTATAGCACTGATAACTGTATAAATGTGAATGGTCCCAAAAATGTGTCAAAAGTGTCCGGTATGTCCACCGTATTGTCAGTCACAATAAAAATCGCAGATCGCCACCGTTACTAGTAAAAAGAAAAATGCCCTAAATCTATCCCCTATTTTTTAGATGCTATAACCAATCGATATACGCTTATTGTGTTGTTGTTTTTTAACCAAATATGTAGAAGAATGTAGAAGAATATAAACTGAGGAAAACAATGTGTTAAAAAAAAATAGGATATTTATTACAGCAAGAAATAAAAAATATTTGTTATTTTCAAACTTGTTGCTCTTCTTCAAAAAATAACTGCAATGGTGATCAAATTCCACCAAAAGAAAGCTTTATTTATGGGGAAAAAAATGATCAAAATGTCATTATGGGTACAGTGTTGCATGACCGCGCAATTGTCATTTAAAATGGTACAGCGCTGAAAATTGGCCTCGGCAGTAAAGGGGATGAAAATGCCCTGTAAAAAGTGGTTAAAATAAATTTTATAAAAATCCTTTTTTTTATTTATTTGTATTATTACATCAATGTGACAGCCAATCGCAGCGATCACACAACCTGGAAGCCCATGTAACACCTCTGGTTGGCTGGAAAGGGTTAATGGACAGGTGGAATGTGTAGACATTGGTTTCAGGTCATACCGCACAATGAACTGCTGATTGAAAATATTAAAATTACTTTTTTATTTGATATGAGTGTAGAATTTAATTGGGCTGGTGGAATTCTGTTTGCTGTCTTGGAACTACAGGAACCAGCATGGATGGGGAGCCTAATGCAGTGTGTTTGGATAGCGGAATGGAATGTATAGAGTTCTGGACTTTTAATAATCCCTGTTGGCTTCTTAATTATCTGCTTCACATCAGCCCTCTCTCTCTGATAGAGATTATGGGCCAGATTCAGAAAGATCCACGGATCTTTCTGCTGGCGTAACGTATCCCCGATACGTTACGCCACTGTAAATATTTGCGCAAGTTCTTTATTCAGAAAGAACTTGCGCCATTATTTACGGCGGCGTAACGTATAAATGAAGTGGGGGCGTGATTCATGGAAATGAATCATGACCCCACATAATTCACGTTTTTTTTGGACGTTGCCGTGGACGTTCCCAGTGCGCATGCGCGAAATCACATCGCTTTTTCTCAATGTAAACGACGTGAGCGTAACTAACGTCGAGCCCCATTCCCGAACGATTTACGCAAACGACGTAACCGACGTACAATTCAACGCTGTCCCGACATCCATACTTAACATTGGCTACGCCTCCTATAGCAGGGGTAACCTTACGCCGCTCTAACGCTTACGCAAACGACGTAAACGACGATGCGCCGCCGCAAGTACTTTCGTAAATCGCTCATTTGCATATATTACGCGAAAAAACGCCGTAAACTTCACCTAGCGGCCAGCGTAATAATGCAACTAAGATACGACGGTGTAAGCAACTTACGCCGCTCGTATCTTAGAAGAAAGCCGGCGTATCTTGTTTACTGAATACAGAAAAAAGATACGCTGGCTATTCCTAGTATTTACGTGGCGTATCTCTTGATACGCTGACGTAAATACCTTTCTGAATCCGGATATATAGATATATAGATATATAGATATATAGATATATAGATATATAGATATATAGATATATAGATATATAGATATATAGATATATAGATACATACATACATACATACATACATACATACATACATACATACATACATACATACATACATACATACATACATTTTATTTATATATATAATTATGGGCAGAGTTGCTCTCTGTGTGGCTCGGTGCCAGCATCTTAGTCATGACCAGGTGCTGCCCTCTCATTCCTAAGCACTGACATCACAGCTCATGAAGTGGCCATGATGTCATTTCAGGGCACACCAAGGTTAACAATGACCTGATGCAGAATCCTTAATTGGATGTAGACACAATCACTAAAACCTCATGTGAGCCAACATTTCACAAATTGTTTTTAATGATCGGTAATTTATAGCTTTTTTTTTATTGAGATACTAAAGGTATACATTGTCATTTAAAAAAAAAAAAAAAAAAAAAAACATGTTCTAGTATTTCACAAAAGTACACCCCTCACATTTTTGTTAAAGGGGTTGTAAAGGTAAATGTTTTTTTCACCTAAAGTGTCGATATTTTGTGTGGCCACCATTTATTTTTCCAGCACTGCCTTAACGCTGGGCATGGAGTTCACCAATGTCCTCTTCCACTCCTCCATGATGACATCACAGAGCTGGTGAATGTTGGAGACCTTGCGCTCCTCCACCTTCCGTTTGAGGATGTCCCACAGAGGCTCAATCGGGTTTAGGTCTGGAGACATGCTTGGCCAGTCCATCACCTTTACCCTCAGCTTCTTTATCAAGGCATCTTGGATGTGTGTTTGGGGTCGTTATGTTGGAATACTGCCCTGCGGCCCAGTCTTTGAAGGGAGGGGATCATGCTTGGCTTCGGTATGTCACAGTACATGTTGGCATTCATGGTTCCCTCGATAAACTGTATCTCCCTAGTGCTGGCAGCACTCATGCAGCCCCAGATCATGACATTCCCACCACCATGCTTGACTGTATGTACTCCTCACCTGGTTGCCGCCACACACGCTTGACACATCCGCCGTTTAAAAGTGTCTACATTTTTTCTCCAAAAGAGTGGACCCAATCTAAGGCTGTCTTTACACAGTTCAAATCTAATGTTAATAGGCAGGCTGATGGTACCAAGTTGATTGATCGACATTCCGACTGTGGGCACCCAGCCGTGACAGCCTTCGGCTTCACGGCCGGGCACCCACTGCGCATTTCGCGAGCCGTAATGCGCGCGTGGCTCGCCGCTGATTGGACAGGCGATCGCCTAGGACCTGTCAGTGTCCTAGACCAGTGTTTTTTAACTCCAGTCCTCAAGGCACACCAACATGTCAAGTTTTCAGGATTTCCCTCAGATAAAATGGCTGTGGTGATTACTAAGGCAGCGAAACTGATCAAATCACCTGTGCAAAATAATGGAAAGCCTGAAAACATGACCTGTTGGTGTGCCTTGAGGACTCGAGTTGAAAAACACTGTCCTAGGCCATCACCTACAGGGAGGGGCTGCAATAAGGCGATAAAGCCTAATCGCCTTACCAGCCCCTCGGCGGAAGCAGGAAGTGGGACAGGAAGTTCCACTCCTCCTGAAGCCCCCACTCCCTCCCCAAAAAAATTACATGCCAAATGTGGCATGTAAGGGGGTGTGGAGTGGAACAAGCGGAAGTTCCATTTTTGGGTGGAACTCCGATTTAATAAGGACACTTACCTGTCCTAGTCGCCCGCGATGTCGGGCGATCGCTCAGTCCTCGCCCCTCCATCCTTACTAAGGTAAACAGGTAGTAAAGCCTTACGGCTTCACTGCCCGTATCCTACTGCGCATGCGCGCAACTCGCACATCGCTTTGTGAATGGGCGGCTGCCTCCTGGGATACCCACAGTTCCCAGAAGGCTCATTCACAAGAAGACACGGCGACGGAGGACGAGCCTGACGATCCTTCGCGGTGGAAGAAGAGGCAGAAGAGCTACATCCGCATAGTAACGGCCCTTTCAGGTGAGTATAAGAAAATCCAATTTTATTTTTTTTTATTTTAGGATTTTTAGTGCAAAGAAAAAAAAAAACGGGTGAAACTCCACTTTATGATTATCACTAGCAGTTACTATAGTTGCTCGGAAGGAGGAGTTCCCCTGTCGGCACGGCCTGTTGATGGGGGCACTGTGTCACGGTTTGTTGATGGGGGAATCGTGCCAATTTATTTCCTAAAACCTGTGGTTGCCGGAAAGAAATTTGCACCGTGTATGTCTGTCCTACAGCTGCCCATACATTATATCATTTTATTATTCAATTATCTTTAGATTTACCTTTCAACGATGTAGTACAATGGCCTGCTTGATTGCATACAGATTGAATGTATTTAGGTTTGACCACCATATATGGTTTTGATGAATCTAAAGGAAAATTGTAAAATGTATGGCCAGCCTAAGACAGGAGGAAGTAAGTTACTGACAGGATCACCAGGTGAATAAGAAAAAAAAAAAAAAGCCTTGAAAAATAAAACGAATGCAGCAATCGCATCTAAAGACTGGTATGCTGCAGTATATTACATTTTTGTTTTGGGGTCAAAACATTGGTGGCCTGGAGTTCAGTTTAAAGTATTGTCTAGCACAATCTGCTTATGTAACTCTGCCTTTATTATTAAAGGCTACAGAGTTGAGTTACTTAGAAAATTCTATGTTCTTTTTCTGTGTTCCCCTGAAGTGCTTTGTTGCTCTGATGCTATTTAAATATTCATATTCCTATTGAAATGATTGTGCTAATGAGTTCTGGGGAATGTGAGCGGCAAGGCCGGCCAGAGACGGGCCAATCGGCGGTGACCCTGGAAGCCTTCACACAGTCTAAAAATAAACTTTCTGCCATCATTTATTCAGCCTTGCGGCCTCTTAGGATATGTTAGAGCTTCATTGTACACATTCAAGTGATCTGAATTAGGCTCCAGCAACAGCGGCGGTCTCCTAGGGTGGGCAGTCCCACCAAAGGGCTTTTATGCAGATGTTTAGAATCCAGACAGCAGGTCAGATTTCA
Organism: Rana kukunoris; assembly: GCA_029574335.1. Taxonomy (NCBI): domain Eukaryota; kingdom Metazoa; phylum Chordata; class Amphibia; order Anura; family Ranidae; genus Rana; species Rana kukunoris. The sequence continues at coordinate 30,220,968 of CM056054.1, forward strand.
CATGTATATCTATAAACCTGGGAAAGGTCTTTGGATCCCCACCATGCAATCTACAAACATTATGGAAGATTACAAATTCTACCTGCAATCCAGTGTGCTGTTCCGCCTAAAGCCCAACACTGGTCTATCGTTTTTGTCTTCAAGATCACCAAGACCGTGTTAAAAAAACTATATATAGTCTTATTTTGGAATCGATGATTAACCACTTAACTAGGGATGAGCTTCGTGTTCAAGTGGAACCCATGTTCGACTCTAACATCGCATGTTCGATCGTTCGTCAAAATTCGAACAAAACGGGTCGTTCGCTCCAAATTCGAGTGAGGCGCCACGGCCCATAATTCACTGCGGCATTGCGAGCTGATGATTGGCCAAGCGTGCACTATGAACCGCATGCTTGGCCAATCACAGCGCCGTCAGTACAGAGAGCCGTAATTGGGAAAAGCCAGGGTGGCTTTGGCCAATTATGGATCAGGGGGTTTAGTACACGCGCCCCACACTATAAAAGGCCGCCTGCAGGTCGGCCTTGTGTAGTGTGTTCCGGCGCTGTTTAGAGAATAGATCAGTCAGAGAGAGAGTGTAATTTTTTCTTGGTAGAGAGAAAAGGCAGGCAGGCAGGCTAGTCAGTTAATGTTACAGTGTGTAGAGGATATATATACATCCCTAGGAGTTGTACATATATTTATACACTGTATAACTTGGCTAGATTAGTTCTTCCATACTATACTATAGAGACCCAGCAGGTACAATATGTAAAGGAATTTTTCATATATATATATATATTTTTTTTTATTTAAGCATCATTAAAATCACTATTTCCTTTAAATATTGTACCTGCTGGGGGTCTATAGTATGCCTGTGAAAACATCTTTGAGAACCCGGGCTTTGCACCAGGGAACATGTATCCATGGAATTTTTTTTTTTTTTTTTTAATGGTCGTTTTTAATGCTGCATCATTAAAATCACTGCTCCAGAAAAAAACAACCGTTTTTAAAACTTTTTTCCAATGATACATGTTCCCTGTGGCAAGACCCGGGTTCTCAAAGACGTTTTCCAACAATAACTTGCATATGGGGCTTTAAAATTCGCACTTTTGAATTCGAACGTAGGATGCATGAAGGTGAAAAAACACAAAGGTTTACTTCCCTCTTTAACCACTTAGCAACCACCTGCCGAAAAATAACGGCAGCAAGGTGGTTGCTTAACTCTGGGATCACGTTATATAACGTGATTCCAGACTCGCGCTCCCGCGCGCGGCCCCCTGGGGCGCGCACACACGGGAATGTCCGTGACCGCCGGGTCCAGAGCACCCGGCGGGTCACGGATCACGGTAAATCGCCGCTGATAGCAGCGGTTTACCACGTGATTGCGCCGTCCAATGACGGCGCGATCAGATGTAAACAGACCGGCGTCATTTGATGACGCCGGTTCCTCCCTCCTCTCTCTGTACCGATCGGTACAGTGTGAGAGGAGAGGGGAGGGAGCGGATGGCAGCGCCAGTGCTGCGGGCTGGATCTGTGACAAATGCAGTCACAGATCCATCCATCCATCCCTCCCTGCTCAGCCATCCCTGCTGCAATACTCTGCAATGGGGGGCAATACTCTGGGCATACTCTGCAATACTCTGGGCATACTCTGCAATACTCTGGGCATACTCTGCAATACTCTGGGCATACTCTGGGCATACAGCGCCCCTGTCCCCGTGAGCTCGCATGCAGAAGCGAACACATACGCAAGTCCCGCCCACATATGAAAACGGTGTTCAAACCACACATGTGAGGTATCGCTGCGAACGTTAGAGCGAGAGCAATAATTTTGGCCCTAGACCTCTTCTCCAACTAAAATGATGTAACCAGTAAAAATATTTAAAGCGTCACCTATGGGGATTTTTAAGTCGCAAAGTTTGGCGCCATTCCACGAGCGTGTGCAATATTGAAGGGTGACATGTTGGGTATCTATTTACTCGGTGTAACTTCATCTTTCATATTATGCAAAAACATTGGGCTAAATTTAATGTTTTTTTTTTTTTAAAAGCACATAACTGTTTTATTTCCAAAAAAAATGTGTTCGAAAAATTGCTGTGCAAATACCATGCGCGATAAAAAGTTGCAACAACCGCCATTGTATTCTCTAGGGTCTTTGCTAAAAAAGCATATATAATGTTTTGGGGTTCTATGTAATTTTCTAGCAAATAAATGATGATTTTTACATGTAGGAGAGAAATGTCAGAATTGGTCTGGGTGTTCCAGAACGCCTGATGGCGTTCCCTGCATGTTGGGCCTCTGTATGTGGCCATGCGGTGTAAAAGTCCCACACATGTGGTATCGCCATACTCGGGAGGAATAGCAGAATGTGTTTTGGGGTGTAATTTGTGGTATGCATATGCTGTGTGTGAGAAATAACCCGCTAATATGAAAATTTTGTGGAAAGAAAATAAAAATGAAAAAAATCTTGATTTTGCAAAGAATTGTGGGAAAAATTACAACTTCAAAAAACTCACAATGCCTCTTTCTAAATACCTTGGAATGTCTTCTTTCCAAAAAGGGGTCATTTGGGGGGTATTTGTACTTTTATGGCATGTTAGGGTCTCAAGAAATGAGAGAGGCTGTCAGTACATCAGATGTGATCAAATTGATCAATTTTCAGTATTTGGTACCATAGCTTTTAGACCCTATAACTTTCACCCAGACTAAATAATATCTAATTTTTTTTTTTTTGTTACCAAAGATATGTAGCAGTATACATTTTAGGCCACGTTTATGAAGAAAAATTACTTTTTTGCAAAATGTTATAACAAAAATGAAGAAAAATTCATTTTTTTTACAAAATTTTCGTTTTTTTTCATTTATAGCGAAAAAAATAAAAAACCGCAGAGGTGATAAAATACCACCAAAAGAAAGCTCTATTTGTGGGAAAAAAAGGACAAAAATGTCATTTGGTTACAGTGTTGTATGACCGAGTTATTGTCATTCAAAATGTGAGAGCACCGAAAGCTGAAAATTGGTCTGGTTATTAAGTGGGTTTAAGTGCCCAGTGGTCAAGTGGTTAAATAGTGAGCTTGGGCCAAGCTGGCTCAACTGATCTATTGCCTTTTAACCACTTGCCGCCCGCCTTATGCAAACTGCTGGCGGCAAAGTGGTTTCAATATCCTGACCGGACATCATATGACGTCTTCAGGATATTGAGCCACTGTGCGCCCTCTGCGATCGCTGTCGCGGGGTGTCAGTCTGACACTCCAACACCGATCTAGGTAAAGAGTCTCTGACGGAGACTATTTACCACGTGATCAGCTGTGTCCAATCGCGGTGTAAACAGGAAGAGCCGGTGATCGGCTTTTCCTCACTTGCTCCTCTGACGGGGGGGTTGGGCTGACCCATTAACAGCTCAGCCCCCCCCCCCCCCCCGAGGATTCCCACACTGGACCACCAGGTATGCCACCCTAGACCACCAGGATGCCAATCAGTGCCCACAATGGATTCCAATCAGTGCCCACAATGGGCATCACCGATTGGTAGGCATTGTTTGGCACTGATTGGCATCCATCAGTACAATACATTATAGTACATCAGTGTTGCCTATCAGTGCCCATCTGTGCCGCCTATCGGTGCCCATCAGTGCCGCATATTGCCCATCAGTGACCATCAATGCCACCTCATTGGTGTCACCTCATCGGTGCCCATCAGTGCCTCCTTAGTGCCCGTCAGTGCAGCCCCATCAGTGCCCATCCGTGAAGGAGAAAACTTACTTACTTATTTACAAAGTTTTGTACCTGAAACAATTTTTTTTTTTTTTTTTCGCATGGGTGACCAAATACCACCAAAAGAAAGCTCTATTTGTGGGAACAGAATAACAAAAATAGTTTGGGTACAGTGTAGCATGACCGCGCAATTGTCATTCAAAGTACAACAGCGCTAAAAGCTGAAAATTGGTCTGGGCAGGAAGGTGTATAAGTGCCTGGTATTGAAGTGGTTAATAGAAGATGCTGCCTCTGTCACGCTGTATAAATTGTATGTAGTACTACATGTAGAGTACACAGCGTTGTGCTCCAGCAGTGGGTTGGGGGCGTCGGTCTTATAATGCCAAGATGGCAGAGATGCAGTGAGGTTCATATGGATCGGGGCAATGTAGATTATACTGTTCAGGTCAATAAAAAAAAAAAAAAAGTAGTAAATGTGGTACATGGGGAAAAGTCGACATTTTAAAGTCCATTTAGCCTGGAAATCCTCCTTTTCTGTTTCCATATCCTTTAGAGGGCCTCATGAATATTAATTGCCTACCATACAAACTCCTAAAAGCTTTTTCCTACTTAATTCCATTTCACTCTTCCGATTTCATTCCCGTTATCACTTCAGCTGTTTTAATTTTCTCATGAATTTTCATATTCCCGCATTTCTTTTTTTCAGAGTAATTGAGCGTTTCAAGGTCAGACGGGACTTTTGCAGCCTGGTGTGTTTGTTTTTTCTTTTTTTTAAATGGTTCATTGAACAGTTAAAATTTTGTAAGTCAATTAGAAGATCATTTAGAAGACAATTGTGCGACGTGGCTCCCATTGGTGGTATTTGATCACCTCTGTGGTTTTTATTTTTTGCACTATAAACAAAAATAGAGCGACAATTTAGAAAAAATAAATAATAATTTTTACTTTTTTGCTATAATAAATATCCCCCCCCAAAATATATATATATAATGTGTGTGTGTGTGTGTGTGTGTATATATATATATATATATATATATATATATATATATATATATATATATATATATATATATATATATATATATATATATATATATATATTACTATTTTTTCCCTCCATTTAGGCCGATACATATTCTACCTATTCTTGGTAAAAAAAATTGCAATAAGTGTTTATCGATTGGTTTGCGCAAAATATATAGTGTTTACAAATAGGGGGATAGTTTTTTTTTTTTTTATGAATCATATTTTTTTTTTTTTTTTTTTTAAAAAAAATGGCGGCGATCAGGTTTTTTTTTTTTTTTTTTTTTTTTTTGTGGCTGCGACATTATGGCGGACACATCGGACAATTTTGACACATTTTTGGGACCATTGTCATTTTTTACAGCAAAAAGTGCTATAAAAATGCATTGTTTACTGTGAAGATGACAATTGCAGTTTGGGAGTTAACCACTAGGGGGCGCTGAATGGGATAAGTGTGACCTCATATGTGTTTCTAACTGTTGGGGGGCGGGACTGGACGTGTGACATCATTGATCGCCTTTCCCTATATCAGGGAACAGACGATCAATGACAGCGCCACTGTGAAGAACAGGGAAGGTGTGTTTACACACACCTCTCCCCGTTCTTAAGCTCCTGTGACCGATCGCGGGACTCCGGCGGTGATCGGGTCCTGCGGTCACGGAGCTTCAGACCAGGTCGTGGGCACGCGCCCACAACCCACGGCTGGGCATTTAACAATCGCGTACAGGTACGTGATTGTGCCCAGCTGTGCCATTCTGCTGGCGTATATGGGCGTTGGGCGGTCCTTAAGTGGTTAAGAGAGCTGGCTATATATGTAAAGGGGCCTCACGTATAATGGTCAAAAAAAGCGTTGCTTCCCGCTATTCTTTTTCGCACCCTAAAGCCTCGTACACACTACCGTATTTTTTTTTTTCGTTCAACCCAGCTTTTTGAATGTAAAAAAACTGACAGCTCAGGTCGGAGCCGTTGTACTAACAATCCAATGTTGATGCTATGGTGTTCTGACATAGGGACAGCCCCTCACCAGAGAACACTCCAGTCAACACTCTCGGCCATTGGCTGAGAGCAGTGATTGGGAGCCAGTCGGCAGACCTTTTTCCGTCATGACCCTTCGACAGAAGCTGGCTGCCTTACACGCGGGCCGAATGTTGGCCGGTTTCTTCTGAAACGGCCAATGCCACCCAACATTCAAGCCCGTGTGTACTAGGCTTGGCTCTTTCTCCAGAACAAAAGTTTTGTATATACAGGGTTGGACAGAATGATGGAAACAAGTATGGTAAAAGAACGATATTACCGAACATGGTGTATTTCACCTTTTTGGCATCCAAGACGACCTGAATTTTTGTGCAAAAAAAAACGGGTCACAGTCCTGTGCAATGTCCTTCTTGTCTCTTTTGGTCAGTTTACAATGTTGACCGCGCTTATGTTTATCAGGCGACGTTTTCCCACAAACTGTACATGTCGTCATAACCTTTTGATACTGTACCTCATGACGCCGCAAAATAAATTCAGTCACCGGCTAAGCGGGCACAGATAATTTTGTCCTCTTTGAAATTCAGTAAGCTCGAACATGACCCCGTATTGCCAGTAGCGTAATCAGCGAATGACGGAAGTGAGGCTTTCCACCTGTTGGCTAGGTGTCTCATCGCAAGCAAAAGAATGCGACATCACTTCCAAAATGGAACATGTCACCGCATTCACACCTGCAAACCATGTAGTGTTTCCATATTTTTGTCCAACCCTCGTATGTGTGTAGTCGCCCAATTTTTTTTATTCCAAATGCCCTTTATTTTTTTTTTTTTTTTTTTATTTTTTTAAAGTGTATTTTTTGTGCGTGAACTCGAGAGAGAGGAGCCGGACTGCAGGAGTTGGGAGTAGGCAGACCCTCCCCCCGGAGGCAATCGCCATCCTTCTCCATGCCCCTGGTGGCAATGGCGGGTGTGAAGGGGGGCCTCCCACTCACCCCGCCCTACCTGCTCCTCTTGGGAGCCCAACTGGGGCCCAACGGGACCCCAATGGGGCAGAGGGACTCCCCCTATGAGGGAGTGAGGGGGCCTAGCCCACCCAGCCAGCCCCGTAGGTCCTTCGCCTCTCTTTATTTTAAGAGACCGCATGGCCAAAGTGCATGTGTTTTAAACCAATTTCGTGTGCGTGCAAGTGTGGTGGTTTTTGTGGGGGGGGGGGGTGGGCGTACTAAGCACAGGCGTACCTTGCACAGCACACCCACCGGGAGCCGGGCTGAGACCACCAAACTCAATTCACATGTAGCCGAGACCGGGATCCGAACCCTTGGCTGCAGAGGTGAATGGCTTGTCAGCGCAGTGCCAATCACGTTGAGCCACCACAGCTCCCTTCCAAATGCCCTTTAGATTCCTATAGTCCACATGTGTCAAACACAAGGCCCACGGGCCAAATCCGACCCGTCCAAGGCTTTTTATCAGCCGGAATGTGGCAGAACTCTGTTCTGCTACCTCCAGCTCTCGTGCTCTACTCCCCACACACACTACTGCCACATATGAACACCGAAGGCTTCTGTGTTTACAAGGACAGCTTTCCTCTCGGCGGCTCTCTTAGGCCGCGTACACACGATCAGACCGGTCCGATGAAACTGGTCTTAAGACCAGTTTCATCGGACCAATTCGATGGTGTGTACGGCCCGTCGGACCAAAGTTTTAAAACTTGCTTTAAAATCGATTTGATGGTTAGTACACAAAAGCATCGGACCAAAACCTGCGCATGCTCAGTCGTTGTGTTCTACTTCACCGCATTCTGGTCTGATCGGATTTTTGGCCTGATGGTGTGTACACACATCAGACCACTTCAGCGTGGTCCGATGAAAATGGTCCGTCGGATCAGTTTCATCGGACCGGTCTGATCGTGTGTACGTGGCCTTAGATCCCTGCCTGCCTTGAATTTACAGCAGGGACAAGGTAGATGCAAGTGCAGTGAGGGATGGGGCTTTACGTGGTAAGCTGCACCCTGTACGGAGCACCACCATGAACTCTTTGCGCTATGTGCGTAGCGCACCACTGAACTGTGCGCTATGTGCGTAGCGCACCACTGAACTGTGCGCTATGTGCGTAGCGCACCACTGAACTGTGCGCTATGTGCGTAGCGCACCACTGAACTGTGCGCTATGTGCGTAGCGCACCACTGAACTGTGCGCTATGTGCGTAGCGCACCACTGAACTGTGCGCTATGTGCGTAGCGCACCACTGAACTGTGCGCTATGTGCGTAGCGCACCACTGAACTGTGCGCTATGTGCGTAGCGCACCCCTGAACTGTGCGCTATGTGCGTAGCGCACCCACTGAACTGTGCGCTATGTGCGTAGCGCACCCCTGAACTGTGCGCTATGTGCGTAGCGCACCCCTGAACTGTGCGCTATGTGCGTAGCGCACCACTGAACTGTGCGCTATGTGCGTAGCGCACCACTGAACTGTGCGCTATGTGCGTAGCGCACCCCTAAACTGTGCGCTATGTGCGTAGCGCACCACTGAACTGTGCGCTATGTGCGTAGCGCACCCCTGAACTGTGCGCTATGTGCGTAGCGCACCCCTGAAATTTGTGCTATGTGCGTAGCGCACCCCTGAAATTTGTGCTATGTACGCTATGCACTCCTGGTACTCATTGCTCCTTTAAAATCCTCCCACTGTTAATGCAATCTGACCACACCCACCATTCGATGCACTTCGGCAGGGTGGGCGTGGTTGAGTTCCTGCACCTATTCTCTGAGAAAAACCTGAAGAAAGTGTAGAGTTCTCCTGGGAGGAGACATATCAAATGCCGTTATTACTATGTAATTTTTACTCCGAGGCTGCAGTGCCGCCCGAAAGAATAAACACCAAAGTGAATAAAAAAACTGCATGTGAGCACGCACAATGTGCTATGGTGTGTCTCGAAGAAGGGCCCTTCCCTGACCCCCTGTGGCACAAGACTTTGGAATGATACAAGGCATTCTGGCCCACCTAACTGTAAGGCCCCCCCATTTCTGTCTGGTTTTTATCTATGTTTCTGTAGCCTTTTAGGATAATTTTTCTCTTACTTTCTGTGAGGTCACCAAGAAGTTGGCAAGGTCATCAGTGGTGGGAAAACGTGTGGAAATAGAAAAGAGCGATCTTTTTGATGGGCGCTCACTTCCTTTATGGCCACCAGCACTGGAACTAAGGTGAAAGCTGCTTTTTCGGGGACTGAGACGGCAATAAAAGCCTAAAAAGGGTTATGTCATGGACCATGAAATACTGAAATCCTAATTCATGTATTACAGAAGATGTAATTCTCTCCCTGCTAATCTTAATGCCTGTGTGCCTCTAGACCTGGATAATTGGACAATGACCCTTCAATGGCATACCGGAGTCGGGCTTGTGAGATACATTTTATTGTCCAGTGTGTAGAGGTGTTAATTGTTATTCTAAACCCCAGCCAGGTCAACAGACTCATAAGTGATACTTATTGTCCATTGTGTGATAACCCTATTTAAAGCCTTTCTATTATAAGGTGTAAATTACTTCTGCCCTGTCTCAATTCTCCAGACGGCTCCATTGTTCTGTGGCTGGCTATTGTGTACATTGATTGACCCCCTGGGGGTTTTGTCTGAACACAGATATTCAGGCTTCTGGCCACACCTATTCAAGCTTTGGGACCAATCTCTGCGGAGACATTTTCAAGTCCTCATTTGCATGGTTTTTAGAGGACCAGAGTGAAGACTGAATACTTTACAATTGACCAATAGGAAAGCGGTTGTTGGGGGCGGGATGTTCCAAATCCTGTATAAAGTGTGCTGTGTACTTTCATTAAAGTGTGTCCTGTTAGATCCAGTATTAAGCCATGGCTAATGTGTGGATTATTCGGCGATTCCAGGGATATTCCTAGTCGGGGAATATTGGGGTGATTTCTTTTATGGGAGAAGAAGGGAGAGGATGGCGGAGATATGCTCTAATACCGTCACACTGGTGGCAGCAGTGGGATGTTCCCTTCTACCTTCCTTTACACCAGGATTCCAAGCAGACACTGGGAACAGTGAATGGAAGACTGGTACACCCTGCTTAAAAGAAATACACGGAAAGGACTACTGGAAGTTTGTGGAAGGATTGCTAGCAGCAAAACCGAGCGTGTCATCATAGCAGAATAAATGGAGCTAGACCAGGAGAACTCGGTTGCAGCAAGGCCTGCAGTACAGAAGATGGGGACACCAGTGATTCAGGAGGAGGAATCACCAGCTAACAAGCTAATAAGAGAGAAATTAGCATGGTTCGGTCCGAACCCAACGGCGGATGTGGTGCTGAAAGTGATGACCCTGGTAGCGGAGGAGGCTAAACAAATAAGAAACGCAGAACTACAGTTAAAACTGGCAGCAGTTCAACAAGCAGCCGCACATTCTCCAAACAGTGAGTACAGCACAGCAGAACACAAGGAAGATTCCGTTTAGAGCTTTTAAAGCTTTTGATGAGAAAGAACGAGAGCGGCAACATGAGCTGAGAATTGCAGAAATACGACGATCGGTGACAACGCCTAAAGAAGCAGCACCAAATGAAAGACAGGAGATGGTGAACCTCTATCCCCAGACACCAGTTGCAGAGACAGGGGATCTGATAGACTTCTCTGCTGAGGAAGAACAACCTGATGGGCCTCCAGCAGAAGAGCTGGTATCAGGGCCACACTTCACTGTGCTCTGCCCAGCCCCAAGAGCAGTAATTGTGGAGTTACAAGGAACTTCCCCAGCTGAAGTGCTGGTCACCGGACAGAGGGTTCAAGACCTCTGCCCCACCCCTGTGGCAGTTTTGGAGGCTCAGGGTGATAAGATGGCGATCACTCCCCAGCCACAGATTACAGAATGTATGGACTGTTCAGAGGATGTTATGGATTATGCATCCCCAGCAGAAGTGCTGGCAACAGGGCAGATTGCCAGCCATCTCTGCCCAGCACCGGGACCAACTGTGGAGTTCCAGGGAGCCGGGGCGGTTGGCCCCCCTCCCCAGCAACCAGCTGAGGTGGTAAAGCTCTTACTCCCAGCAGAATCCCTGGCAGCAGGACAAGATGCTACTGGCGGCTGCACCCCACTACAGCTTGAGCGGATATCGGTGGATGGGACTGTGGTCTCCACTCAGAGCAACCCAGCGGAAGAGCTGGCAACAGAGCAGAGTGCCCCGGGCCTCTGCTTTCACCTAACAGAAGAAGGGGTCCCTGTGGTAGTGGATGGGACTTCAGTCTCCACTGGCACAACCCCAGAAAATGGTACAGGACTGAAAGAGGAGGATGTCGGCTTTGCTTTGCAAGCACTGGGGGATTTTCACCTCACACCAGTGGATGAGACTTCAGTCTCCACTAGTATAACCCATAAATGGTGGCCAGTTGGCCCAGATCCCCAACAGCATGATGGACTGAGCCCAGCCACCCTGTCATCTCTCCAGCGGCTGAAAGGACTCCAGGGAGAAGGGCTAGTCCAGGCCTCTCCCCAGCGGCAGACGTGTTCCCTGAGAGAGGCAGAGGATGGCGGGGTGAGTAATGCTCGGTTTGGAGCAAGTGATTTGGGGTACTGTATGGATACCGGCCTTGGGGGACTGGAACTACTGACTGAATTCAGAGACAACCCATCTGGTGTCTCCGACTGGGTTAGTCCCCTGCCAAAAGGGGAGATGTGTGACAGGCCTTGCCGGGACAGGGGCTTTTGGAGAGGACTGAATGCGAGCCTCTTGCCGTCCGATTATGGGCCAGGGCCGCAAAGCAGGAAGGCGGATGAGTTATCCTGGCAGACAGTCCTGGAACCTTAAGACTACTTGCCCAACATCCTCGAGTGACCCGTTTGGGTCCCACTGCAGATGTTGAACTATTTCCCAGGGGGAGTAATGTCATGGACCATGAAATACTGAAATCCTAATTCATGTATTACAGAAGATGTAATTCTCTCCCTGCTAATCTTAATGCCTGTGTGCCTCTAGACCTGGATAATTGGACAATGACCCTTCAATGGCATACCGGAGTCGGGCTTGTGAGATACATTTTATTGTCCAGTGTGTAGAGGTGTTAATTGTTGTTCTAAACCCCAGCCAGGTCAACAGACTCATAAGTGATACTTATTGTCCATTGTGTGATAACCCTATTTAAAGCCTTTCTATTATAAGGTGTAAATTACTTCTGCCCTGTCTCAATTCTCCAGACGGCTCCATTGTTCTGTGGCTGGCTATTGTGTACATTGATTGACCCCCTGGGGCTTTTGTCTGAACACAGATATTCAGGCTTCTGGCCACACCTATTCAAGCTTTGGGACCAATCTCTGCGGAGACATTTTCAAGTCCTCATTTGCATGGTTTTTAGAGGACCAGAGTGAAGACTGAATACTTTACAATGGACCAATAGGAAAGCGGTTGTTGGGGGCGGGATGTTCCAAATCCTGTATAAAGTGTGCTGTGTACTTTCATTAAAGTGTGTCCTGTTAGATCCAGTATTAAGCCATGGCTAATGTGTGGATTATTCGGCGATTCCAGGGATATTCCTAGTCGGGGAATATTGGGGTGATTTCTTTTATGGGAGAAGAAGGGAGAGGATGGCGGAGATATGCTCTAATACCGTCACACTGGTGGCAGCAGTGGGATGTTCCCTTCTACCTTCCTTTACACCAGGATTCCAAGCAGACACTGGGAACAGTGAATGGAAGACTGGTACACCCTGCTTAAAAGAAATACACGGAAAGGACTACTGGAAGTTTGTGGAAGGATTGCTAGCAGCAAAACCGAGCGTGTCATCATAGCAGAATAAATGGAGCTAGACCAGGAGAACTCGGTTGCAGCAAGGCCTGCAGTACAGAAGATGGGGACACCAGTGATTCAGGAGGAGGAATCACCAGCTAACAAGCTAATAAGAGAGAAATTAGCATGGTTCGGTCCGAACCCAACGGCGGATGTGGTGCTGAAAGTGATGACCCTGGTAGCGGAGGAGGCTAAACAAATAAGAAACGCAGAACTACAGTTAAAACTGGCAGCAGTTCAACAAGCAGCCGCACATTCTCCAAACAGTGAGTACAGCACAGCAGAACACAAGGAAGATTCCGTTTAGAGCTTTTAAAGCTTTTGATGAGAAAGAACGAGAGCGGCAACATGAGCTGAGAATTGCAGAAATACGACGATCGGTGACAACGCCTAAAGAAGCAGCACCAAATGAAAGACAGGAGATGGTGAACCTCTATCCCCAGACACCAGTTGCAGAGACAGGGGATCTGATAGACTTCTCTGCTGAGGAAGAACAACCTGATGGGCCTCCAGCAGAAGAGCTGGTATCAGGGCCACACTTCACTGTGCTCTGCCCAGCCCCAAGAGCAGTAATTGTGGAGTTACAAGGAACTTCCCCAGCTGAAGTGCTGGTCACCGGACAGAGGGTTCAAGACCTCTGCCCCACCCCTGTGGCAGTTTTGGAGGCTCAGGGTGATAAGATGGCGATCACTCCCCAGCCACAGATTACAGAATGTATGGACTGTTCAGAGGATGTTATGGATTATGCATCCCCAGCAGAAGTGCTGGCAACAGGGCAGATTGCCAGCCATCTCTGCCCAGCACCGGGACCAACTGTGGAGTTCCAGGGAGCCGGGGCGGTTGGCCCCCCTCCCCAGCAACCAGCTGAGGTGGTAAAGCTCTTACTCCCAGCAGAATCCCTGGCAGCAGGACAAGATGCTACTGGCGGCTGCACCCCACTACAGCTTGAGCGGATATCGGTGGATGGGACTGTGGTCTCCACTCAGAGCAACCCAGCGGAAGAGCTGGCAACAGAGCAGAGTGCCCCGGGCCTCTGCTTTCACCTAACAGAAGAAGGGGTCCCTGTGGTAGTGGATGGGACTTCAGTCTCCACTGGCACAACCCCAGAAAATGGTACAGGACTGAAAGAGGAGGATGTCGGCTTTGCTTTGCAAGCACTGGGGGATTTTCACCTCACACCAGTGGATGAGACTTCAGTCTCCACTAGTATAACCCATAAATGGTGGCCAGTTGGCCCAGATCCCCAACAGCATGATGGACTGAGCCCAGCCACCCTGTCATCTCTCCAGCGGCTGAAAGGACTCCAGGGAGAAGGGCTAGTCCAGGCCTCTCCCCAGCGGCAGACGTGTTCCCTGAGAGAGGCAGAGGATGGCGGGGTGAGTAATGCTCGGTTTGGAGCAAGTGATTTGGGGTACTGTATGGATACCGGCCTTGGGGGACTGGAACTACTGACTGAATTCAGAGACAACCCATCTGGTGTCTCCGACTGGGTTAGTCCCCTGCCAAAAGGGGAGATGTGTGACAGGCCTTGCCGGGACAGGGGCTTTTGGAGAGGACTGAATGCGAGCCTCTTGCCGTCCGATTATGGGCCAGGGCCGCAAAGCAGGAAGGCGGATGAGTTATCCTGGCAGACAGTCCTGGAACCTTAAGACTACTTGCCCAACATCCTCGAGTGACCCGTTTGGGTCCCACTGCAGATGTTGAACTATTTCCCAGGGGGAGTAATGTCATGGACCATGAAATACTGAAATCCTAATTCATGTATTACAGAAGATGTAATTCTCTCCCTGCTAATCTTAATGCCTGTGTGCCTCTAGACCTGGATAATTGGACAATGACCCTTCAATGGCATACCGGAGTCGGGCTTGTGAGATACATTTTATTGTCCAGTGTGTAGAGGTGTTAATTGTTGTTCTAAACCCCAGCCAGGTCAACAGACTCATAAGTGATACTTATTGTCCATTGTGTGATAACCCTATTTAAAGCCTTTCTATTATAAGGTGTAAATTACTTCTGCCCTGTCTCAATTCTCCAGACGGCTCCATTGTTCTGTGGCTGGCTATTGTGTACATTGATTGACCCCCTGGGGCTTTTGTCTGAACACAGATATTCAGGCTTCTGGCCACACCTATTCAAGCTTTGGGACCAATCTCTGCGGAGACATTTTCAAGTCCTCATTTGCATGGTTTTTAGAGGACCAGAGTGAAGACTGAATACTTTACAATGGACCAATAGGAAAGCGGTTGTTGGGGGCGGGATGTTCCAAATCCTGTATAAAGTGTGCTGTGTACTTTCATTAAAGTGTGTCCTGTTAGATCCAGTATTAAGCCATGGCTAATGTGTGGATTATTCGGCGATTCCAGGGATATTCCTAGTCGGGGAATATTGGGGTGATTTCTTTTATGGGAGAAGAAGGGAGAGGATGGCGGAGATATGCTCTAATACCGTCACAGGTTATTATCCTTTTTTTTTTTTTTGGGCTTTAGAAAACATACAGTTCCCATTTTTAATTCGTCCTTCCAAGTGGAGACTTTTCTCAGGATGGCCGAATGCTTTCCTAATTAAACAGGAAACAGAAATGAAAACATTATGACTGTACGGCTATTTTGGTGCGTTCGGTGGAAGAGAAGCACCTGGAATTCGCTTGAATTTCAGGTCATCTTTCCTCATTCTTAGTGTGTTTGTTTTAGATTTTGTTTATTTTGTTTGTCTTATGACTCTTTTGACCTCGGCTGTATTGGCTGAGTTAGCTGTTTGTAAAGTTGGAATGGAGATGGTAAAACGTGTCTTCCCATCTTCTAGCACTTCCCAGCTGCCTCCTTTGCTCAGGAAGTGACCGGGGTCACGGCCAAGCGTTTGTGTCCATTTCCTATTTATAGTTGCGGGGTTGTGTTCAGTTTATCTACAGAGGTTTGGGTGTCCGTTGGGGTGTCACAACTGGCAGCAATAAAAAGGAGTTGGTGTCTAGGCCACCCTGCAAATTGTCGGTATATTTAAATAGAAAGTCCACTTGATTTACCTTTGACCTGTTCATTAGTATCTTTTTTTTTTTTTTTTTTTTTTTAAGCCAGAAAATAAAGGAAAAAGACCACTAATACAGCCACCACATCCTAAGGACTGAGCTATGATCACATAGATCTCATAAAAAAGGGAAAAGAGGTATTTTCTATTGAACAAGCCAGTACTGCCCGATATTCGGCCTGTGTGTACGGCAGTGGCGTAGCGTGGATTGTCCGTGCCGGGGGCGAGGCAAGTAATTTGCACCTCCCTGACCCATGGACTTACCTATTTTCAGCTAGCTCCAATCTGGTCACATGATCCACTGTGTGAGACAGCAGTGGCTGTAGGGAAGAGGAGAGTGTGCTTAAAATGACTGGTAAAGCCTGGAGTGGTGACATTATGCATATGTTCCTATATTCCATCTGTTGTTGGTGCTCCACACTTGTGAATGCGCCCCTCTAAATTTTGCGCCCGGGGCGGTGGCCCCCTGGCACCCCCCACGCTACGCCACTAGTGTACGGGTCTTTAACCTGATTCGCTGTATGAATTTCATTTGATTTCTAGGTTTTTTCCCGGTCGACCCCCTCCCACCTGACATTACTCAATTGAATTTCGAAGGAAATAGACTAAAACTTCCCAGCCAAAACTGGTGGCTCCACCCAATCAAATACAGCCGCGGTTCTTGTATTTTGATAGCTGGTGGCACTGGCTGTTAAAATACAGTAGCTGCAGCTGGAGATTCAAACATTCAGTCTTTGCGCAGTTGGAGGAACCTGTTAGAGTAGCAGTCCCAAAACTTCATCTGGCACCAGGGACCGGTTTAATTTTTCCACGGACTGGGGGGAAGGGATGACTTTATGGTGATTCAAGCGCATTACGTTTACTGTGCACTTTATTTCTATTGTTATTATTACCGTATATACCAGAGTATAAGACGACACGAATATAAGCCGAGGCACCTAATTTTACCCCCCCAAAAAATGGAAAACGTATTGACTCGAGTATAAGCCTAGGGTGAGAAATGCAGCAGCTACTGTAAGTGGAAAAGAGGTTCAACAATGCCCATATGCAGCCTCACTGTGCCCATCTGATATCCATGCGGCCACTGTAACAGAGTCACCCGTGTGTCATCAGCCTTGGGGGGGGGGGGGGGGGGGGGAAGGTATATGGGCAGCCTTAAATTTCTCTTGTTTAACCCCGTGGAGTGAATGAGATAATTCAATTGACTCCACCATCTTGAATGAAGTACTCATCCCTGCTGACTATTGTATTCAGATCCCTGGGGCCACTGTGGCTGTCTGGATACCCAACCAGTGACTGTATCTGAGTTCAGTCATTGTTCAGCTGATGATTTTCTACCTAGCCCAGTTGATTTTGATATTGACATATGATGATACGACCACCCATGGCTCCAATTTTTGCCAATTTAGACAGGAATTGAACTAAAGCCTCGTACACACGATTAGACTTCCGTCAGACAAATACATAGGGTTGACCGTGAACTTGTTCTGCATACACACAGCAGAACATTTTCAGCCAACATTAGAGGTCGACCGATATGGGTTTTTCTCTGGCCGATGCCGATATTTAGAAATCTGGGTGGCCGATGGCCGATATATGATGCAGGTTTTTGCGGCCGATATTTTAGGCTGATTTATTTTTATTTATTTTTTTGGTGCCACTGACTCGTGGCAGTGGATGGCACTAATTGGCACTGGAAGATGGCAGTGGCAGGTTGCACTGGATGGCACTGAAAGATGGTACTAGCGGGTGGCACTGATTGACAGATGGCACATGGCACTGGCAGGTAGCACTGGTTGGCACTGACTGGCAGATGGCACTAATTGGCACTGGGTGGCAATAGTTAGCACTGGTTGGCATTGGCAGGTGGCACTGATAGCTTTAGGTGGCACTGGATTGCACTGGCAGATGGCACTGGATGGAAGGTGGCACTGGATGAGCTCAGTAGATTGCTTTAAGAAGGGCCTGGATTCTTTCCTAAATACACATAATATAACTGAGTACTAAGTTCTGTAAGTAAAGTTGATCCGGGGTGAATCCGATTTGCCTCTCGGGGGATCAGGAAGGATTTTTTTCCCCTCTGGTAGCAAATTGGATCATCGCTCTGCTGGTTTTTTTTGCCTTCCTCTGGATCAACTGTGGGTATGGAGTTGGGTGTATGGGATGTACTGTGTTTTTTATTTTTATTTTTTTTATTTTTTTTATTTTTTATGGTTGAACTGGGTGGACTTGTGTCTTTTTTTTCAACCTGACTAACTATGTAACTATGAAGGTGGCACTGGATGGTGGCACTGGATGGAAGGTGGCACTAATTGGCACTGGATGGAAGGTGGCACTAATTGGCACTGGATGGTGGCACTGGTATTGTCACTGGCAGATGGCACTGGATGGCAAGTGGCACTGATATATCGGTCGACCTCTAGCCAACATACACCAAACCACGTGGTTTTTCAGCTCTTTACCGCCACCCTTTGGGCAACTTCTGCTATTGTTGTCTGATGTTTAGCATTGGTTCGAAGCATGCGTGTTTGTACTTTGGATTTTAGTTGGACGGATTTGTGTACACATGATCGGATAACCCAACAGAACAACATTTATTGTTAGACAGTTGGTGAGCATGAACAGCCAACATTTGTTGAATCCGCCAACAATTGGCTGATGGAGCATACACACGGTTGGATTATCCGACACAACGCGTCCATCAGACAATTGTCGTAAAATCCGATCGTGTGTACGGGCCTCAAGTTGCAGCCGTGTATGGGCAGCTTTTGCCTCGTTGGCTGTACAGCTGTGTGCCATCTCCCAGTCTCCATTCTCACCAACATATGGTATAAGATCTCCTAATACAGACCGCTGGTCCTCGTTACGTGAGCGCCAAAGGCCTTTTCGTTCTGCCTTATTGACTTTCTGTGCCTGAAGTTTACAAACTTTATAACAAAATGTTATCTGGTGTTGCAAACACGAAGGAATGTATTGCGTAACAGGATGTCTGTCCGTCTCGGTAACAAATGTAGCTCCGTGCAGCAAAGGTCCTGGCTTTGTTTATATGTGAATAATGTACATGTCGGTGTGTTTAATGGAAAGCGTGAATAAATTGTATATGTATTTTGTAAATCTTTATGCTTCGGCTGGAGCCGTACCCCCCCAATATAGATAATGTTATAGTAGAACAAGGAGATCGTACAAACACTTTTTGTGGATTTGTATAACGCTTCTTTTTCATCCAGAGTAACAAACATCCGGCTGAATACAGGCCGCTCCGCCGATGCATTTTGCGCTCTGATCGGACTTTGTCAGAGAGGTCCTAGAGCAGGGGTGCCCAACCAGTGGCCCAGGGGCCACATGTGGCCCGCGGAGCCCTCTGATGTTGCCCGCAACCTCTTGCTCTGGGATGGCTGGTTGGCAAGCCCAGATTGCAGGTTGCTGACCTGCCAGCCAAGAGCATCAGTGTTGTAAATGAAGCCGGCGGTAGAGGAAGCAAGTAGCTTTTTGGAAAGTGCACCACACATGCAGGATATAATAGACGTCTATGGCAAAGTGCAGCTAACAGGCAGGAAAACCACAGGTACACTGCGCCACAATAGACCGCAGACCATCAGTGGAAAAGCAGTCTTGGGCTCTATGGAGCGGCAGATGTAAACTGACTTTTGTCCGTTTACACCTGCCTACCTCCAATCCGATCTGCTAAAAAAAACAAAAAACAGAAGTGTATCTTCCCCGATTGGGTCGGAAGGCCCATAGAGTAGATTGGGCTGTGTCTGTCTGCCTAGCATATGCAGACTGGACACAGACCTCTCATCTGCCCACTCCGCTCATTGTGGCCCGCGACTGGTTACCAAATCGCTTAAGTGGCCCTCGGCCTTCAAAAGGTTGGGCACCCCTGTCCTAGAGCGTCCTTTCTCCAGCCTTTTTTTCCATTCAAGTCGTTTATTGAATTTTTTTTTATATAATTTAGTAATAAAAAAAAAGTCCAAGGTCCCTGTGTCAATACAAAATAACCCAAATTTAGATGGAGGCATCTTACTATTGAACGTGCATCAGTGGCACCCTGAGCCATAGCCAGCCAAGCAAATACAGGAGTACAAAGGCAAATAGCCCAGTGCTCCAGTGAGCACTGGAGGGGCATAATAGAGAGCTGCTGACTGACAGCCATGGCTCTCTGCTCAGAGTGAAGGGGAGAACTGCAGAGCTGACGGGATGAATGCAGCATAGGATCGATGGGGCATCCAACTGGGTGAGTATAAAGGTGCGTTTTTTCTAAGTCCATACTTTTCTTTTAAATGCTTTTGAAATGTCAGAAACTGAGGGTACCCAAAATTGTTCATAGCTAAACGTTTTTAAAGGTGATCATTTTAAAGTTCATTGTACCTTATGTCCCCAACGTATATGTGCACGCTCTATGCAGGCATTTGCGTGTATGTGCGGGATAACAGGGGTGCCTAAACATTTTTTTACATTTTTTTTTATGTTTATGAAGACATCAGGGGTCTATTAGACCCCTGATTTCTCCCCTGCCAGCCACTGCAGCTAATAGAGCACATATCTTGCTTGATTATCTAATTACATGTCCACAGTAGCTGGGGAATGACAACTCTGAACATAAAAATTACAAAATGTCATGGGTTTTTAAGGGCTTTGATCAAATGGGTTTATCTATTCCAAGACTGTTATTTTGGGCCCACAGAGGGCACTGCCATACGGACTTGAACAAGTAATAAACTCAGAAAGTTTCTAACCCCCCACCCCATGTTGTACCCATCCCTGTTGCAAAGATTTTTCATCACTTCCCTGTCTTTTCATCCAGACCGGAAATGAGTCCAGGGTTTATTTACTAAAGGTAAATAGGCTGTTCACTTTACAAGGCTGATTGTAAAATATCACTTTGTAAAATGACCCATTCAATTTAAAGGAGAAACGAAAGGCAAAACATTTTTGTATAAATCAAAAAAAAAAAAAAAACATAATTTATAAATGCTTTTTTTTTTTCCCCCTTTTTTCTTTTACAAGTGATCACATTCCCTCTGTTCTCAGATGCATAAGAGCTGGGGGAGGAGAAGCAACAGCACACTGAGCTTCCCAGTGGATGGCTGTGCAGCAGGGGCGTGTCAGGACAAGTCTGGTCATTGGAGTAGACGAAGTTCCCAGTAGAGCTACAGAACTGACCACGTGTGCTCTACTCCTTTAGTGTGGTCAGTTTTTAATAGAAAAGCAGAGGGACTGGCAGGAATGGGGATTTCACATAAAGAAAGCAATAAAAAGAGAACGGGAGACTTTCTTATACAATTACTACATGGTACAGCAGACACATATCAGGAATATGAATTGATGGGGGTAACAAACGCTTTTATATGTGATGAAGTTTCACATTTCAAAGAATACACAATCGGGTGGGAGGAAATGGGAGGGGGGGGCAGCATTTTTACTTGCACATGCTTGATGACAGAGCTTTGCCTCATTCACTAACCCGTGGGGTAAACCCCCTTGAAAAGTGCAATTTTCATGAAAAAAGAATATCCCATTCTCCTTTAGTAATTTAACACCTATATAGTCTGGCCCCTCAGCCAAGAAAATAGGAGGCTCACTTGCGCTCGCTCTTTCCCCCACTTGCTGCTCGCTCTTTCCCCCCCACTTGCTGCTCGCTCTTTCCCCCCCACTTGCTGCTCGCTCTTTTCCCCCCCACTTGCTGCTCGCTCTTTCCCCCCCACTTGCTGCTCGCTCTTTCCCCCCCACTTGCTGCTCGCTCTTTCCCCCCCACTGCTGCTGCTCTTTCCCCCCCACTGCTGCTCGCTCTTTCCCCCCCCACTTGCTGCTCGCTCTTTCCCCCCCACTTGCTGCTCGCTCTTTCCCCCCCACTTGCTGCTCGCTCTTTCCCCCCCACTTGCTGCTCGCTCTTTCCCCCCCCACTTGCTGCTCGCTCTTTCCCCCCCCACTTGCTGCTCGCTCTTTTCCCCCCCCACTTGCTGCTCGCTCTTTTCCCCCCCCACTTGCTGCTCGCTCTTTTCCCCCCCCCACTTGCTGCTCGCTCTTTTCCCCCCCCCACTTGCTGCTCGCTCTTTTCCCCCCCCCACTTGCTGCTCGCTCTTTTCCCCCCCCCACTTGCTGCTCGCTCTTTCCCCCCCCCCACTTGCTGCTCGCTCTTTCCCCCCCCCCACTTGCTGCTCGCTCTTTCCCCCCCCCCACTTGCTGCTCGCTCTTTCCCCCCCCCCACTTGCTGCTCGCTCTTTCCCCCCCCCCCCACTTGCTGCTCGCTCTTTCCCCCCCCCCCCACTTGCTGCTCGCTCTTCCCCCCCCCCCCCACTTGCTGCTCGCTCTTCCCCCCCCCCCCACTTGCTGCTCGCTCTTTCCCCCCCCCCCCACTTGCTGCTCGCTCTTTCCCCCCCCCCCCACTTGCTGCTCGCTCTTTCCCCCCCCCCCCACTTGCTGCTCGCTCTTTCCCCCCCCCCCCCACTTGCTGCTCGCTCTTTTCCCCCCCCCCCACTTGCTCGCTCTTTTCCCCCCCCCCCACTTGCTCGCTCTTTCCCCCCCCCCCCCACTTGCTGCTCGCTCTTTCCCCCCCCCCCCCCCCCACTTGCTGCTCGCTCTTCCCCCCCCCCCCCCCCCCCACTTGCTGCTCGCTCTTCCCCCCCCCCCCCCCCCCCACTTGCTGCTCGCTCTTTTCCCCCCCCCCCCCACTTGCTGCTCGCTCTTTCCCCCCCCCCCCCCCCCCCACTTGCTGCTCGCTCTTTTCCCCCCCCCCACTTGCTGCTCGCTCTTTTCCCCCCCCCACTTGCTGCTCGCTCTTTTCCCCCCCCCCACTTGCTGCTCGCTCTTTTCCCCCCCCCCCACTTGCTGCTCGCTCTTTTCCCCCCCCCACTTGCTGCTCGCTCTTTTCCCCCCACTACATAATAACCCTAACCCCACTTTCTAAAACAAATGAAGTCTCGGCAGGAGTTGCCCTTTAACAAGCATTTTTACTATTGAAAGTGTTGGTGCAACCTAAGGGGACCACAAAACCCTCCTGTCCTAACCCAAGCTGTCGGGACAGGGTTGTGCTGTTTTTTTTTTTTTTTATATCTAACCTGAGCTCTGGTGTAAACCAAGTCCATGCCTTTGTTGTTGGTTAATTATTGCCCACCCAGGTCACTTTCCCAGCCATAAAACATACTAGAGCACATCGTTTTCTTCTGAATGTGAGTAGCATTCAGTGTGGTGTGCTGGACCTTGCAATCAGCATAGTACATTAAAGAGGAAGTAAACCGTCGTCCAAAAAAAAAACCCTGCAAGACAAAGGCATAATGAGCTAGTATGCATAGCACAGGGTTTGACAAATTTGCTTGGAATCTAGGAGCCAGCTAAAAAAAGTAAGGAGCCAAAAAACGCACCCCGTCCCGCCGAGCTTGCGCGCAGAAGCAAATGCATACGTGAGTAGCGCCCGCATATGTAAATGGTATTCAAACCACACATGTGAGGTATAGCCACGATTGGTAGAGCGAGAGCAATAATTCTATCCCTAGACCTCCTTTGTAAGTCAAAACATGCAACCTGTAGAATTTTTTAAAATGACGCCTATGGAGATTTTAATGGGTAAAAGCTTCTCGCCACTCCACGAGCGGATGCAATTTTGAAGCGTGACATGTTGGGTATCAATTTACTCAGCGTAACATTATCTTTCACAATATAAAAGAAAATTGGGCTAACTTTACCGCTGTCTTATTTTTTTATAAAAAAAGTGCGCTTGTAAGACCGCAGCGCAAATACGGTGTGACAGAAAGTATTGTATAATGACCGCCATTTTATTCTCTAGGGTGTCAGAATAAAAATATATATAATGTTTGGGGGTTCTAATTAGAGGGAAGGAGATTGCAGTGAAAACGGTGAAAAACACAGAACTGCTGTTTTGCTAATTGTAATTTAACCTGTAATGCCAACGGCCACCACAAGATGGCACCAGGTAAAAGGAAGCTGAGGCCTGCAGAAGGTCGCAAAGCCGCAGCCTCAATTACCGGCCGGCGCGGCTGATCCCGCGCCGGCCGGTAATTGAGGCCGTAGCTTTGCGGCCTTCTGCTGCCCTAAACTTCCCCAGGTGCCAGGTCACAATTTCTTGTCGCAATTGCGATCGGGCACCCGGATTTTGTCGAGGCCTGGCATAGCATACTAGCTCATTATGCGTTACTTGCCTCAGATCAATGCCCCGGCAGTGGTCTACGTCTCCCCCCTCCAGCTGCTGACATGCCGTAACGGCACAAAGACTGAAGCAACTGCACATAGGTGCCATTGGTTCAGTTTGCCCCCAGTGCGCATGCGCCGATGACTTTGGCACATGCAGGGGACAGGGGGATATCTCCTAAACCGTGCAGGCTTAGGTAGCCTTGGTAGTTACAGGTAAGCCTTAATGTAGGCTTACCTGTAGCATAAAGTTGTTAAAAAGGGTTTCCAGCCACTTTATTGTCAGTCTCCAAATTTGTGGATAATAAAGTAGGCCTCCCCTACTGCACATAATCCTGCGACCAGGCACCCCAACACTGGGGACATTTTACAGCAGACATGGAATATCTTCCAGGTTTCTAGTAGAAGTCTGAACAGGGAGGTGGAATGTTTTACTACTGACTCATGCTGGGCAAGGGGGAGAGATGACGGCTCGTTATGCTTGAAAAGGTTAAACTTTGGAACATATTATCTCCATTCCCTCTGTTTTGTAGAGACCTAACTACTTTTGGACAACATTGGGTTCATTTAGAGCAGTGGTCTCCAAACTGTGGCCCGGGGGCCAGATGCGGCCCTTTGCTTGCATTTATCTGCTCCTTGGGGCACCATTTCATCCACTGATACTAACTGGGGGGCATAATCCCTCCCAATGACACCAACGATGGGGCCCAATTTCTACAATTGGCACCAACAAAAGGGCCCGATGACACCAATGATGGAGCCCCAATTTTTTCCTTTGACGTCAATTATGGGGCTCTATTCCTCCCAATGACATCAACAAAGGGGCACAATTGCTTCCACTGACACCAAAGAAATTGCATTGTTTTTTTTCCCCACTGACATCAGGACCTGTTCTACGTCCAGTGATCACAGTCCGGCCCCCCTAATGTCTGAAGGACTGTAAACTGGCCCTTTGTTTCAAAAGTTTGGAGACCCGTGATTTAGAGGGTTAGGCCTTACAAAACTGAATTGCCTACTGCATGTATTGGTGGATTGTTTTGAAAGCCAAGTAAACGCAATGCTTTAATTGACTATCTTTGCGAACGCAGGGACGCGTAAAGAGAGGAACGCGACCCTGCCTATTCAAAAAATGTTTTTATATCCCTATAACTTGTCCCTGTAACATGCTTTTTCTTACATCCCGCAGGAGCAGTCTGGATGTAAAAGCACCCATTGCAGAGAATGGAAAGCAGATTTCAGGCGCTTTACGGCGCTATTTCTAGTGCTAAAACGCCTGAAAACGGCCTCAGTGTTAAAGGGGTCCAAGTGTATTTCTTTAACAAAGAAAGACAACTATAAGTAAGAGCATGACATTTAGGGGATTATTTACTAAAATCAGAGCGTGCAGCTGCGCTTCTAACTTCAGCTTATTCAATTAAGGCTGGCCATACATGTTCAATTTTCTTGTACAATATTCTTTTAGATTTACCAAAAACCATATAATATGAGGTCAAACTAAACAACACTTGTAATTGTATGCAATCAGGCAGGCCCTTGCACTACATAGTTGAAGGTAAAACTAAAGAAAATTGTACAGAAAATTGCACAGAAAATTGTATCATGTATGGCCAGCCTAAGTGTAGCGCCTGTATACTTCCAGTCCAGGTGCTATCTTACATTTAAAGGGGGATGAGAGAGTTATGTAGCTCTCATCCATGTGATTTGGGCAAATTTTGTTGCTGTGCTGTCGGTTCATTCTGTGTTCCTAAAGTGCCTTTTCACTTTGGGGCGACGGGTGGCGGCCGTGGAGTCCAGGAGAGGGCGCCTTCTTGCCAGCAGCCAATCAGAGAGGTTTTTCCCTCGCGGGGCATTCTGGGTGAGGGTACTTCTAGTGAGGCGCCATATTGGGCGTGGGAAGTTCGAGGTTGGATCTGGGTGCGGCACCCACCTTTGGGGTGTGCGCACATCACAGGCCCCGGCGATATGGCCTACCAGGCCGGGGCGCACGTGCTACGCGTTGCCTTTGGTTCCGGGACCATGTTGGCCCGGAGCAACAGAAGCGGAGATGGGACCCAGTGACATATTGGGTCCCCTATCTTTTGAGAGAAGATCCCAAGCGAGTTGTGCTGTTCGGTGGGGAGTCTGTCTGAGTAGAGCCAGGAGGCAGGCGATCCAATAAGGTCTAGACCTGGGGTAGGCAACCTCGGCTCTCCAGCTGGGGTGAAACTACAAATCCCATCATGCCTCTGCTTTCTAGGAGTCATACCTGTGATGGTCAGGGTTTTGCACTGTCTCCTGGGAATTGTAGTTTCACCACAGCTGGAGAGCCGAGGTTGCCTACCCTTGGTCTAGACCAGTGATGGCGAACCTTGGCACCCCAGATGTTTTGGAACTACATTTCCCATGATGCTCAGCTACATTGCAGAGTGCATGAGAATCATGGGAAATGTAGTTCCAAAACATCTGGGGTGCCAAGGTTCGCCATCACTGGTCTAGACGAACCATCGGGGATCAAGGTGACCGGACACTGGGAGTTTGTCTTATGGCAACCTGTCGGTCGGTGACCGAAAACCAAGAGCTACCTGAGGGAGATTCAGGCAACCATCTTCATTGAGAAGGAATCGCTCCATTTATCGGTGTTCCAGAGGAGGGGCCAGTGGCAGAGGCCCCACTCCTAATTTTTTTTGAGCCAAGTCTGTGGCAGAGACTTGTTCTCCTTCTCAAGGTTCCAAATGATACTCCGGCTGCCAGTTCTGTGAAGCAGGACTGCTTCTGCAAAGTTAAGGCCTGAATCTGCAATTCTCCTTTCACCAATTTTTCTCTGTCCACTTCAAGTTAATTGTTGCCGTGTTTGGCCAGAGAATAAAAGTACAGAAAACCCTGCTGTTTGGACATTCCATCATTGCTCACATCCCCTTCATCATCATCATACCCCTAGACCAGGGGTAGGGAACCTTGGCTCTCCAACTGTTTTGCAACTACAAGTCCCATGAGATATTGCAAGACCCTGACAATCACAGGCATGACTCCTAGAGGCAGAGGCATGATGGGATTTGTAGTTTCACCACAGCTGGAGAGCCAAGGTTACCTACCCCTGCCCTAGACGCATCGCTAAAGGTAAAACGCCGTCCCAAATATATCCAGCGGCTCCTGAGGGGGTAGCGCTACATAAAATTTGACTAACAAAAAAAAAAAACCCTGGAAAGCTGATTGGTTTCTATAAATAGGGTGGCGCCCCCATGTGTTTCCGCTTTGATTTGGTTTCTATGCAGAGTTGCACCCGATTTTGCACTCTCTGGTTTTAGTAAATCCACTCCATAGTGTTCCTTGTATTGAGGATGGGTTGCTCTTGATGCCTGAACTTGTCCCAGGAGACTTGATTTTAAATACCAAAGATTCCTCTGTTCACCTCAATAAAGTAATCCAGGCGGGATGCGTGTTGCAGCGAAGGTGACTCCGCCCCAGTCATGGTACCTGAGTGCCACCGGAGCGCCCTTTATAGTGAAAAACTGTGACACAACTCATGCATTATAAATAAACCACGAGGCCTTATCAGAAATCTAATACATGTGTGAGAATTGTTTCTACGTCCTTCCTCCGACTCCCCCCTCCCGGCCTGCTCTGACTACTTCACATGTAGGTAATAGCACATTTGTCATAGGGCTGGAATGTGGACAGGAAGCACTGCGGCGGCCATGTTGAGCAGTGGACCTTCGCCAGCTTAGTTTCTCCTCAGGGAATTTCTGAAAAGGACCACCAAACCTGAAATTCAGGTTGCGTTTCTTCGGCGACCTTGTACCAAAGGCCCATACGTTCAGTAATAGAAGTGTAAATATTTCAAGCAGCTGAGAAATTTCGATTGCAGATAAGGCTGACAAGGCCAGAGCCATGTGCGTGTGTTTTTGACACGTTTGCATCACATGAAAGGACACTTACCAGACCCCTAATAGGTGTTGGTTTTCTATTGTATGAATTCTTGTACTATCCTCCCAGCTACTGTAAGCATCATAGGGGCGTTTGTGAGGTGATTGTGGCCTGGTTACATTGACATGAATGGATCACCGCCATTAAATTAATACTGTATACACTTAAAGTAGTTGTATAGTCTTTTTTTGAACTTTTACCTACAGGTAAGCCTTTAATAATAAGGCTTACCTGTAGGTAAAAAGAATACCTCCTAAACCTGTACGGTTTAGGAGATATTCCCCTCGCAATGCGCCGCTGACTTCAGCAGTGCATGCACATCAGGGATTCTCGCCCAGCAGACGCCGGAGCGATGACATCACGGCTCCAGACACTCACAGCGCTGGAGCCGGAATACGCACCGAGTCAAAATGTCAGCTGCCTCGGTGTGGACCGGGTGAGATACCGACGCCTCGTTTTAAGGTAAGTATTTCATAATGAGCTAGTATGCAGTGCATACTAGCTCATTATGCCTTTTGCATAATGAGTGTCAGCGGGTTTACTACTGCTTTAAGGCCCGTACTCATGATCAGAAAATTGAACCAAGAATATAGTTTTCCAAGCAATCGTATGATCTGATCGTTGGTACACTGCTTTCGAGAGCTGATCACAATCATTTATGCAAAATTATTCGTTGGGACAACCATGAAAAAATTTCTCTTTACGATTTTCATTTAAATATTATATTTGAAAATACAATACATGCCATCAGTTCCAAGTTTTTATTCTTATACGAGAATCTTCATAACTTTAGTAACCTCTATTTCCAATTTTGAGACTATCGTGCAAAAAAAAATAACTTTTTTTTTTTTTTTTTAATCAAAGTCATGTAACCGAATACTAACAGAATAGCTTGACCCAAATTCATGAAGAACTCTGATTTTATTAAATATGTAAAAAAACTGTGGTGATCAAATACTACCAAAATAAAGCTCTAGATGTGTGAAAAATATAAATTTAATTTGTGTACAGTGTTGCATGACTGCACAATTGTCAATTAAAGGAACACTAAAAACTGGCCTGGTCATGAAGGGGCTAAAACCTTCCAACGGTCAAGTGGTTAAGAAGCACAAAAACAAGTATAAGCCAACCCCAATATAAGCCGAGGCACACAATTTTACCACAAAAAAAATGGGAAAACTTTTTGCCTCGCTGTGTCCATGTGCATGCCTCACTGTGCCCATGAGTAGACTGACATTTAACAATGGAGTCTATGGAAGGGGTGCCCGGCTTTGAAAAATGGGTGCTCCCTGGTCGTAGGTTCCCTAGACAACAAACTTTGCACACTTGTAGAGGAGAAATTGGGCTACATGTGTACCAAGGGTCCAGCGGACCTACGGCCGGCCGGTACCAGGTTCCCAAAGTTCGGGAAATCGGTCTAGGGAACCAATAACCGTCTGGTACCGGGTCGCCAAAGTCACTAAAGAAATTACATTTTAACATGAGAGTCTATGGAAGGGGTGCCCGGCTTTGAAAAATCGGTGCTCTTCAGCCGTAGGTCCCCCGGACAACAAACTTTGCACACTTGTAGAAGTAAAGTGGGGCTTAATGCGTGCCAACGGTCCAGCAGTCCTACGGCCGGCCGGTACCAGGTCCCCAAAGTCCGGGAGATCAGACGCAAAAAGGTTATTCGAGTATAAGCCAAGGGGGGCATTTTCAGCACAAAAAAAGTGCTGAAAAACTCGGCTTATACTCGAGTATATATGGTAAATGGAAGCAGTTGCAAAGCTGCAAGACCGAATGACGAATTCGGCAGGCGTGTGTTATTTTTGCATTGCCACAAAGCAAGTCGAACGCATGCA
Organism: Rana kukunoris; assembly: GCA_029574335.1. Classification (NCBI taxonomy): domain Eukaryota; kingdom Metazoa; phylum Chordata; class Amphibia; order Anura; family Ranidae; genus Rana; species Rana kukunoris. Next base: position 30,250,339 of record CM056054.1, read on the forward strand.
TGTGTAATGCTTTGTCTGTGAGTGAGTGAGTGAAAAACTTGTATAGCGCTACATATGCGAACTGAATCGCCTTAAGGCACTTGGTATCCATTTCCTACTATATTTTGCCCTCAGAATAGATAGGTTTTGAGTTTTTTTTTTCTGAAGGCCTGGTGATTCCCTTGCGTTCGGATGCTGGTTGGTAAAGCGTTCCATAGTCTAGGTCCTTGGACTGCAAATGTTCGTTCTCCTTTGGACTTGTAGCGGGCCTTGGGTATTTGGAGTACATTTTGGTTGATAGATCGTAGGACGCGATTTGGGTTGTGATCAAAAAAGATCAACAAAAGTTTGCTAGACTGCCAGGGAATGGTGAAAATACTGCCAAACAGACTATTTTTGAGACCCGTGTGAACGAGGCCTTAGCTGTTGGGGAGCTACTACTCTCAGCATTAAAGCGGATCTCCACCCTAAAGTGGAGTCGCGCTGATCTAAAGACAGGTATTTGCACCCACTTCCGGCCACACGTCTCGGGCAAAAGACGTTTTTTTTTGGCACATCCCGTCTGTCCCCCGTTGTGTGCTGGAGCACGGGAGCCAATCGGCGAGCACAGCGCGACTCGCGCATGCGCCGTAGGGAATCGGGCAGTGAAGCCGGAGCGCTTCACTTCCTGGTTCCCTCACCGTGGATGGAGGGGGGAGCAGCAGGGTGACGAGCGATCCCTCTTCCTCTGCTGCGGACGCCGCTGGACTCCAGGACAGGTAAGTGTCCTAATATTAAAAGTCAGCAGCTGCAGTATTAGTAGCTGCTGGCTTTTAATATTGTTTTTTCATGGGCCATCTGCTTTAATCTAATGTCTGTCTGCCTCTCCTCTCCGGCAATGCACTCGCCTATGAGAGCTGTAATATTTTTAGTTGCAATGCCATGGCACATATTAGCACAGCAATAAATTGCGATCAGATCTGAAATATAAAATGAACTCCTGTATGTGAAGACCTCTGTACTGTCTATTATCCTGATTTTTATTTTATTTCGATTTTTTTTTTGATTTTTTTTGGTCAGTAGACTCAGCATTTGTTGTGATAGTTGTTTTTATGGTGAGACATGTCAAGAATGTATTCATGCAGACTTGTAAAGTCCCTGAAATTTCCATTTTTCTATTCACATGAATTACCTGCTTACACACTGAATAACCTTATGCAGACTTGTATGCTGTAACACAGTCGTCGTCTTACCCCCCCCAGGACATATGTGCATCTGGTCACAATACTGTGTATTCAAAGAGAAACTGTTACAAGTCAGTTTTACTTTAAGGCTCCATGCACACTGAAGCTGATAAGCTATAAAAAAAACTTCAGTAGCTTTGCAGGGAGCCTTGCAATGTTTTTTAGCGTTTTTGCAATAGCTTTAATCACTTGTCTACCAGCCGCCGTCAAATGACGGCGGCAAGGTAGCTCGGTTGTTCTGACAGAACGTCATATGACGTCCTGTCTTTTAAAGCCGCTAGGGGGCGGCGCTTTGCTGGGATCATGATGCGCGTGCCCGGCGGCAACGATGTGTAAACACAGAGCTCCGCGTCCTGTTAGGCGGCGTACACACGATCGGATATATCCGATGAAAACGGTCCGCGGACCATTTCCATCGGATATGTCCGATCGGGAGTTTGATCCGATGGCGTGTACACACCATCGGATCAAATTCCCCGCCGCCGGACGGCGCGGTGACGTAGTGGTGACGTTGACGCCGCCGCTTCACCGCCACGTCACCGCACCAGGAAGTAAAACACTTCCGCGCATGCGCCGAATCCATTCGGCAGCGGCGCGGCGGCGGTGGGGGCCGACATGTCTGCTGGTAAGTGTACTAACCAGCAGACATGTCGGGCGGACAGATTCCCACCGGATAGATTTCAAAGCATGCTTTGAAATCTGTCGGGTGGAGAAATCTGTCCGCTAGCCCATACACACGAGCGGAGATGTCTGCTGAAACGGTCCATCGGACCGTTTTCAGCGGACATATCCCCTCGTGTGTACGCGGCCTTAGGGAGAGAGGAGACCGATCTGTGTCCCTTGTACATGGGGACACAATCGGTCACCCCCCTCCCCCTACAGTTAGAACACAAACTAGGCTACACATTTAACCCCTTCCCCGCCTCCTAGTGGACTTGCATTGACTTTAATACGGAAATCATTTTACAAGTCTCCTCTGAAGTCGTGGGCAGATCGCCTTGACGAGTCGCTCGGAAAGTCATGCAGCCCCAGTGTGAACCGGCTCTCAAGTTCCACTTTTAGTTTGAATATTACTGGTATTTATAAAACGTTGTCAATTTTATACAGCACTTTACATATATTGCACATTCACAGCAGTTCCTGCCATCAAGGAGCTTACAATCTAAGGTCCCTATCGCACATACATACACATACTAGGACCCTGATGCTACAAGGCAGAAGTGCTTACCACTAAGCCATCATCATTTTAGTAGGTATTTTTGTTTTTAGATGGGTACATATTTTTGGTGATATATTTTGTATGCTGTGCACTTATGCACCTAAATATCAGCAGGCCAACTCTTAGCAGAAATAAACTCACAGCTTTTCATCTTTTCTTACAGAGCCGAGAAGACAGAAGTATTAAGTAATGACCTTCTAGAGGTGAGTAACCAGCCTGAACCATGTCTTTGTATTATTATCTGTACGATGTTATTATCCAAGTTGCTGTAGGATGATAAAAATGCACCAGATATTGGCCTGCAATATAACATTTAGGGTTCATTCAGATGGGCAATGGGAATAATCCCCTGTCTGAATGAGTGCTGAGGTGCACATGCGGCCGTCTTGACGAGCACTGGGCAAAAATGGAAGCCCACAAATCTAAAGTGAAAGTTGCAAGTAATGATGAAAGATGAGGCTCGCCTTGTAAAGGTTTGCATTTGCCCATGCAAAGCAATAGGTTCAAAGCAATAACCGTATATCGATTGGGTTGCGCAAAAGTTATAGCGTCTACAAACTATGGGAAAGATTTAGGGACTTCTTTTTTTTTTTTTACCAGTAATGGCAGCGATCTGTGATTTTTAGCAGGACTGCGACATTGCGATAGACAAATCTGACCCAAAGTGACACTTTTTTGGACCAGCGACACCAATACAGTGATCGGTGCTAAAAAAAAATGCACTGATCCCTGTATAAATGACACTGGCAGGGAAGGGGTAACACTAGGGGGCGATCAGGGGGTTGAATGCGTTTCCTGGGAGTTGTTTCTAACTGTGGGGGGGGGGGGGGGTGGATTCACTGGAGGAAGAGATAGATCGTGATTCGGCTAGCAAGAGTGTGGCTGCGTGCCTACATACAGTGGGACCATGGAGAATGAACGTAGCCACAGATTTGAAGGAGACAGAGACAAATATAGTGGAACCTTGGATTAGGAGCATAATCCGGTCCAGGAGAATGCTCGTAATCCAAAGTACTCGCATATCAAAGCGAGTTTTCCCATTGAAGTCAATGGAAACAAAAATAATTTGTTCCGCATTGACTTCAATGGCATGCAATACCGCATGCGGCCAGAGGAGGGGGGGTGTAGCGGAGAGCCTCGGAAACAGGCAGAAAGGCCAGAGGACACCTCGGCTGACCTCGGGAAGACTCCGTTCCCGAGGTTAGCCGAACTGTCCTCGGGCTTTTCCGTGATCGGCGCCGTTCGGCTCTAGCACCCCCCCACCTCAGGCTAAATGCAGTACTGCACACCGCTATGGCCTGAATCCTGCTTGTTTAATACCGCTTTAACCCTGGCACTCAGTTGGGCATCACTTAGCCCTCATTCACACTGAACGCAGGTTTGAAATTGTGCGAATTTAGCTGAACGCGCATGATTTCAAACCCGCATTTCAGGGCGGGTTTGGGGGCGATTTAAAAGACGCCTGTGCAGGTTTCATAAACAGATCTCTTGAAATTGCTCCCCAAAGCCGCCAAAAGTAGTGCAGGAACTCCTTTTGAAAATCGGGACAGTGCTGTTGCCCGCAATAGGCTGCGATTTGGCATGTCAAATGGTGCCAATGTGACCGGGCGCTTAATCCAAGAGACCGAGGACATCTTGTAATTATGAAGAATGCTAAATGATAACGGCAGAGGCAGAGAGGGCAGGGAAGACACTAGCTGACCACCTTTTTGGCAGGATCAACGGGTATTTTGTTTGCACTTATTAAAGCGATATAATAAAATGCTGTGAATGGTAAATATACTAGTTACATAAATTACATTTACTGTTACATGTACTATATGTATATGTAACGGGCCAAAAGGGAGTAAATAAGCCAAATTTCTTGTTGGGGTTTACATCCGTATATCTATACGTCAGATCGCGGAGACCTTCCATCGCGGTGTTTACAATACACGGTATTAGAGCCTGGGACACGTGTATTGTGCTGCCTGTACATCTGTGTTGTTTTTGGGAGGATCAGAAACCTTTCCACTGTTCTCTTTCCAGACTGGTGACAAACAGGAGCAGGGAGAGGAGGAGAACAATCGTCTGGCTTTCCTACAATTCATGGAGCGGGCCGGGTGTGGGGGGCAAGCCGGCTGATTCATCAGCACAATCCGCTCTGTTTTCTTCCTTTTCAGCCAAGCTTGGCCGGGGTGTCGGGATTTGCCGATCATTGTGTGGATGATTACCTGCCGCTCTTCTCCAATTTTCCACGCTTCTATTTATTCGTTTTGGACATTAACCCCTTCATCCTGCCTCCTGGTGGCCCTTTACATGGGCTTTAAAGCAGGGAAGCGTTGTGACGTCCTGATGTGACCACTGCGATCACATATTTAGAACACAACTTCAGACCGACATGGACGCATATGTGCGGTGGCTGGGTGGTAAGACCCACTCGCCCGCCCACCACATATATGCGTTGCGGTCAGGAAGAGGTTAAAGTCCAAGTTCAACTTTACAGAAAATATGTACGGTCACTTTACAATTAAACCCCTTGCCATACCCCCCTACACCCCCCCCCCCCCCAGCCCGCTGTACTGTAGTTTCGCTATACTGCTCTGTCAGGGACCAGAACCCTGCTTCACCAGTCTGCTGGGGATTTGGAATCCTGCCTTTTTTTCCTCTCCTCGCAGCACTGACAGGATGGGCCTGAAAGATTCTTATTGGTCAGCGCCGCCATGTGACTGTGCTGACCAATTAGAATGCCTCTCTTGTCCGTACATGCTGAAAGGTACACAACGGAGATTAAGCTGCAGGGATTTCCAATCCCCAGACTGGTGAAGCGGCATTCTGGTTCTTCACAGAGCAGGATTGCGGGACAACAGTACAGCGGGACCCGGAGGGGGGTTCAGCTTAAGCTCCCCTTACAGATTTACAGAGCTTACATTTTGTAAAGTCTCAGGGTTTTTCACGTTAATGGACTCTATGCATTAAGGTGACAAACCTTTGCTGCAGCTGTCCCCCTTTTTTCTTATCTGAACCCGTCTGTTCCAGCGACGTGCACTAGCCCAGGGGGCTCCAGCCGCTGTCTCGGGTCCTCATTGGATAGATTGATAGCAGTGGGAGCCGTTGGCTCCCACTGCTGTCAGTCAAATCCAGTGACACGGGGGAGGCGATGGACGTGGCAGCAGGCCTCAGGAGCAGGCCCGCACGGGTGCCCCCATGGAAAGCGACTCTGTGGGAGCACCCAATGAAGGGGAGGAGCCAGGTGCACAGACAGGGTACCCCAGTAGAGGAGGATTGGGGCTGCGGTGTGCAAAACCATTACACAGAGAAGATAAGTATAACATGTTTGGTAATATTGCCAAAACAAATGAATGTGTCACCCGCCGGTAATAGCACACTCACTGAAGCAACACCACGTACAGCCTGCTGATGGCAGTGGACATGGCTTCACTTGTTAACGTGATTGGAGAGGCTCCAATAGGCTTCAAGGTGGGATGGGCTTGGTGCGCCAGTGGCGGCCATGGATGGGGCGGAGTGGCGGCCATGGATGGGGCGGAGTGGCGGCCATGGATGGGGCGGAGTGGCGGCCATGGATGGGGCGGAGTGGCGGCCATGGATGGGGCGGAGTGGCGGCCATGGATGGGGCGGAGTGGCGGCCATGGATGGGGCGGAGTGGCGGCCATGGATGGGGCGGAGTGGCGGCCATGGATGGGGCGGAGTGGCGGCCATGGATGGGGCGGAGTGGCGGCCATGGATGGGGCGGAGTGGCGGCCATGGATGGGGCGGAGTGGCGGCCATGGATGGGGCAGAGTGGCGGCCATGGATGGGGCAGAGTGGCGGCCATGGATGGGGCAGAGTGGCGGCCATGGATGGGGCAGAGTGGCGGCCATGGATGGGGCAGAGTGGCGGCCATGGATGGGGCAGAGTGGCGGCCATGGATGGGGCAGAGTGGCGGCCATGGATGGGGCAGAGTGGCGGCCATGGATGGGGCAGAGTGGCGGCCATGGATGGGGCAGAGTGGCGGCCATGGATGGGGCAGAGTGGCGGCCATGGATGGGGCAGAGTGGCGGCCATGGATGGGGCAGAGTGGCGGCCATGGATGGGGCAGAGTGGCGGCCATGGATGGGGCAGAGTGGCGGCCATGGATGGGGCAGAGTGGCGGCCATGGATGGGGCAGAGTGGCGGCCATGGATGGGGCAGAGTGGCGGCCATGGATGGGGCAGAGTGGCGGCCATGGATGGGGCAGAGTGGCGGCCATTGATTTTGAGCACCAGCCACCACTGCTGGCTAGAGTTCAGCTTTAAGACACGCATTTCCAAAGGAGAAAGGGTTTTCTTTGTCATAAATCCTACTAAGAAGATCTGCAGTAAAAGGGAGGTTGTGTTCAGACAGGTCTGCCCAGTATCCACTCGCTGTCTTGCATGTACAGAGAAGACGCTGGCAGCTCCTACACAAGGCTGCATTCCAAGCATGGGAACGTGGTACAGCTTGTTACCTCACAGAAGAAGATAAGCCATTTCACAGGCTAGACTCTGGCTTACAAAAAGCAAAACAGATTAGTTGGTAATTGGCGTTCTGTGGCATAGAGGCCTCTTTTGTACCTGGTTTGTTAGTTCAGTGGTTAGCACTGTGGTCTGAAAGCACTGGGATCCTGGGTGAAATTTTCCACCAGGCTTCCTACACCAAAAATATGTTCTTCCCATATCTGTATGCTTGTCCAGGTTCATCTGATTTTTTACCTACACAACTGCACGAGGTGGGTCTAAAAAGTTTGGTGAATGGTATCGGAGAAAAAAAACTAACGGAAGATACAAATTTTCCTTCATTGGCCTTCAAAATAATCGCCATCCTTCTCAACACACTTTTGGCAACCTTCATACAGCTTCTGGAAACTCAACAAAGGTCTCTAGGAATCTATCGCAGAACCGCTGTTGCCAGGACTCTTTTTGGGGCGCGGGGAAGATGATGAAGGCCATGCCATCGATTTGCCATAGTAGTAGCACCAAGTCTCATCCCTGGTGAAGATGGTTCATAGAAATGATGGCTTCTGGTCCCACATGGTAACGAAATCTCCAGACGTTTCCATCCGCTTTGATTCCTCCACATCTGTCAGCCGGTGCGGCACAAACCGGGAACAGATCTTCCGCTTACCCAAATCTTTCCACACGATGGTGCTCGCTGCTCTCTTACCAACATTTGATGCGCTCGCTTGATCATGTCTGGTGTTCTGCTTGTCGACAGCCGACCCAACCGTGGCTCATCCTCAGTCGTTTCATTCCTGTTGCAAATACATTTTCTGCTCACGACCTCCATACTTTACACTTGCTCCAACATTTCCCGCGTCTCCTTCATGGTTTTCCCCAATTTGTAGCAGACTTTGATGTTCACTCACTTGTTGCTCCATTGCACTGTGGCCCTACCTCTCACACTAACTACATTCAGGTTTACCCCGACAGTCGCATGAACTCCACGCTAGGTGGTGCTTCTCGACGTGTCTCCCGATAACCATGTATGCGCACACCCATCCTCGCCCATGTTGCTGTTTTGATATCGGACCATTCATTGAAGGTTTTAGAAACGCCTAGTAAAGATATACATATACTGTTTATTGCCTAATATATGCCCATATTAACCACTTGCCGACCTGTACGTTGGTTCGTGCAAGGAGTATGTGGAGCGCACGCCTTCGCAGGAACGTGCCCGCGGGTCCCGCAGACACTGTTCGCCTGCAATCGCAGTGAGGAGAGGCAGAACGGGAAACTGCTTATGTAAATAAAGCTATTCCCGGTTCTGCAAGATGACATGACAGAGATCTACTGTTCCCAGTGATCGGGAAAAGTGATCTGTCATGTCTCAGTAAGCCCATCCCCCCCCAACAGTTAGAACACACCCAGGGAACACACTTAACCCCTTCCCTGCCAGTGTGATTTTTACATTGATCAGTGCTTTTTTTATAGCACTGATTAATGTAATGATGTCACTGGTCCCCAAAAAAGTGTCATTTGGGGTCAGATTTGTCCGCCGCAATGTCGCAGTTCTGCTACAAAGGCAGATCGCTGTTATTGGTAAAAACAATCACAAAATATATAAAAGTCCCTAAATCTATCCCCTAGTTTGTAGACGTGATAACTCGGTATTTGCCTATTGTGATTTTATAAATTTTTTACTAAAAATATGTATAAGAATATATATCGGCCCAAACTGATGAATACATTTTATTTTATTTTTTTTATTATTTATATATTTGTTATATATTTTTGGGGATATGTATTCTAGCAGAAAGTAAAAAAAAAAAACTTTTTTCAATTTTTTTTTTTGTTATTGTTAATGGCACAAAAAATCAAAACTGCAGCGGTGATTAATTACCACCAAACTAAAGCTCTATTTGTGGGTAAAAAAATGTGTATGGGTACAGCATCGCACGACCGCACAATTATCAGTTAAAGCGACACAGTGCCGTATCACAAAAAATGGCCTGGTCATTAAGGGGGCAAATCCTTCCTGGGCTGAAGTGGTTAAAGTAGAATTCAGGATCACCAGAACAAAAGGTGTGCAAAGTCTTGCATCTTGTTTTGTTTTATTTACAGAGAAGCCAAAGCCCAAGTAGTAAAGCCTAACCTCTGCCAGCATGCTGCAAAGAAGAACCCTTGCTCTTTGTGTGAAAAAGCTGTAGTCTCTCTGCAGAGGTCCAACATGCCCCCCCCTATTGAGTTGGAACTAGAGCACTCCAATCAGCAGGGAGTGTGACCTTTCCTAATTGCAGAGCTAGAAGTCTGATTTAGCCAAAGGTGTGTCAGACCTGAGCAGATGGCCCATTGCTTCCAAACATAGAGGGTCCTTCTTTACAGCAAGTTGCCAGGAAATAGGCTCTATGGTGGGGGGTAACCTTTATCACAGGCATGTCCAAAGTCTGGGCCAAATGCGGCCCCCCAGTTGATTTAATATGGCCCCCTTGGGGATTTGGATATATATATTGTTTGTGGCCACAAAAGATATATACCGTATTTATCGGCGCTGCCTCGGAGGGACAGGATGAGCACCGTCAGATTATATGAAGAGAATCTCCTGTTTACTCAGCAACGTCTGTATTGGAAGTTCCATCTCCTGGGATGTCATTGGACAACTGTTCCGTCTATCATAGGAGGCGGGACTTTGTATTAAAGAGGCCACAGAGTAAACAAGAGATTCTCCTGTTTGTAATCTGTCAGCACCCGTTCGCCCCCCTCCCTCTGCCCTCCGAGGCTGCAGATGGGCATCGATCAGGCTGCACTGACGGCAACGCATTCATGGCACGTGTGCGGCTGCATTCATGGCACGTGTGCGGCTGCATTCATGGCACGTGTGCGGCTGCATTCATGGCACGTGTGCGGCTGCATTCATGGCACGTGTGCGGCTGCATTCATGGCACGTGTGCGGCTGCATTCATGGCACGTGTGCGGCTGCATTCATGGCACGTGTGCGGCTGCATTCATGGCACTGGTAAGCCAATGCATTTTATACGCCGATAAATATCCAAATAACACGCCCAAGCTTATCCTTGGTCCTGAGCAGCGCTCTGGGATTCGTTGGGGCCACAAAAGAAATACATTTGGTATATCCAAATAACACACCCAAGCTCATCTCTTCACCACACGCTGCCCAACAAGAATTCTCTTGCCTTTGTGGCTGTGTATTCATGCACCGTCGAACACACTTAGACCGAATTTTAATGGTTCAAAGAATGTCAGGCAAAATAGTCGGCCCTCACACATGTTCACTTCTTCAAATCTGGCCCTCTTTGAAAAAAGTTTGGACACCCCTGCTCTATCATCTCATAGAAGTGATCAGGCAGCTATACAGTATAAAAGACAGCCAGATATAAAAGGTAAAACCTTTTTGGCTGGTCAGGAGTGTGTTTACGTGCCAGCGTTGCCGTCAACATAATACCTCGGGCAGTGTTATAGCCCAAATCCAGGGTTTAAACCCCTTCACCGGAAATTGCTTGCATGGCGCTGGGCAACATTCGCCCGGAAAGAAGACTACAATAAAATCTTTTCCCTTGAGCATCAATCCTGTTCCTCCAAGTAGTAGAACACAAAGGATTACAGGTCACCTATAATCCTCCTCATATGACAAAAAAAAATTGAGCCAGCTTGTCCCCTTATTTTATGATGAGGCTGTGGGAACCTTCCCAGTCATCAGATACTGGTATGTTTTGTGCCAAGGGGCATTATTTCCTGTACATATTGTGTGACTGTTGCGTCTTTCAGAGGAGTATAAAAATAGTGACTTCTACCCTGCGTACGTTCCAAAAATAAATGTGCAGGGTTCAGATATCCGAGAAAATCTGCAAGCTATTTTAACCACTTCAAGATGGGAACTGCAGTGTGGTATGTTATGCTCATAGCAGCATACACTTTAGAGCTGGATATCTTTAGTGTACTTGTCGCAGGGGCATTAGACTCTACGCTTTTATGGAGAAATTATTTATTACAGGTTTATATACAGCACCCACAATGTATGCAGACAATTTTACAGTACATTCACATCAGTCCCTGCCTTCAAAAAGCTTACACATGAATGCCGCGTACACACGGTCGGAATGTCCAACAACAAATGTTCGATGGGAGCTTTTTCTTGGAAATTCCAGCTGTGTGTACGCTCTATCGGAAAACTTTGTCGGAATTTCCGACAACAAAAATTTTGGAGCTAGTTCTCGAGTTTTCCAACAAAATCCGTTCTCGTAAATTCCGATCGTATATGGACAATTTCGATGCACAAAATTCCACGCATACTCTGAATCAAGTACGAGATGGAAGCGCTCGGTCTGGTCCGCTATGTCACCGTGTTCTTGGCGTTCGGAATTATCGACAACATTTGCGCGACCGTGTGTATGCAAGACAAGTTTGAGCCAACAGCTGTCGGGGAAAAAAAATCCACGGTTTTGTTTTACGCGGTATGCCGCCCCTAATTTGCATATCTACACACACGTGTTTTTTTTTTTTTGCTTTGTCGGGGAAAAAAAAGTGAAATCGCAGCACACAAAAAAAATGCACAGAGGATGCAGAAAGGCCAAACCATCTGAAGAGAAAGGGCCGCTAACCATGAACCTCCTGGGGCGTAAATCTCCTGATACATGCAAGGTATACCATGGTCTACCATGTTGAAGCCAGATTGACCCTACTCCTTAAGGACAAACTAAAGCCAGTCCACCAAGTACTTGGTGAGGGTCTCTCTTGAAGAGAGACCACTCTGGATGAGGAGAGGCAAAAGATCCCCTCCGCTCATGACATCAGGGCAGGCCCCCCTCTGATTGACTACACCCCCTGCCTCTGTGCAATCGCACACAGACACGTGCGGTGTAAATGCTTGCGACAACGGACCTTTCGGCTGGTATAAAAATTGCCCTTGATTAGCCAAAAGCTGTAGTGTAAGTAAAGCATAAGGTGACGTGACCTAGTGCTAGTGAAACACCATTGGTTGTGCAGCCAAAAAGTGTTTTTCCAGCACACCTTGGAATAGCCCCCAAGGGGCCCATCCCCAGGAGATCCTTGCGCCTATCCGCCCCTGGCCAGACAATGTAGCCCTTTTAGTAAGGCATTAGACCATAGGGAGAAAGTGCAGCACTAATGACGTCACATACGCTGGCTCCACCCTAACCATTTTGTCACAACCGACGTCATCTGGGTCATAATACCGACATACGGCCATCATGAAATATATATGAACCGGAAATGAGGGAGGATCGTGACAGAGCCAAGCCTCAGTTTAAAGACTCTGTCAGTCATTCTCAACCAGGGTTCCGTGGAACCCTAGGGTTCCTCCAGAGGTGGCTAGGGGTTCCTTGAGCTGTGGCTGATTTACCTCATGTTTGATGGTGGAGGAGCCAGTGGTATTACACCTATGATCTTCATAGTTCTCTGTAAAAAAGGGGCATTCTTACCACTACTGTAAAAAAGGACATTCTTCTCACTGACCACCAAAGTAAGGGGCATTGTTCCCACTGACCCCCAATGAATGAATTTTATCAGGGGTTCCCCGAGACCTGAAAATTATTTTCAGGGTTTTCCAGCGGTAAAACGGTTGAGAAAGGCTGGTCTATGTGAATGCCTAGCCTCAATCTGATGTCTAGGTGAAACTTAGGTAGAGCGTTGCCTTTAACCAGGGACAAGCCTGGTGCGCTAGAATCCACTTGGGAGGAAAAAGGCTTTCCCACCATTTCCACCTTATGACATTAGGTGAATACTAACTGGCGCCCCCTCAACAAGAGGCATCGGCTTTCTCCCTACATTTGATCTTAGCCGGCAGGCCTACATGCTGCCTACATATACATACTAATGTCAGTTTAGACAGAAGCCTGTTGACCTACCAGCAAGTCTTTGGAGTGTGAAAGAAAATCGGATACCTAAAGGACACCCACGCAGGCTCAGGGAGATGATGCAAACTCCATGCAGAAAGTGTCTGAGATTCAAATCGGGGACCCCAGTTCTGCAAGGCATAAGTGCTAATCACTAAGCTACCATACTGTCCAAAATGTAAAGGTGATTATGGCCAAAGCTTTTGAGGCCATACTTCGCTTTTGGGTCACAGGTGTAGACTTTCTTTTGTTCTCCTGTGACAGAGTCAGCTGATGGTAGGCTTTTGCCTTCTATCAGCTGATGAGGCAGGGCTACACCAGGCTCTAGAAGATCTTGCCAGTGTTGTCTGGATCCACCTTGCTACTTTGATTAAAAGCTGGCTCCGCCTCTCTAAACACAGCTGAGAACTGGAGCCAGTTGTGACTGCCCCCTCCCTTGTCTGGCACTCCAATAAACACTGGAGGGGCAGAGTAGAGAGGGGCGACTGCCAGTTACTGCTCTCCACTCTGAGCAGACCGAGAACTGCGCAAACAGTGGTCATGTGATCGTCCAGTTCTCAGTCTGAGTTGACGTGGGACAGCTGCAGCATAGAGACCGCTACAGAAAATGTATCTTTTAAGATTTCAAATGGTTTCATAATGTGAAGAGACAGCTCACCCAGTTCTAATTTGGAATCGCTGCTTACAGGGAAGTTCCTGGAAATGAAACCTCCCTAAATTCACAAGCTTGAATAAAAGTATGAAAGCACTCCCACCCGGTATAAAAGTGGTCTTTTCATCGAATCACCGGGTGAAATCCGCTTCACTTTTTTATGTTTTGTGTTTTGGGCTATACCGGCTCTCGCTCATAACAAACTTCATATGGTCTCAGCTAAGGGCTGAAGGCCAACTGTGTTTGCCATTTGGGAATATTTTCCTTCTTTTTTGTCTCTGACACTTGTCACCAGGGCAGAGAGTCCGGTGAAACGTGGTTCGTTGCAATGCATTATTTGTACCCTAATTGACTTAAAGGGGTGTTCCAGCCAAAATTGTGTTAAAAGTCAGCAGCTACAAAAAGTGTAGCTGCTGGCTTTTAATAAACACTCACTTACCTGCTCCTGCGTTCCAGCGACGCACCGACCGGGGCTCCGCTCCTCTCCCCCCCCTCCCCAGCCGGCGTCTCCATCTCGACTGTGGGCACCCAGCCGTGACAGCCTTCGGCTTCACGGCCGGGCACCCACTGCGCATGCGCGAGCCGCACTGCGCATGCGTGCGCGGCTCGCCGCTGATTGGAGAGGCGATCGCATGGGACCTGTCAGTGTCCCATGTGATCGCCTACAGGGAGGGGCTGGTGTAGGCGATTAAGGCTTAATCGCCTAACCAGCCCCTCGGCGAAAACAGGAAGTCCCACTCCTACTGAAGCCCCCACCCCCCCCCCCCCCAAAAAAATTACATGCCAAATGTGGCATGGATGGGGGTGAGGAGTGGAACAAGAGGAAGTTCCATATTTGGGTGGAACTCCTCTTTAATACAGCGTGTTACTTAAAGGAGTTGTAAAGGAATTTTTATTTGCTGAAATGACTGTTTACAGGATATAGAGACATAATAGTTAACTGATTCCTTTTAAAAATAGATAAAAAACAATCATAATGTGCTTGCAGTTTGTTTCGTTTTTCATCTAGTTTAATGCTTGTGTGAAGTACAGAGACACCGAGCCAATACAGAGCAGTGTTTGTTTTTAAAATGAAATTGATTGGTTCCGAGAGGTTTTTGACAGAGTAATCACACCTTCTTGATTAGAGACCACAGAGAGAAGCTCCCAGTACTTTTTTCATAAGCAAACAGACAACCAGGAAGTGTGCAGAACAGAGAAGGATTACAGCAAAAACCAGCAATGAGGACATGAAACCAGGACTGCATTAGGGTAAAGGAAGCTATTTAGATAAAAAAAAGTTTCCTTTAGTGACCTTTTAAGACTTGCATAGTCGGGTTTAAAAAAAGAGACAGCAGTTCATTGAATTCAACCAAAAGGAAGATGAATGCATAAATAGAAAACCACCATATACAGACCCCCAATAACTATAGACCAGAACAATCCATCTGTTTTTATTCCTTATAAAAGGTTAATGGCCAATCATTTTCTGTGCGTGTATGAATGCATTCAGCTTTTTTTGTTTTTAAACAATCATTTGTTCCTAGTTCAACTGGTCAAGCTGAAGTTTAGGCATGGCTTTTGCATCGTTACGTTGGCTTGGTTTAGACCAATGTCGGTATGCATGTGCCATGCCTGGCCAATCCCTGATGAAGCTGGAAATCGCTGTAGCAGGCAACTCTAGCAACTGCTAGCTATCAGGTCTCATACCGAATGACTGCCCTTCTGTTTATTGAACACAGGATGTTTCTCGGCACCAGCACTGTGTAGAGAACAGTTTGCATTTTCTAAATTAATTGGATGAGGTGGGGCAGTGACATCGCAATCTCCACCTCATCCAATCAGAGAATAGTTTGCATTTATTCACAAAATGCTTAGTATTCTCTGTTTGGTGCCGAGTAAGCAACCTCCTGTGGTTATGTAGCAGGCTAGCCGCTTTACACAGGACTCGGAACCTACCAGCAGTCACTGTAGTAGCTGTGCTTCCTTGGGTATCGACCGGATAATGGTATATACTTGAGTATAAGCCGACCCAAATATAAGCCGAGGCACCTAATTTTACCACAAAAAACTGGGAAAACGTATAAGCCTAGGGTGTCCATTTGCATGCCTCACTGTGCCCATGCCTCGACTTACATTTAACATGGGAGTATATAGAACGGGTGCCCAACTTTGAAAAATCGGTGCCTGCCGGCCGTAGATGCCCCCCCACCCCCAGACAACAAACTTTGCATACTTGTAAAGGAGAACTGGGGCTACATGTGTGCCAAGTTTCCAGTACCGGATCCCCAAAATTGCAGGAGAAATGACCGTTTAACCTGGGAGTCTATGAAAGGGATGTCCGACTTTAAAAAAATCGGTGCTCCCTTGGCAGTAGGGCCCCCGGACAACAAACCAGCCAGTACCGGGTCCCCAAAGTCCAGGAGATCAGGCGCAAAAAGGTGATTAGAGTATAAGTTGAGGGGGGCATTTTCAGCACCAAAAAATGTGCTGAAAAACTTGGCTTATACTTGAGTATATACAGTATATACTTACATTGGTACAAGACCTTGCCAACTGAGGCTGATCTCAGAGTTATTGCATCAGAGGAGGGAGAGCATATGTGAGGGGGTTTGAATCGGAGAAAAATCTCATTCCTGTGAAGGTGGAGGTGAGCAGTAACAACTAGGCCTCACTTGGCAAAGTCCTAGGAAGTATTCCAGTCAGGCTTCATGAGGTATGTAAATGGCCTACATCTATAGTAAGAGCATTACTCAACTTTAGTTGCAGTTTGGTCTTTATCTACAAATGCCCCTTATCTGCATAGGCAGCTTTTTTGGAAAGGTCATCAAATTCAGAGCTGCACTGAAATGATTAATACTCAATGAATTTATAACACATAAATGGAATAATAAACATTAGTCCATAAAAAGTCCTTGTGACTGAAGAATGTCTCCTCTTAAGACCCCTTTTCACACTGGAGCGGTTTGCAGGCGATATTGCGCTAAAAATAGGGCCTGCAAACCAACCCTAAACAGCCGCTGCTGTGTCTCCAGTGTGAAAGCCCTCAGGCTTTCACACTGGAGCAGTGCGCTAGCAGGACGGTAAAAAAAAGTCCTGCTAGCCGCATCTTTGGAGTGGTGAAGGAGCGGTGTTGTATACCGCTCATCCACCGCTCCTGCCCATATCGCCAGCAATGCACCTCTGCAGAGGCACTTTGCAATGGTTTTTAACCCTTTCACGGCCGCTAGAGGGGGTAAAACCGCGCCACGAAACTTGCGGTAAAGCACCGCTAAAAATAGCGGCACTTTACAGCCGATGCACCACCCGCTCCAGTGTGAAAGGGGCCCAAGTGCTGACTAGATTAGTGATTATCCATCACCAAATGGAGAATGGCATCCTTGTGTAAACCACCACCATTAGTAGAAAGATTGCATGCTTACCCGCTGTGTATGTCGTTCTATCTCTCTCTCACGGGACCAGGGATCTGATAACAGTCCTCCGCCGCCAAACATCCTCATTAGAATGTGTATAGGGACATGGAAAACAAAGTGCTCCAATAGCATAGAATCTTTTCATATTTACTAAAATATTAAAATCACACTTGCATCAAGTTGAGAATAGCGTTATTGCTTTGTGCACTGGTCCAAATCATGTGGTGGAGTGGGGATTATGGTGTGGGGTTGTTTTTCAGGGGTTGGGCTTGGCCCCTAAGAGTCGGTTCACACTGGGGCGCCTGACGAGTCGCGTCCCATTGAAGGCAATGGAACCATTCTAATAGAAGCTACATCTGAGCTGTGACTCAGAAAACATTTTAAGCCAGGGGTCTCAAACTGGAGGCCCTCTAGCTGTTTCAAAACTACAAGTCCAATGAGGCATTGCAAGGCTGACAGTTACACGCATGACTCCTTCAGGCAGAGGCATGATGGGTCTTGTAGTTTCGCAACAGCTGAAGGGCTACCAGTTTGAGACCCCTCAGTGTACAGCAGCTACATTTTGGTAGGAGACACTCATAGGAGCAACAGCTGGTTCCTCAGGTAGACATAGAACAAAGAGCCATAAAGTGTATATAATGCAGGTAGGTCACCCGGGCGAAGGTATCTAGTGTCGGTGACCTCAGAGAGGCTTGTGTTCCCTATACAGTCCAGGTTGTCGGAGACAGGGCCCCTGCTGCTCACAGGAACACATACAGGATGTCTGTGCACACAAGCAGCGGGAGATGTTGCTCTTTCCATTTGAGTCCTTTCTGAATATAACATACAGAGAACTTGGCAGGTTTTGGGTCTCTTGGCATTCTGGGCCGAGTCTGAGTCACCAGCCCTGGACTGAGCACACTTGCTTATCAGGTGGAGAACAGACTTGGAAAATGAAAATAGAAACTTTAACTCTTAAACCAAATGGCTTTTTGGTCCAGTGCTATAAAAAATGCCATTTAAACAGAATGTCAAGAGCGACTTCAGGAAAGTAATATGTACAGTCTGGGGTAAAGAAGGGAAAGGGAAGACGTGAATTTAAAGGGGTTGTAAAGGAAAACACTTTTTTTTTTTCTTCATAATAAGCATCCTTTACCTGCAGACATTCCTCTTTTCACTTCCTCATTGTTCGTTTTTGCTCAGAAGTTGCTCTTTTTCTTCTCTGTTCTGTTTACTTCCTGCTTGTCTGATTGTTACTCGCCACCGTGAAGGGAGGCTTTACTGCGGTGGTCAGTCACATGCTCGCTGGGAACTACATCTGTGTGGCAGAACGCTCTCTACATGTTAGAGACTTCAAAGAGGTGTGAGTTACTGGGCGTGCCGCAATTCATACTGGGAAATGTCGTTCTTACATGAACGAGTGCCGCAAACCAGGAAGTGAATGAGAGAACAGAAACTAGAACGCTGGAGGTGATATAGATGAGGGAATTTAATAGGTATTTACTCGTTTTTTTAACCGAATCATTACACTATTATGTCTGTCTACCTTGCAGACATTCATTTTAGCCCAAATTTTTTTCTCCCTTTACAACTCCTTTTAAACCTGTAAATACATCAAGGAAGTGAATAAGGTTCAGGAGGGCAGTATTTTCAATATGAAATCAGAATTAAGAACATGTGGATGTGACCTCCAACTAACTGGAGGAAAGTTCAAAACAAATCTTTAAAAGTATTATTTTACTGAAAGGGTAGTTGATGCTTGGGCAGACTCGATGGTCTTTTTTTCTTTGTTTTTACTTTTAAGGTATCTTGGATCCCTAGCCAAGCAGCATCTGCACTCACGCAGTCTGATGCATAAGTGAGCTGAACCTCAGCCCTTTCACTGCTCACAGGCCAGCATGTATCCTACTTGATTCCATGCAATCAGTCGGCTGCCAAGGCCCTGGAGTCCACTATTCGTCCACTGTAATCTACCATCCAAATAACATGCCCTACACTAAAGACTTCCCACTGCTGTCAATAAAAACCAGTGATATGGGACCCGGGGGCGAGTCCTGCTGTCTGTGTCAATGGACGCAGCACAGGAGCGCTTCCGCATAAGTGCTCCCTAGGGATGTGGTCTCTGTGGGGGGACTCGAGAAGAGGTGGGTCGGGGGACCCTCTGTGCAAAACCGTTGCACAGAGGAGGTATGACATGTTTTGTTGTTTTAAAAAATTAACCTTTACAACCCCTGGAGTCCCACCCCTTTTATTTATTTTTTATATATATATATATATATATATATATATATATATATATAATTTTCACACACACTCGAAAGGTTGGTTGCTATGCGGATGTAGCTCTTCTGCCTCTTCCTCCACTGCGGTGGATCTACTGCATCGTCCTCCGTCGCGGTGTCTTCTGGTGAATGAGCCGCACTGCCTTCTGGGAACTGTTTGTATCCCAGGAGGCAGCTGCCCATACACAAAGCGATGCACGAGTCGCGGGTGGGCAGTAGGAAACCGGCAGTGAAACCGTAAGGCTTTACTGCCTGTTTCCCTTAGTAAGGATGGAGGCGCCAGGACCAAGCGATCGCCGTCGGGACCGACATCACGGGCAACTCGGACAGGTAAGTGTCCTTATTAAAAGTCAGCAGCTACAGTGTTGGTAGCTGCTGAATTTAAAAATAAAAAAAATTGTGGGTGGAATCCCGCTTTAATTGAACAAGCTGACGTTAGAAGTTGATTGGCTACCCAGCACAGCTGCACTAGATTCTGAGTGAACCAGTCTTAGTAAATCTACCCCAAAGTTTGGATCTGGCAATAGGCTGCTAGGCCTTCTAGTTCTGTACAATATGAGGTCACTTGCTCCCCCCATACCTGAAAGCATTAGGAGGGGTAAATTTACTAAGTAATAATCTAGATCAGATGAGTATGGCAACCAATCATCTTATGGCTTTCATTTTCAAAGCATAAGGCCATTTGCGCACAGGGCCATCTAGGAGCTGTGCCTCCCTCCTGCCATTTTAGTGCACCCGGGAAGGACAGGTGCAACGCTCAGCCCTGCTGCAGACAGCCTGTCAAAGTCTATGGTAAATTGAGGCTGGAAAGGGCTAAACACTGTACCATGTGATGCCTGTGTTTAGGACCTTATGCATTCAGAGACAAAGGTGTGGAATGCAGATCTGCACACAGGGTCCCAAACACGGGTACATCTAGGTACAGCATTCAGCCAAGTCCAGCTGCAGCCTGTTATAGACACTGCTCCTGTCTCTCCCGGTGTCGCCTAGGAGTTCCCGCATACAAAGAGCCTGGGTGAATAAGCGAAGGCTAGAAGCTGACAGCTTGCTATGCATAGCTGCTCCAGTTTCTGTCTGCTCTATTTTTGGTAAATCCCTCCCCCCCCCCCACCCTGGTTAGTTTGCAGAGGCTGCAATGGAACAACAAGTCAGAAGTGGTGGGCCATGATTTGGAAGCAATGGTACTGTATAGAATGTGAGAGAATCCACTCCACAATTTTCTATATCGTACATCACGAGACACAGAGCAGCCATAGTAATTACTATGTGGGTTGTACGCCACCTATAGGTGAATGGACACTGGCAACCCAAGACAGGAAGTCCCCCTCTATATAACCCCTCCCATACAGGAAGTACCTAAGTTTTGCAGCAAAGATTTTATATATATATATATATATATATATATATATATATATATAATCCTCTCCCAATAAGAGGGGAGGGGCCTCCGTGTCTCCTGATGTACTCCAAGAAAAGGATTTTACAGGTAAGCTGTTATAAAACAAAAGTGTTGTTTGTGTTGACATTGTGGAGATTTCTCCTCACTTTGTGTCCTGGGGACCATTGCCACCTGGACTCAAATTGAAGGAAAATCTAATAAAAAGGATCTTATAAAATTACAATTTTGTATTCTCCAGCTGTCATGTTCCATTGTAGGGTTGAAAATGCATCCTAGGACAAAAAAAAGCACGTCTTCAGCACTACAAAACACACTTTTTTTTGTAAAGAGTCAAAACATGGGTCTGCACTATTCTGTCAGAACGCTTTCTTTTGTAAGCGCCAGCAGTTTGACGCTTAAATCGCAGGGATTAAGTTGGAATTCAGCTGTGGGACTCTTACCCCTCCCCATGTGATCTGATGTCTGGAACTTGGAACGATGCGCAAGTCTCTATTTTCTTCCTTGTTAATCTCCTCTGATTCTGAACAAGGTTCTTTCCCCCTCAGTGCTTGGTTTTGTAAGGCTTCATTCATAAGTTTTCTTCAGGTTCATTTAAAGGGATAGTTCACGTAAAATTTCAGTTTAAACTGTTACTATTCGCTTGGGGGGGGTCCTTATTGATGTTGACGCATATGATTGGAAACTCTCATTATTTTAAGGATATGAAACATTCCACACGTTTCATTCTGAAAATGTTGGCTGCCTAGCTGTCATGGCCAACCCTTAGCTTCAATATTTTGAATCATTGATCCAGAATAAGAGTGTGTAAATAATGACTTCTGACTTTCCTGGTATGCATACTTAAACCAGGTCAGTGACTCAAAGTATTAAAACTAATGGATCAGAATATTAACCAGGCAGCTAGCATTTTCAGAAAGGGTCCCATTACGCTATATGACCAAAACTATGTGGTCATCAGACCATCTCATCTACCATATGGCGAAAAGTAGGGCCCCACTCCGAATTATTGAGTTTGGGTGTTTCCAGTAAAGGGTACTGTTAATACTGTAGCATACAAAGACATTTTAGACAATTGTGCTCTTCCAACTTTGGGGTAACAGTTTGGGAAAGGCTCTGTTCTGTTCCAGCATGACTCTTTTGCACAAAGCCAACTCTATAAAGACAAGAACCGACCCCAACGCTATTAAACACCTTTTTAATAAAATCCAACATCAGGACCTTACCCCTCAAAGGTTCTTTTTGCAGAATAGACACAAATTCCCATGGATACGTGTCAAGATTTTGTGGAAGAGTGAATATCCTCAAAGAACAGGAGGGAGGGTAACTCCATATTAGTCCAGGATGGTTTTGGAATGGGATGTGCCAACAATAGCTGTGATGGTCCATTGTCCGCAAGCTTTTGACCATAGTATCTCGTTCTTTCTCTTTCTCGCTTTCTCTTTTTCTCATTCTTTCTCTTTTTTTCTCTCTTTTCTCTTTCTTATTCTTTCTCTTTTTTCTCGTTCTTTCTCTTTTTCTCATTCTTTCTCTTTTTTTCTCTCTTTTCTCTTTCTTATTCTTTCTCTTTTTTCTCGTTCTTTCTCTTTTTCTCGTTCTTTCTCTTTTTCTCGTTCTTTCTCTTTTTCTCGTTCTTTCTCTTTTTCTCGTTTTTTCTCTTTTTCTCGTTCTTTCTCTTTTTCTCGTTCTTTCTCTTTTTCTCGTTCTTTCTCTTTTTCTCGTTCTTTCTCTTTTTCTCGTTCTTTCTCTTTTTCTCGTTCTTTCTCTTTTTCTCGTTCTTTCTCTCGTCTCTTCCCTTTTTCTCTCGTCGTTTCCCTTCTTTTTTTCTCTCGTCGTTTCCCTTCTTTTTTTCTCTCGTCGTTTCCCTTCTTTTTTTCTCTCGTCGTTTCCCTTCTTTTTTTCTCTCGTTTCCCGTTCTCTCTCGGTGACACTTGATGTATAAAATAATTTAAGTTTGTTCTGTGGAGTGTCTATATGGTATTGGAGGCTTTTTAAAAAGTAACTGTTATGCTTTAATTTTTTTTAGATTGAAAGAAGGCTTGACAATGTTCGGTTGGTGTGCCACAATTCCCACAAAAGGCTCCTTGGCTGTTTGCAGGGACAGCCCGGCACCGATCCTGATAAGAGATATGTAAGTTTTTGCTCCAATTTAATGACTGAATAGAGAATCTAGTTGTGTCTTTTAGAACCCAATAAAATGTTAAAAATGACATCACTGCAGTGTGAGTACTGAGATGCAGAAATGACTCCACAAGTTCAGACTTGTGTAGACTATCTAAGCTTTCTTTACTCAAATTTGAAGCAGCCAGGTCATGTATTTACATTAACATAAGCAGTGTAGTGGTGTTGAGCTTTAAGGCCCCTTTCACATGAACGGACCGTCTATCTTCCATCTGTTAACAGACGACAATGCATTCCTATAAGACCTAAGAGACTGGTGTTTTTGTGGGAATAATATGTGCTTTTTCGGCTTCTTCCGGTTTCAAAGGGACCACGATTGGTTGTAAAAGCTGGTCAAGTGCAACAAGCGCATGCGTTTTGTGTGCTGCTGCTTTTAAACAAGTGCCTGTCTACCTGGGCCCTTTCAGGCTAAAGCTGAACCCCAGGCAGACATTTTTTGATGAGACACTGCCAAAGGAAATCGCATCTAGAGGGATGCAGACCCTGACACTTTCCTCATTGAAAGCCCGCAAGTGCAGCAGCTAAACGATAATTCTAAAATAACTCCCATTCACATTTTCTTTGCACATGAACACAAACGGACAATTCTTCAGAATAACAAAGTTAGGAATTTTCTACAAAGTTTGGTAAATCACTGCCATGTTCATAGATCACTGAGGGGAATTATTTTTTTTCCTCAACAAAAGTGGAGTTACTCTTTTTAAGTTATGGAATGCATTGATGTCCTTGCTCCACTCTCAGCCTTCTAACTGGACAGATGAGAGCAGCAACAGATTGATGAATTCCTCATTCTGCCTTTAGCTCAAGCATGTAAGCAGGTGTTTTCGTCAGATATGGCGACCCGTCAGAATTGGTAACGGAAGTGACGTTCCATCGCCGCCATCTTGCTACACCCCAAACTCCTCCATAGTAAGGATACTCCGAGAAGGAAAAACCGGACATCTTGTTACACCCACCAGAGTTTTGCATTTTACACTTATATTTAACAGTAATGTAAGTTTATATACTGAAATCCAAAACTCCGTCTGAATGTTATGATTTTGAATTTTAAAAGCAGCGGCAAGCCTGCTCATCTCACAGGCTTGCTAATCAGTCAGACAGAGTTCCAAGTACTGTATTTCAGTATATAAACTCACTTTCCTGTTAAAAATAAGTGTAAAATGGAAAACTTTGATGGGTGTAACAAGATGTCCACTTTCCCCCTTCTCAGAGTATCCTTACTATGGAGGAGTGCGGGGTGTCGCAAGATGGCGGCGACGGAACATCACTTCTGTTACCAATTCTGACGGGTCACCAAATCTGATGAAACACAGCCAGGCGTGCTTAGCTGAGAAAACTCCATCCTCCTGTCCTGAAGAGTCCCCAGATGTAGGACATCATTTGCCTAGGCCTGGAAGTCGGGAAGTAACTAAAGAAATGTAATAAAGTTTAAAACAAGTAAAAATGTTCTACTTTCCTATCTATTTACTAATGCTAGTAGAATTACAGATGGTCAATGTTGATTGAGAGAGTGAAGTTCTAATTTAAAGCTGATTAAGTATTGGTTGTTAGGGTTAACTGGGCATGTGGTTTTGCATCCAATGGTATGGAATTATTTGTGTTTTGCGATTAACTTTGCATTTCTCTTGCAGAAAAAGCTTCCTCTAATGGGTTATTCCCAGTCTATGATGGAAGGATGTACCCAGCTTAGCGATGAAACCCTTTTAGGGTGAGTGCATGCCAATTTTGGTTTTGGTCCACAACAAACTTTTGTTTAACCACTTGCTTACTGGGCACATAAACCCCCTTCGTGCCCAGGCGAAATTTCAGCTTCCGGCACTGCGTCGCTTTAACTGACATTTGCGCGGTCGTGCGACGTGGCTCCCAAACAAAATTGGCGTCCTTTTTTCTCCACAAATAGAGCTTTATTTTGGTGCTATTTGAACGCCCGTGCGGTTTTTATTTTTTGCGTTCTAAACAAAAAAAGAGCGACAATTTAAAAATATATATATTTTTTACTTGTTGCTATAATAAATATCCCAATTTTTTATTAATTTTTTCTCAGTTAAGGTCGATGCGTATTCTTCTACGTATTTTTGTAAAAAAAAATCGCAATAAGCGACTGCTTTGCGCAAAAGTTATAGCGCCTACAAAATAGGGGACAGAATTATGATTTTTTTTTTTACTAGTAATGGCAGCGATCTGCGATTTTTATTGGGACTGCGACATTACGGCGGACACTTTTGACACATTTTTGGGACCATTCACATTTATACAGCAACCAGTGCTATAAATATGCACTAATTACTGTATAAATGTGACTGGCATTGAAGGGGTTAACACTAGGGGGTAAGGAAGGGGTTAAATGTGTATCCTGGGTGTGTTCCAACTGTGTGGGGGGAGGGGGGTGACTGGGGGAGGTGACCGATGCTGTGTCCCTATGTACAAGGGAAACAGCATCTGTCTCCTCTCCCTGACAGGACATGGAGCTCTGTGTTTACACACAGAGTTCCACGTCCCTGTTCTGTCACCACCGATCGCATGTACCTGGCGGACACCGCGGCCGCCGGGTACACGCATCGAATCCTCAGCGATGCGAAGACACTGTTTTTCCCTGTTGCGCGCCACC
Source organism: Rana kukunoris (assembly GCA_029574335.1). NCBI lineage: Eukaryota > Metazoa > Chordata > Amphibia > Anura > Ranidae > Rana > Rana kukunoris. Next base: position 30,275,556 of record CM056054.1, read on the forward strand.
CAGTGGCGCGCGCGGGGAATTACAACAACATGACGTCCAAAGATGTGATCCCGGCACCTCAGGTCCGCGCTGTGGACGTTTTTTGTCCATAGCGTGGATCTGTAGTGGTTAAAAATGTTTTCTAAATTATATAATTGTGCAGTTATGGATTGGGCATAAAGTGGAGTTCTGTTCTGGTTTGAGTTCAGTAGGTTTTTGCCGTGTACACACGATCGGAAATTCCGACAAGAAAACCGTGGATTTTTTTCCGATGGAATTTTGACTCAAACTTGTGTTGCATACACACGGTCACACAAAATTCCGACTGTCAAGAACGCGGTGGCGTACAACACTACGACGAGCTGAGAAAAATTTGACTTGATTCCGAGCATGCATGTTTTTTTGTGCGTCTGAATTTTTCTGTTGGAAAATTTGAGAACCAGCTCTCAAATTTTTGCTGTCGGAAATTCCGACAGAAAAAGTTAGATGGGGCCTACACATCGTCGGATTTTCAGACCAAAATCTCACATCAAACTTTTCTTGACGGAAATTTTGATCGTGTGTACGCGGCATTAGTCCCAAAGTGTGCATATGCGTCTCTGGACTCTGCTGGGTGATTTTGCCTAATTTCCAGCATACATGTGATGGACAAAGCAGTGATTCTTTTAGCCAGTCTTGCCTGCTAAACCAGAGGTCTCCAAACTTTCTAAAGGGCTAGACTGTGGCAAGCGGGAGTGGAAATTTTACTGGCATCGGTGGGAGTAAACGTCACCACATTTGGTTTTATGGGGGAGGAATTGTGCTCCATTGTTGGTGTCAGTAGACAAGATGGAGCCCCATTGTTGGTGTCAGTTGGCAAAATAGTGTCCCGTTTTAAGTGGAAAGTATAGTTCTCCCAAGGGCCGGATGAAGGGCCGCAGTTTGGAGACCACTGTGCTAAACCATCTCTTCAGATGTAGGAGGAGGAGGTACACAAAAATGCTGCACAACTCGGTTTGGTTCAACCATACCAGCAATCTACTGGAGAGCGGTAAAGAAATGCAAGGGGAATAAAACCTTGCCTAGATGGGAATAAAACATTTTGCATGTAGTTCTTCTTCTTTAGTCTGTGTAATGAGACTATAGCATAACCAAGTTGCTCTGATTTACAGGAAGACGTTGTGCTCATGTGCAGAGGCAGAGCAGCGGCTGGCCCAGGAGCTCTCCTATCATGAGATCCAGATTGAGAAAGATGTTCTGGAACCCCTAAACCAGATGACTGAGGTACACCATTCATACATTTGAGTGCCATTCATCTGTCTCTGATGGCTTATATTCTGGGACTTTAGAATATATCTTCTTTCTTGCCATGGTTATGCAGTTTAATAACCTAAGCTCCATTTCAATTGTCCCCACAGGTAGAAATTCCTAACATTCAGAAGCAGAGGAAGCAGTTGGCCAAGCTGGTGTTAGATTGGGATTCTGCAAGAGCAAGGTGAGGAAATAATACTCCATGGAAGATATTCGGTGAACTCTCTCCTACTTTTATATGCAATTTCTTCAGCGTTTACAACATTATCATATTACAGGGGTTTCAAAATATTCTATGTAGTATTCCTTTTCTCTCATATTACTGTGCAGGCCACTAAAGGCTTTTCTTATTACTCAAGTAATCTCTTCTTCACTCGGTGTGCTGGGCGGATCCTTGCCCGCTCGGTGTGCTGGGCGGATCCTTGCCCGCTCGGTGTGCTGGGCGGATCCTTGCCCGCTCGGTGTGCTGGGCGGATCCTTGCCCGCTCGGTGTGCTGGGCGGATCCTTGCCCGCTCGGTGTGCTGGGCGGATCCTTGCCCGCTCGGTGTGCTGGGCGGATCCTTGCCCGCTCGGTGTGCTGGGCGGATCCTTGCCCGCTCGGTGTGTGCTGATTCAATCCCTATTCTCTGCCTATTCCTGATCTGTGTTAATCCCGTCTGTGATGCGCTTATTCCTACTTTGTGCTGCACTAATCCCCACGTTATCATGTTAATGTAATGTATTGTAATACTATAATCACTCCTCAATATTTTGTTTTACTACCCTGAGCCCTGGTGTTTTTTTTTTTTTTTTTTAATTATTGCACCTCTGATCCCTAATCTCTTATACTTTCTCAGATTCCTGCCGTGAACTAAACTGTTATGTTATATTGCGCTAATCTCTTTATATTTGTGCACTAATCCCCGCTCCATCCCATCGCTGCACTGATCCCTACCACCTTTTTCACAGTTCCTTTTACTATGCAGATCCTTATTCACCCTTCACCGAACCTTCAATGCAAGGGTTCTTTCCCACTACAGGCAGTCCCAGAGTTACGAACACCTGAATTACGAATGGTTCTTACTTATGAACGGACCTCAATGCTGGCCGCTCCATGCTGGTCCTGGATACCTCCAAGCAGTTATCTTGCTGCGCCGGACACATCCCACACTGCAGTACTACAGTACTGCATGGCCACAAGAGCCCCAGATAATTATAACTGCATACCCAGAAGCGCCCGTGACATCCTACATCCCTGCATAGGCTGGAGTTACACTTAAAAATGCACTGTTTCTGACTTGCACACAAATTCCATTTAAGAACAAACCTACAGTCCCGATTGTGTTCGTAACCTGGGGACTGCCTGTACACTTATCCTTTCACTTCTTATATAATAGATGCACTTTATCCTGGCCCTATATTCACCGTTTGTAAAATAAATACAATGTACCATATAATACACAGTGTTTTCACCTTAAATATTCTGCACATTTTTGTACTTGCAGGTATAACCAGACCCAGAAGTCTTCCACCACGAATTTCCAGATGCAGCCTGGCAAAATGGACTCTCTGAAAGAAGAGATGGACGAGGCGGCCAACAAAGTGGAACAATGCAAGGTGTGCATACGGCAGAGACTGCCGGTAGAGGGGGTGTACACATTGGTAACCATTGGTGTGCGCAGTCTGTTGCATTAGGGCAGGGGCAAAAGGCCAACCTTTTGAAGAGCGAGGACCACTTTAGCAACTTGGTAACCAGTCGTGGGCCACAATGAGTGGAGTGGGCAGATGAAGGGTCGCGGCTACTCTATAGGCCCTCCGATCCACCCAGATGGAAGGGGACGAATTCCCTTCTGTTTTTCGGATTGGAGGTAGGCGGGACGTAAACGGACATCTGTCGCTCTATAGAGGTGAATTAGGGGGTCCATTTGGTCGGGCTGATCGTGTGACAGGGACCTAAGACTGCTTTCACACTGATGTGCTGCGGTTTACCCACACTGCGGCTTCAGCGTAGTGCTCCTGTGTCTATCCTGCAGGTTAGCTGAACTTTGCCATAGACTCCGCCTGTGGCAAAAGCTGGTGCTGTACAGGAAGCATCGGCTTATGGGGCTCCGCTTTCTTCCTCTACCACCAGCTTCATTCACAACACAGATGCTGTGGTATGGCGGGTCGACAACCTGTGATCTAGACTTGCCAACCTGCCATTCCAGAGCAGGAAGTCGCGGGCCACATCAGAGGGCTCCGCGGGCCACATGTGGCCCCCGGGCCACTGGTTGGCCACCCCTGCATTAGGGGGTGCACACCAGAGCACAATCACACCTGCGTGTATAGTGTATATCAGCAGAGAAGTTGATGTCAGTAGTTTTTTTATTTTCATTATTTTTTACAATTTTATTATTTTTATCAGTTTTTACAATATATATATATATATATATATATATATATAATGTTTATTTATTTATTTATTTTGGAGCCCAATTCATGGGGCTTTGGTGAAATATCAAGGGTCTAAACCCCTGATGACTCATTTTTTAAACGGAGAAAGAAACTGGAAGGCAGATTCCACTTTCTCTGCAGCCTACAGAAAAACATAGTTTACTATGCTTCAGTTAAGAATGAAGACAGGAGCAATCAGTACAGATAACTTGCTGTGTTCATTTAGAAAAGGAAGAGGGGAGAGAAGGGAAAGTGGCAGCACTGCAGGGGGAGAGAGAGGAAGCAGGGGGTAGTCAGCACTACACAGGGTGATGAGGGTGTGCCCAGGCCTATGTTGGTAACATACCTTGAAAATTGTAACATTTAGTATACATTATTAATTTCTGTTTTATACTGACAGACCATATATGTGAATGTTTTTAGAAGAAAGGATCATGTGAGGGAATGAATGGTTTCTTTATAAACCGGAACTGAAGATTGGTTGTAGGCGAACAACCCTGATAACTCAGATCTTTCTTCTCCCCTCTCCCAGGATCAGCTAGCAGCCGACATGTACAATTTTGTATCCAAAGAGGGAGAGTATGGTCAGTTATTTGTCTCGGTAAGTTGGAGATTTTTTTTATCTTTAAACTAGAAATGGTGTTATACTGCATGTCCACATTTTACCGATGATGTACATAAAGTGACAAAATGCTTTTTAATGCTGCTAAGGACCATTTGTTCTATGCAAGGTATACATATAAAGGCCAAAACTTACAGATGAACACTGAAGATGTGCAGTACCAAAAAAAGAAAATACATTTGGGCTGAATCAGGAGCATTGTAAAAAAAAATCCTGTCTAATCTTATGCATTTATGTAGGTTTGTTTTTTAAGAACAAGATAATTATCTCAGATTGCCCCATCCAATTAAAAAATATGTATTGGTAAAAAAAGACAGAGATTGTAAATATGTAGTAGAAACCAAAGTAGACATCATTAGTTCATTAGAAAATATAACAATCTTAAAGCAGAGTTCCTACAAAAAAAAAATATTATGAAAAGTCAGCAGCTACAAATACTGCAGCTGCTGACTTTTAATAATCGGACACTTGCCTGTCCCAGGGTCCAGCGATGCAGGAGGAACGAAGCCCTCCTCATCTCCCCTGTCCTCTCCACAGCGCCAGCATGGTCACTGTGTGCCCCCCGGCTGTGGCTTCACCGTTACTGTGCACCGTTACTGGCCGAGCAATCATCTGGTCCCAGATGATTGCCAAAAGGAGGAAGTGGGAGTTTATGCCTAATGTGGCATGTCAGGGGGGTCACCTTCACTTAATGTGGAAGTTCAATTTTTGGGTGTAACTCCGCTTTAAATAGCAACTCTGTATCAAGCCACGTTAGTGGAAGTGGAATTTATCTCCATAATAAACTTTCCTTCTAAAATGACTGTGTACCCTGAAAAAGAAGGGGAACTTACCTGTCCCGCTGCCCATGCCTACGTTTTTGGCTCTGGTTCTTAACCCAAGAACTATTTTAATATATTATGGCTTACCAGTCCTTAAAGCTAAAATCCAGTCCCCCTAATCAATTTTTTATTATTTTTTTAAAGCTCCTCCGTGATTGTACGTTTTTGCACATTGATATTTGCATACTGTTCCTAATCTGTCTCCATGCTAGTACATTTTAAATTGGTAATATATTGCGTGATCTCAGAAGCCAGCAGGGGCCATCTCTGATGTGGGCGTCTGAAGCCTGCTTATGTTTATTTCCGGGATTAGGTGCCGCTGGCTACCCAGCATGCACCTCCCCATCTAGCGCCTGTGCAGTAGTATGACACTGTGTGGCGCAAGTTGCCATAGCAATGGAGGAAGTTCCCGCCCTGTTATGGGAAACTGTCAATCAAACGAGGACCCAGATAGGCAAGTGTGGTTGGGAAAAGCTACAATTACCGAAAGATTTTATTATTGGGCTTTCCGAAGACTCCTGGGATAGATGACGCCAATATCCCAGGAGTCAATGGGACTTGCCTAATGATGTCATCGCCTACGCGGCTGGAAAAACCCAACTGAAGACAGCAAAAAAATTATTCACTAACTGAAAAAAATTAAAATGCCCATTTTTAGCACTGTATACTGGAGGCAGAGATTACAAAGAGGAATAAAACAAACTTGTGGAACGCTGCTTGAAATGTGGTGGCTGCATCCATTTTTTTTTTTTTTTTATTATTTTTTTTTTGTGGACCAAAATACATTTTTGGCAACAGGAATAATACAGATGGATCCTGATACAAAACCAGTGTCCTTGTATCTGTATGCGAACTGCAAAACACATACTCCTATGTAATGGGGGGAAAGGAGAGGGAGAGATGTTGTTAGTCCAAATCAGAAGAGCAGCCTAGGATAACAATACATTTGCTCCATAGATCTAGTACAGTGGGTAAACTTTGTTACCCTAGGATAGGAAACCCGTTACTAAAAGGATTGCCAGGTGAATAAAAAAAAGTGAATGCAGCCACCACATCTAAGGACTGATAAGCCACAATATATTTTAGTTTTTGGGTTTAGATATCCTTTAAAAGCGGTTCTTCGTCCTGTTTAAAAGAAACAATTAAAAGTCAGCAGCTACAAAAACTGTAGCTGCTGACATAAAAAAAATAAGACGCTTACCTGTCCAGGGGTCCAGCACCATCCTCACCTGAACAGGTTATTTACCTATCTTTGGGTTCCTGGTGCCAGCATGTTTACTGTGGGCAGCCAGCTGTGACTTCTTGCGGTTTCACAGCCGCAGTAATCCAACTAGAAGTGGAAGCAGTTATCTGCTCCCCCCAACCCACTCCCCTATTACCCCCCCCCCCCCCCCCCCCCCCCCCCCGACCCACTCCCCTATTACCCCCCCCCCCCCCCCCGACCCACTTCCCTATTACCCCCCCCCCCCGACCCACTTCCCTATTACCCCCCCCCCCCCTTTAATCCACTTTAAGAGCTATGCTGGGCGATGCATTCATCTCTCCTGCAAGGTGGGGAACGGGTCTTCAGCCCTGTGTAAGCCAAAAGACTCCAGACTTCTCTTTGTCAATTGATAACAAGCCTTTCTAGATATCTGTCAGATATTTTCATTCTGGCCCTTGCCGACTAAGGTAACCCATAGCAAACTTATTTATTTTGTCATTGTTCTGACTATTGCAAATTAGGAAAATGCAGTAGCTTGTGATTGGTTACTGTACATTACTGTTGGCAGTATGAAGAAAAGTCCCAGCGTTTATTATTTATCTGTATTTATTTTTGCTATCACGTTGGAGTTTGCCATTGTCAGTTTATCATGCCATTTGCACACACTTGCTCATGATGTCTCACCTGTGTACTCATTGTGGCTTTGTTTTCTGTGTTGGGTTCTGTCTTCAGTTATTAGAGGCACAAGCAGATTACCATAGAAAAGCACTAGCTGTCTTAGAAAAGGCACTGCCCGAAATCCAGGCCCAGCAAGGTAATGAAATGCAAACACCCCTGGCTTTCCTGCACTGCTCCCAACTCTGACTTTGTCTTCTTACACAGTGCCTTGTGTGTGCTTCTGTCTGCGGCCTACAGGGGGCAGTGTCTAAAAAACCCTGGCTGACCTCTACTTCCTGCTTAACTCTCACTCAGCAGTGTCTCCACTGCTCTGCTAGTGTTCTTCTTCCAGCTTTCTGATTTTTAACATAAACGTTGCCTTGCTGTTTTATAACCATTCATAGATTATTTTATTAATTTTTTATTAATCCTTATTGCTGATCGTATCTTTGTTGAAGGATGTGTTTCTATAAAATGCAACAATAAAACTATAAATAATAATAACGCTAATGCACAATCATGTCCATACAGTATAGAAAGAGTCCATAAGTGCACGTGAGAGAGCACAAAGTTAATCACAGCATGCAATGTGGATGTAGAAAACGGGTGACCAGAAAATTCCTCCGCCGCACACAGGTTGGCCTCTCGCCTCACAAATTCGACCTACAATAGGTCATTAAGCATAAAATCTCACAGTGAAGGTCCTGCTGGTAATCCTTCGATCAGGCACAGCAAACGACACCGAGATCATGAAGCTGTATTCTGAACATTACTCAGCCTTACATAAATAAACAGAAAAAAAGGTGATCTAGTGTTCTCTGAATCCAGAATTTATTGAAAGTAAAAGCATAGGAGTAACTACTCGCATAAGTTGGAACTTGGTATCAAGTGCTAACAGATACAGCATGTAGGAAAACCGCAGTGATTGTGGGTGATGTCTGACGTGGCTCCTCCCCCCGTACTCGTTACGTCCGTGGATGGGACTTCATCAGCGTGGGGCAGGATGACGCGCCTCTATAAAATGCACCCAAATAGGGTTACTTTTCAAATTGGGGTTGTCAGTTTGTGCTGATTTCAAGCCAACTGTACTACTTTAGAATGGGCCCTTGCGTGTTTGTTATGCCCAAGAAGCCTGTCTGTACTCCAGGAGCAGAAGAAGAGAAAAGAAAAAGGAGGGCGCAACGACCAAGTGTATTACCGTTTTACAAGTATTTTGTTGAATATATTAAAACAATGGTCATACTCACAAAATGAGTTGTAACAGATAATAAACCTGGTACACAGCATTGCCAAACGAACACGATGACAGCACGGATCAGATGGTGTCAGACCGGAAATATGGCTGACGCGTTTCAGAGGCGAACCTCTTTCATCAGAGCCTTGGTGGTCAGTAGTTGCCCTGTAATTGGATCACGTTGCCCAATAGCAAGTAACACCAGAGTGCAGGAGAATTGTTTGTGTACTCCAGGAGCCCCTCAAACCCAGACAAACACGCACTCGCCGAACTAGGTCAAGGATGCTGCTACTGCCCGTACACCAGGGAGAAAACCTCAACGGCCAAAAAAGTGCTCTTATTGGTTTAGTTTGGTAATAGGTTGAGGCAGGTTAGAGCTGCCAAGTCTGGCAAGTTGAATCCTCTATTCATAGAACACCCAGGGTTGGGGGGGTTCCTTATTATCAAATGGCTTTTAAAGTGGCACTGGGGCACTTGTTGGGCATTACAATACAGTACCAGTAGTAAGAGGCTCTATACTTGCCTTTCTGCTTGCCCATTTGTTACTGGTTGGCCACTACAGGTGTTCAATCGGCTAGATGAGTCAAATGCCTGTTTACCCCAACAAATGCAATGGTTCATCCTCCAGTAGCACCGAAGAGGTGGTGTTTCAACAAATAAGCCACTTAAAGAGCAATTTTTCGCAAACTTTTTAACTTGGAGGAACCAATAAAATAACTTTCAGGTCTCCCCTGCCAAAAATTACTACATCTACAGCTAATGATACATTTAGTGTGATACCATTAGCTGTAAATGTATTTATTGTCCGGAGTTGCTTGAGACCTGAAAGTTATTTTAATGGTGCTTCTTAGTGGGAGGAATGCCCCCCCTTACTGATGGCTAAAAGGATGATTGGTGTTGGTGGTTACATATCTGAGGGGCAGAGTTTGCTCATTGCCCAAGGAACCCCTAGCAACCTTTTAACAGAACCCTAGTTGGATAAGGCTGGTAAAGAGTACATTTAAAATAGATATGCGTGGGTAATCACAAGAATTTTAATCTGCGCTGCAATTTTAATAGCCAAACCTTTCCCTTGCCCCAAGGAATATGGTAATGATTTTCAGACAGATCCTGGTAAATATACAGCAGCCCAAATCTTCGAGAGAAGCCTCTCTAGCAATGAATTTGCTTGCACTGCTTTCCACCAGTAGACTCTCCAGAAGTACAGCAACGTCACCCCCAGTGATGCAGAAGACGGGGGTCATATAAATGTAAATCTGTCCTTTTTTTTTTTTTTTTCACATACTAAACTAGTGACATTTACAGGGATTTTATTAGGAGATCTTGCATTTAACTGCTGACCTGACAGACCACAGCAACATGTGCATGATAGGATAGGAACTTCATGGTGCTGAATTCCAGAAGGCTGTGGTAGAAGCAATATTGTTGGCACAGATAAACCTATGTGGGTGGTTCTCCTCGCAAGGCAGTCTAGGGTTTTGGCAAACTAACTCTGGGTTTGGAGTATTTCTCGGTCTATGATATTGCCAATTCTGTTTTTACCCCAACTCTTTGCTTTTTTGTGTTTTTTGTTTCTTTTGGCTGTTAAAAAGTTTCCTTATCATGTGGTCCCTCTTGTTTCAGACAAGTGGACGGAGAAGCCAGCATTTGGGACGGCTTTAGAAGAACACTTGAAGCGCAGCTCACGGGAGATCGCACTTCCCATTGAAGCCTGTGTGATGATGCTGCTTGAAACGGGGATGAAGGAGGAGGTAGACAATTCCTGACGTATCTTTTTACAGCATTCCCTTCACTGAACATCAGCCGGACACATTGCTGATTGCTGCATGGGAAATTGTAATTGGCAGCTTATCTGCCTGTAGAAATTAGATGGCGATTGAGTCAATCCAAATAATGGTTGTTTTATAAATATATACTAAAGCTTTAGCTACGTGTCCACATTTATTTAGAAGGCAGACAACCCTAGAGCAAGTCTTATGGGGGAAATATTGTCAATACCAGGGGTAAATCTCAGCCAATAAATTATTCACCTGATGGTGCCAGCAGTAGTCACATACTGCCTGCAGACATGCAATCATTTCTGATGTATCTTGTAAGCTCATCAGTTGAATGATAATCTAGACCAGGGGTCTTGAATTTGAAAATTTGTAGGGGTCCAGTCAATAAAACTTTTGTCAAAGGTCTGAATCTCATGTTTGTACTATAACACATCACAGCCCTTCCTGTAGTCATCGGTGTCTTTAGCCTACCCTTCACATAATAGCCCCCTGTATCCTCAGCTCCCCTTTGCTTCACAACCGCCCTTATCATAGTTTCCCCCCTTTTAAATCCATAGTCCCCCTCTTTAAAGCAGTTCTCCTTCGCATTACAGCCCCCCTTTGCATCTCGGTGCCTCTTGCATCGTACTGGGTCCTTCACATCAGAGTGCCCCTTGCATCGTACTGGGTCCTTCACATCAGAGTGCCCCTTGCATCGTACTGGGTCCTTCACATCAGAGTGCCCCTTGCATCGTACTGGGTCCTTCACATCAGAGTGCCCCTTGCATCGTACTGGGTCCTTCACATCAGAGTGCCCCTTGCATCGTACTGGGTCCTTCACATCAGAGTGCCCCTTGCATCGTACTGGGTCCTTCACATCAGCGTGCCCCTTGCATCGTACTGGGTCCTTCACATCAGCGTGTCCCTTGCATCGTACTGGCCCTCCACATCAGAGTACCCCTTTCACCGTACTGGCCCTCCACATCAGAGTACCCCTTTCACCGTACTGGCCCTCCACATCAGAGTACCCCTTTCACCGTACTGGCCCTCCACATCAGAGTGCCCCTTTCACCGTACTGGCCCTCCACATCAGAGTGCCCCTTTCACCGTACTGGCCCTCCACATCAGAGTGCCCCTTTCACCGTACTGGCCCTCCACATCAGAGTGCCCCTTTCACCGTACTGGCCCTCCACATCAGAGTGCCCCTTTCAATATAAGCCTCCCCTGCACTGTCCTACTTTTGGCAGGGTAGAGGTACTTATCAACTGTATCGGCTCTCTTGAGTCTCCTTCCTAGCTACTGCTGTCATCCTCACAGCAGGGCAGGACGTGGGAGGAGCTGCAGATCAGGACAGAGGCGGGAGCCGCCCAACTTACTCATGTAATAAAGTGGGTGATTACCCTAATGTGAAAAGACTCCCGCTCTTCCCCCTTATATGAAAAGCACCTCCTGCCTCCTCCTGCTGTGAGGATGACAGTAGTGGACGAGCTGAAGACATGGGAGAGCTCACACAGCTCATAAGTGGAGGTCGTGGTCCACAACCACGGTCAATTATTTTAGTGATGCCTGATCTAGAAATTTTAACTGTTGAATTATTTAAAATCTGGTAATGACAATGAAGAGACTACAGAGATCAGGATCACTCAGCACTTGGTTGTTGTCCACCAATCACTTTAATACCGTGTTCCCGAGCAAAAAGATAACCAACTCCTCTGGTGATACCAAGTTGTAGCTGGCTACTACTATAGAACATTAGTAAACAATTGCTAAAATAATCTTAATCATCATTTATTTCTGTGACAGGGATTGTTCAGGATTGCAGCTGGAGCCTCCAAGCTTAAGAAGCTGAAAGCAGCTCTGGACTGTTCCACCTCCCAGCTAGAGGAGTTTTATTCTGACCCACACGCTGTAGCAGGTGAGCTGGGAAATCACATTTTACAATTGGCAAGGGGGTGGCTGGTGAGTCCTCTTTTGATATGGCACCTCATCCCAATTCAAATAGGCAACAGAAGAGAAGGGGGGGGGGGGATTATACCGATGACAATCATACAATTGGACCTATAGATTATTTTAAAAGAAGACAAAAATGTATTTGTACAAATAATTAAGCATCAAAGTTAACAAAAACTTAAAAATACACAGAAACAAATACAAACTGAATTATCCCAACATGTTTCACCAAAACATTGGCTTCTTCAGGGGAATAGTGTCAATTCAGTGTAATAATGAAATTCTACCATGAAAAAACAGGTAAATTAATAAAATGGTGCCCATGCCGGAGATTACAGACATCAAGATGCTACGGGTCCCATCATTGTCCAGCCATAGTTACGTGATCCCGGGGGAGGGGGGTATCTCTATGGCTGGACAATGATGGGACCCATAGCATCTATTTTATTAATCTATGTACACACAGAGCTCCCGGTTCTAGTTCTGTAACGAACGATCGCGGGTGCCCGGCGGTGATCGCGCCCTTAATGGCTGAAATGCAAAATGATGTAATATTACGTTGTTTCGCGGAGCCGACCTGCCGCCGTAAAACTGCGGCAGCTGGTCGTCTAGTGGTTAATGTCACAGCAACACAGGATCTAAGGGTCCAGGACACTAAAGAGAATAATTAACATACAGCTGTTTTGAGTGTGAAGCCCTTTTTTGGCTTTAAGGGCCGGTTCACACTACTGCGACTCCAAAATCACGCAATTTCGCGGCCGCAGTTTTGTAGCAATTTCAGGGAATGCCAGTCTATAGAGCTGAATTTGCATCGCCCACAGATCAAACTCGCACAGGCCCCTTTTTTAACACAGCTTAGATTTGCAACGCATTGATGTGAACGGCACTCATGGAAAAACTGTTTAGTAAAATGACTTGCGAATTTGAGCAATCGCAACAAATCAAATTAGCAATAGAATTTGCAGCAGTGTGAATCGGCCCAAAAGCGCACCCCTAGAAAAATTAAATTGTTGTATGCATCACGACTGTATAATAATTGTTGACCTTTTAATTTTTTTTTCTAAAGGTGCCTTAAAGTCTTATCTGCGTGAGTTGCCGGAACCCCTGATGACCTTCAGCTTGTATGATGAATGGACTGCTGCTGGGAAGTAAGAGCAGCCTGAATGATTGAACTCCAAGCCTAGCAGTGCACACAATGTAGCAAGTCTTACACTCAAATTCCATTTAATCTAGTTGGAATTTAGACATTTACTTTCCTTTTTCTTTTCTTTTTGCTACTATGGTAGAAGAGGTTACTTCAAGAATACATTAAACAATGTATTAGACATCTGACTTTAGTTGTACAAACTAGACAATTTGCAATGAGCAAGACCTCTCCCTCGCTCACAATGGAGCATATTTATTTAAAGCGGAGGTTCATCCAAAAGTGAACCTCAACTTTTCGGAACCCCCCCCACCCCCGGTGGCACATTTGGCACCTTTCAGGGGGGAGGGGGTGCAGATGCCTGTATAAAACAGGTATTTGCACCACTTTTGGGTATAGACTCCTGCGGGAGTCCCGCCCCTTCGCGTCACCCCCGCGTTGTGTTCTGGGAAACACTCGGCTCCCAGAATACAGCGAGGATGGCGCAGCTCGACTTGCGCATGCGTAGTAGGGAAATGGGCAGTGAAGTCGCAGTGCTTCACTTCCCGATTCCTTCAGAGGATGGCGGCGGGGGAAGCCAAGAGCCGAGCGGTAGCTCGGCTTAGGCTGCCAACGTCATGGGCGACCTGGACAGGTAAGTGTCCATTTTTTAAAAGTATTTGTAGCTGCTGGCTTTTAAAAAAGAAAATTTAAATAAATTCCGGTGAACCTCCGCTTTAAACAGTTATAAAAAGTCATTGATCTTGTATGTAATAGCTACCATATTCTGCTGGAGGTTAGCATACTAAAGCAGAACTCGAAACCAAATTATCGCACTAGGGGAAAAAAGGCCCAATAAAGGATTTAAAAACTGCATTTGCTCCAGTATTCCAGGGATTTCCCCCTCAGTACGTTTTTGCCATTGGATGTCCTCAGTCTGGTGACTAGCATTATTTAATCCACTTCTTCTAAACCCAGGTTGTCCTGGACCATCCCGGGCCTTGCCTGGACAGTGAAAAGAAAAGTAGCATAGCGATGAGCTCATCTCTCTGTCACTCTGATCTCCTTTTCCTATAAGCACGCTTCTTATCAGCATATGAACCGATTGGCTCCTTGTGCTGGTTACTTTCTCTAACTCTGCAACTCTGCTGTACATAGATTCCAAAACGTTAATATCAAGTAAAATTCAGGTATTTAAACTGCTTGCATTTAAATAATACAATTAAAGTGATAGTAAAGCTAAATACTAACCATTCCTAAAATTGTTCCTTCTCCTCCTACCGATCTTCCATATTTATTTATTTTTATCTGGGTCAGTTACATGATCTTGCAGCTATGGCTCTCCTGTGTGGGCATTCCCTCCTCTCCCCTGCAGCAGCTGCTCATAGACGCAGGGGACCTAAAAGCTGCAGGATTATGTGACGGAACAGATTTAAAATAGATAGATACACGCATCATTTTTATACAGGGTATGCAGTAGGGTTGTCCAGATACCGAAACTTTTTTTGTATTTATCAACATGTTCTGTGAAAATTCTTTGAGTTTTTTACTACTGCGTGACAAGAAAATAATTTTTTTTTATTCATTTTTACTCATTTTTATTCTTTTATAATGTCTTGAGTTAGAGTTCTTCATAATTCTAAAGAAAATATCCTTAGTCTGTAGTGTGGTTTGAAAACTGTCACATGACATTTAAAAAAAGTATCGGTATTCGGTATCGGCAAGTATATGAAAAAAAGTATCGGTACTTGTACTCGGTCCTAAAAAAAGTGGTATCGGGACAACCCTCGTATGCAGTATAGGTAGGGGGAGGGAACATTTTGTTAGGCTTTTCTTCCACTTTATTAATGCATTAATGGTTACATTAAAACAAAACAAAAAAGTGCTGGATTTAAATAAAAAATTGATACCGGCCAAGAACTGAGCAGTCACATGACCTCTGATCGCTCAGTTCTCGGTCTTTAGTGAGCAGAGAGCCATGACTGTCAGTCACCAGCTCTCTACTCTACCCCTCCAGCGCTCACTGGAGCCTCTGGTCTGTGGAGGGGGCGGGAGCGGCTCACATGGGCCCTTAGCAGCGTGCTGATTGGCTAAATCGGCTGCCAGTCAGGCACCTGGGTAGGTCCTGACATTTATTGTTGGGATCCCTGCAGAGCCTGGACCACCTCTGACCCAGAAGAAAGGTATGGTCAAAAGAGCTTTGGCCATATTTCTCCCTTAATTTGTGTATTTTATATCTGCCCAGAAATCGCCTGTCAGTATTGTTATTGATAATATCAAGAGTCCATATTCTTTAGGCTCATCCTATAGTAACCAACACCTATGTGATGAATGAATGTGGAATAAATAGAGGAATATTGATGACCTAACATTGTGTGCGTCTTTCTGCAGTGTGCCGGACCAGAACACCAAACTGCAGAGCCTGTGGGTTGTGTGCCAGAAATTACCGAAACCGAACTATGAAAACTTCAGGTGGGAATCTTTGCTGTTCTTTAGGTTCCAACATCAGAACTCCTCTCTAAGAGAGTAAACTTGGTTATAAAGTAAACTTCTGGGTGAGTCTTAAAAATGTTTTGTGTTGGCGAGGCTGCTGCTGAATCTGTTCCTGTGGAGCCATACAGGTAATTCAGCGCCATGATTTGTGGTAATCCAGGTTGTTTGGAGGTTAAAGTGCAACCCCAGCCAACATTTTTGTAGTTCTAGGTAATGTATGGAAAGATTTGAACCCGTGGCAGGTTTTTATTGCTTTCTGAGGATTTTTTAAGGAGATTTTTCCCTCGCCTCCTGTTTTAGTGACCGTGTTGTAATTAGGAAAGGAAGACTGGAACATGGAGAACACGGACAACAATAAAAACTGACAGTGTTTCTGCACCCAGAATCCTGACTAGGTCTGGTACAAGTGATCAGAGTACCCTTATCCTGGGGTCATTGCACTGGCTACCAGCTATTCTCTTGCTCACCTATAAGGCTCTTCATGGCTTGGCACCCCATAATCTGTCTGAACTTTTATCAACTAAGGCCGGTCGGTCAGACATGGTTTGAATCTTGGCCGGGTCCGGCTGAATGTACCAAGTTAATCGATCAACTTGGGTACAACCAGCCTGTCGGATTCTCTTGTGAATTAATATAATATATGTGTGTAAATTTGAGATATATATATATATATATATATATATATATATATATATATATATATATATATATATATATATATATATACCGTATTTTTCGCCGTATAAGACGCACCCAATTTTAAAGGAGGAAAATCTAGAAAAAAAAAGATTCTGAACCAAATACTGTAGTAAAATATTTGCCCCCCACTCGTCATCACCATCACACCACCCCCACATTAGTAATAGCCAGTAACATTGCCCCCACATAATAATAGCCAGCAACATTGCCCCCACATAATAATAGCCAGTAACATTGCCCCCACATAATAATAGCCAGTAACATTGCCCCCACATAATAATAGCCAGTAACATTGCCCCCACATAATAATAGCCAGTAACATTGCCCCCACATAGTAATAGCCAGTAACATTGCCCCCACATAGTAATAGCCAGTAACATGGCCCCCACATAATAATAGCCAGTAACATTGCCGCCACATAATAGCCAGTAACCTTGCCCCCACATAATCATAGCCAGTAACATTGCCGCCACATAATAATAGCCAGTAACATTGCCCCCACATAATAATAGCCAGTAACCTTGCCCCCACATAATAATAGCCAGTAACCTTGCCCCCACATAATAATAGCCAGTAACCTTGCCCCCACATAATAATAGCCAGTAACATTTCCCCCACATAATAATAGCCAGTAACATTGCCCCCACATTAACCTCCAACTCACTGTTGCAGATCGCTGTGGTAGGAATAGAACCACGAGCCCTCTGCTCAGCGCGCACCGCCGCCGGGTGTACCAAGATGGCCGACCGCTCCGGAGCTTGGCCAAAGCCGCGGCCTTTCCTAAGACCGCGGCGGTGCGCTCCACGGATTGGATCGGTCAGTCAAAAAAAGGTGTATGACGCACCAACTTCCCCCCAGTTTTGGGAAAGAAAAAGTGCGTCTTATACGGCGAAAAATACAGTATATAAACTGTCTTCTTCTGGTGGGTATGACTTCCTCTGCCCGCCCGGAGACGACAATGGCCTGCAGGAGGGATTTCGGCATCAACACAGTGGGAATCAAGCTAATTTCTTTCCCGCAATAAAGAAATTTGCTCTGTGTATAGCCAGCCTTGCAACACCCCCCCCCCCCCCCCCCTTCATATTCTAAGCTTCTCAAATTCTGGTCTTCTGTGTGTCTCCTCTACTCACCTACACTGAATAGAAGGCAGAGCCTTCTCCTGCTATGCTCCAAAACTCTGGAGTTAACTTCCAAAGAACATCAGAGTTTCATCATCTCTAAACTCATTCAGCGATTGTCAGTGTCTTGCAATGTCTCATGGGACTTGTAGTTTCAAAACAGCTGGAGAGCCAAGGTTGCCTACCCATGTCCTAGTACCTACCTTGCTTTCCTAGTAAAAGCTAACCACACAGGAGAGCACACCATGGTCAGTCCTCTAGCGCAGGGCTCTCCAAACTTTTTAAACAAAGGGCGAGTTTACTGTCCTTCAGACTTTAGGGGGGGTCGGATTGTGGCCAACTGGGGTAGAAAATGTCCCAGCATCAATGAGACATTGCCTCAAGGTCGGAGGTCAGTAGGAGGAGGGGTAGTGCCCCATCATTGGTATTGGTGGCAGGAATAATACACCATTATTGGTATCAGTGGAAGAAATGGTGCCCCACCATTGGGAGGAATAGTGCCCGTGTGCCAGATAATGGCTAGCAAAGGGCCACAACCGGCCCTCGGGCCACAGTTTGGAGATCCCTGTTCTAGCTATACTGGGAACTTGGCCTGCTCTCCTCCAATGATCAGACTTGTCCTGACACCCCCCCCCCCCCCCACTGCACAGCCAGTCACTGGGAAGGTCAGTGTGCTCCCCCTCCCCCCCAGATATTATGCAGCTGAGAACAGAGGGAATGTGATCACTTATAAAAAAGAAAAGAAAAGGAAAACATGTATTTATAACTATTTTTTTCTTTTTTTTTTTTATGTCTATACAAAAATGTTTTTCCTCTAATTTCAGTTTTTAACTGAATGAGTTGTTTTAGAAGGTGATCGTTTACGGTCATTTTAATTGTCCCATTTTGCTTTGCTTTAGCCTGTGTAGTTCTTCTTTCTTTGTACACTGCTTTAAAAAGCTACCTTTTTAAAGGCGCTATATAAAATAATATTTATTATTATGATTTGTGTTGCCTTACCCTGCTATACAACAAAAAAGTGTTTTTAATTTATGTGTTTTAGTTGAAGATTCCTTTAACTCTATCCGCAAAAGTATCACCTGGACAATGGGGCCAGCACTACTATAAATAGATGTTCCGGACTTTATTTTGGGGGGTCGTTTTAGATGACGGTCTTTTTTTTTTTTTTTTTTTTCTCTTTAGGTATCTGGTGAAATTTTTGGCTAAGCTCAGTCACTACAGCGATGTGAACAAGATGACTCCCAGCAATATAGCCATTGTGCTGGGTCCTAACTTGCTGTGGGCGAAGCATGAAGGGTGAGTACTGTGTGCGTCTAGCTCCAAGATAGAGTTCCTGCTATATAATTCCTTTTTGTGCTAAAGGTTACCTCTCTGGTTTTTACCATTGGCACAATAGCCCATAGTTGAGAACTGGGTCAGGCAGTTTGGCTTAGAAAAAAAACGTTTGATTCCGGCTCCATCTAGGGCTGGAAGTGAAGAACTGCATTGGAAAGGCTTGTTCAGTTCAGCCCCATTGGACTGTTACTCAATACATGAGCAAGTTAATTTGTGCTGCATTGGTGTGCGCTGAAAAAAGTAGGACAGGCTACATTTTACATGTTGTGAGTCATTACGAATCACTAAATTAAATGTAATTTTGTGACAATTTAATTAAGTGATATTAACCACTTAAGCCCTGGACCATTTTGTTGCTAAAGGACCAGGCCACCGTTTGCGATTCGGCACTGCGGCAATTTAACTGACAATTGCGCAGTCATGCAACTTGGCTCCCAAACAAAATCGGGTCCTTTTTTTCCCCACAAATAGACCTTTTAATTTGGTGGTATTTGATCAAACAAACAATCAAACGTTAATTTTTTTTTTTTTTTTTATACCAAAAATATGTAGAAGAATACTTATCGGCCTAAACTGAGGAAAAAAATAAATGTTATATATATTTTTAGGGGGTATTATAGCAAAAGGTAAAAAATATTGCATTTTTTTCCAAATTGTCGCTCTATTTTTGTTTATAGCGCAAAAACTAAAAAACGCACAGGTGATCAAATACCACCAAAAGAAAGCTCTATTTGTGGGGGAAAAAAGGGCGTCAGTTTTGTTTGGGAGCCACATCGCACGATTGTGCAATTGTCAGTTAAAGCGACGCAGTGCCGAATCGCAAAAAGGGGCCTGGTCCTTAACCTGCATTAATGGTCAGGGCCTTAAGTGGTTAAAGCGTTTTTTGTTTTTTTCAAAAATTGAATGCGCAAATACCGTATGACATAAAAAATTGCAATGATCGCTATTTTATTCCCTTAGTATGTTTTGTATTGTGTACATTATTGAGATATAAAAATATAATACAGGATTTTTAGAAATGGATACATACCGGCATTATTTGGTGTGTCTTTATACATGCCTGGAGTTCAGCTTTAAAACATTTTGAGTTAGCGCTGCAAAGACTGGTTTGGGAGGGAGGAGTGTAGTGGCGGCAGGAGTGGAATGTGTGCCGCTGTGGTTTGGGTGTGGGTTTGCTGTTTCCAGGCTTGTGGTTTTCCATCTTGCCTCTTCTACTTACACTCCCTCTAATCTTCCGTAGGCCGCACTATTGCTCTGTGTATCGGCTTACCCACATCTCTTACCATACATATCATTTGTGTGTTCCCCTCACTGTGTAATATTTCTCGGCAAAAGATTCCCACCAACTTTTTTCTCTGTCCTTGTGAGTTTTGTGTGTATTGTTTGCCTTGATTTGGTGGCGTGCTTCCCCGACCGCTGGTGTCATTTCATCTTTCAGTGACTTTTTGAGGTTTTCATTGCAATACGCACCTCCCCAATTACATAATACAATCTCTGGTAGATTGACCCTTTGTTTTCTGACTGGCAAAAATGTTCTCTCATCATTTAGAATTCTGTTTTATCATAAAGACTGTTAACCCCCTAGTGCATAAGGGTAAAACAAATCTTAATGCCTAAGCCCAATTTTACAACTTTTACATGTGTTAGTAAAACCGTACATGTCATCGCAACTACTTTTGTGCATTATACCTTGTCTTTCAGGACAAATTTGGCTTTCATTTGGTTGTAAATGATGATGGATATCGCCTGATTTTTATTTATTTTTCATTATTGTTCTCCAAAAGCAAATGGGACAAAATAGTGAAAAAAAAAATTTTTGACTGTCTTTCTTGCAACTATCATAACGTACCACCAAAGAATAACCCAAAACATTATTTTTTTAATCCTACCTAAAACACTTTGACACTAATTTATTAACCACTTAAGGACCGCCTAACACTGATATATGTCGGCAGAAGGGCACGACTGGGCACAGGCACATACACGAGACGGACTCCGTCGCGATGGAGTCCGCCTGCTTCCGCCAGCTCAGTGGGAGATCAGTCTGCAGATCTCCGCTGAGCCGACGGATGACAAGCTCATCTCTGCTTACTGAGCGGGAGGGGGTTGTCTGGCACCGCTGTCTCCTATGGAGCGATCTGATGAAAACGGACAGCATGTCCGTTTTTGTCAGATCTCGCCCGATCCGATCCGCCATAAGGGATATGGACGTGGCCCCTATACGTCTGTTTTTAGCGGATCGGATCAGGTCGGATGTCCGCTGACATCCGACGCTCCATAGGGATGAATGGAGCGGCCGTTCAAGTCTGCCGTCAAAACTGACGGGCGGACCCGAACGGTCCGTAGTGTGAATGAGGCCTAAGAGCCCAGCCGTGGGTCACGCGCATGCGACCCGGTCCGAAGCTGCGGGACCCGCAGACCCGATCACCGCCAATGTCCTGCGATCGGTCACAGGAGCTGAAGAACGGGGAGAGGTGTATGTAAACACGCCTTCCCCGTTCTGATATAAGGGAACAACGATCACTTGACGTCACACGTCCAGCCCCGCCCTCCTACAGTTAGAAACACACATGAGGTCACACTTAACCCCTACAGTGGTTAACTCCTAAACTGCAATTGTCATTTTTACAGTAATCCGTGCATTTTTATAGCACTTTTCGGTGTGAAAATGACAGTGGTGCCAAAAATGTGTCAAAATTGTCCAATTTGTCCGCCATAATGTTGCAGTTACAAAAAAAATCGCTGATCGCCGCCATTAGTAGTAAAAATTTTTTTATAAAAATGCCATAAAATGATCCCCTATTTTGTAAACTCTATAGATTTTTTAACCAAAAATAGGTAGAAGAATACGTATTGGCCTAAACTGAGAAAAAAAGTTTTTTTATATCTTTTTTTGGGAAAATTTATTATAGCAAAAAGTAAAAAAATTTTTTTCAAAATTGTTGCTCTATTTTCGTTTATAGCGCAAAAAATAAAAACCGCAGAGGTGATCAAATACCACCAAAAGAAAGCTCTATTTGTGGGGGGGGGAAGGATGCCAATTTTGTTTGGGAGCCACGTTGCACGACCGTGCAATTGTCAGTTAAAGCGACGCAGTGCCGAATCGCAAAAACTGGCCAGGTCCTTTACCTGCATAATGGTCAGGGTCTTAAGTGGTTTAAAAAAAAAAAAAAAAAAAGTTCTGTCCAAAAAATACCAACCCTGACATTGACCTTTGACTTTGACCCAAACACTAACTTTGGCATTAGCCTAAATCACACCTTGATTAAATATTCAAATAAGTGCAGGCTTATTTATCATCAGCCAAAAGTAGACCAAAATTTAAGACGGCAGATGGTTAAAGAACATTTTTTTTTCTTTCTTTGCAGAACACTGGCAGAAATAGCAGCTGCCACTTCAGTCCATGTGGTGACAATCATTGAGCCCATCATACAACATGCAGACTGGTTCTTTCCTGAAGGTAAGGCAATGGACATCTGCTGATGTTGAGCATAAAGACAAACTGGGTATATAGGGGGTTATTTAAGGCAAAGTGCACTTTGAAGTGCAGTCGCTGTAGATCCGAGGGGGACATGCAAGAAAAATAAAAAACAGCATTTTAGCTCGCACACGATTGGATGATAAAATCAGCAGAGCTTCCCCTCATTTCATATCTACCCCTCAGATTTACAGCGACTGCACTTCCAGGTGCAATTTCAAGTGCACTTCTGCCTTACAGAATCAAAGCTGCAGGCGCAAAGTTCTCTTTATGGTTCCAAATTCATTTTTTGACTGATCACTTTGCGCTTTAGCTGCCGCCCATTACATTATCTGTTGGCTTTTTGACTTTCAGAGGTGGACTTCAATGTATCTGGTGCCTTTGTCCCAGCCGCTCCAACTTTTCACAATAACGTGTCCAGCGGAAACGACATGCCATACGAGTTTGGTCTTTTTGACAACAAGAAGAGGCCGTTCAGCATGGCCATTGCAGAGGACCTTCTAAAAAAGGACAGGTGAGTTGAACAGAAACCAACGTTTTTTAAGCAGTTGAGCTTAAAATAAAACCTGTCTGTATATTTAAGCTGCCATTGCTGACTTCATTTTGGAGTTGCAAATTCTAGGACAGTGCATGGAAATACTAGCAGGTCATCAGTTTCTGAGATGCTGCAGTGCCTAGATCTGGAACCATTCTTTGTGTATTAAGTTGCAGCTACAAGATCTGCTGTATGGCTATTTGATTAACAACCAAGAGTACCTAGTGAAAAGCCAAGTGGGGTTATAGAAGTTGTAATGTGTATTCTTACCGGAAGAAAGGTAAGACACGGCAGGGTACTGGCAAGAGATGCTTAAAAAGGAAGTATCGGAATATTTTTTTTTGGGGGGGGGGGGGGTGATATAATCAGGGATGGACTGGCCATTGGGACTACAGGGAGTTTCCCGGTGGGCCGATGGCTCAGTGAGCAGGCTTCAGTGACAGCGGTCCACCGCCCCCCCTCCGCTCCTCTGTCTCTCCCTTCTCCCAGCGCTCACCTCCTCTCCCTCCCCACAACGCTCACCTGGGGGTAACAGAGAAGCAGGGGGAGGACCAGAGGAGCAGGGACGACGACAGAGGAGCATGGTAGAGGGGACAGACAGCCGACACAAACGCTATGGCCTGGGAGTTTCTCACTTCTGCCTAATCTTGTCCCATAAGGGGGGGCACTGAACTGATTCTTTCCCCCGGGTGAAATAATGTCTAGCTTCCCCACTGGTACTGCCTATAAAAGTACCAGTATCAGCCGTTCTACTCTAATAAAGTAGAACGGCTAGTGGCTAGTCAAGGCTTGGGAGGCCGGGGGGGGGGGGGGGGGGTAGGTGCGGGAGTTGTCTGGCCACCATGGGAGAGACCTGTCAAAGTGGGGCAGTCTGGATGAAGTCCAGGGCCAAATTTTTGTCCCAGTCCAGCCCTGGATATAATGCTTACCTAGGTGGTTGCAGCATCGGTCCCTCGGCGGCTCTAAGGCTGAGAACCGCACAAACACTGCTGATCGCTCGGTTTTTAGAACTCCCTGCGCAGCTCTCTGCTCTGCCCCCCGGCACACACTAGGCTGTGGAGGGGCGGGGGTGGCAGGCTCAGGCTCTTAGTGGATCACTGAGAGGCTGAGCCGTGTGCCGGCCCAGGCATGTGGGCAGATCCCGACCTTATAGTCGCGACCTTTCCTGAGATCTGGACCGACTCTTCGAGGTCAGACGACAGCAGGCTTTCTGCAGAAAACGGTTCACAGGAGTGGAGAAGGAACTACACTCCTGTTATCCATAGGAGAAGTAAAAAAGAAAAGAAAGGAGGGCGCACCGACCTTGTGCATTACCACTTAAAAGTTTTAATAAACAAGAAATAAAAGTTTTAATAAACAAGAAATAAAAGCAATGGTCCTACTCACAAACATTCAGAAGTAAGTACTTTTAAAAACAGCTGAGACTGGACCTCACGGCACCTGCCAGTCAAACCCTTGACATCAATATGGCTGATGCGTTTCTGGGGCGTACTCCCTTCTTCACAGACAACCTAGGCTTTGAAGAAGGGGGTACGCCATATTGATGTCAAGGGTTTGACTGGCAGGTACCGTGAGGTCCAGTCTCAGCTGTTTTTAAAAGCACTTACTTCTGAATGTTTGTGAGTAGGACCATTGCTTTTATTTCTTGTTTATTAAAACTTTTAAGTGGTAATGCACAAGGTCGGTGCGCCCTACTTTTTCTTTTTTATTTTAGCCATATGAACACCCTTTGTTCTGTGGAGGGCTGCAAGACTTCAGACTTTGCCTTTAGACTATACTTCAGACTTTGCCTTTAGACTATACTGACATACCCAGTTTTGCGATACACCAGAGCGTAGGAGGATTTTTGTGTATCCATAGGAGAAGTACAGTGGAACCTCGGATTGCGAGCATAATCCGTTCCAGGAGAATGCTTGTAATCCAAAGACCTCATATATCAATGCGAGTTTCCCCATAGAAATCAATGGAAACAAAGATAATTTGTTCCGCATTGACTTCCATGCAATGTCGCATGTGGCCAGAGGTGGTGGGCGCCGGAGAGCCCCAGAAATACTCGGGGACAGCTTGGCTGATCTTGGAAACACTCGGGAACGAAGTGTTTACGAGTGATTCCGAGTATTTCGGAACAGCTCCAAACCGTTCTGAGTGTCAGTGGTGCCCCCGAACCTCTGGCCAAATGCGGTACTGCACACCCCATTGATATCTGCTCATTTTGTGAGATAACACTCGCAAACTGAGTCAGGATATTTTTTTTTTTTTTAAAGTTGCTTGTCTTTTTAGAACGCTCATTAACCGCATTACTTGTAAACCAAGGTTCCACTGTACAACCAAATGAGCTATTGACTGGACTTTGCCTTTAAGATTCAGTCTTCTTTTGCAGCAGGCAGTCCCTGTAGCCCCTATAAACACTCTGGGAAATGCTCATCATTGCAGTTTTTCAATGTTTTGGGAAATGTAATCATTTATCAACTGTTAGTTTTTCTCAAGTTTTCAGGACATTAAGCAATAAACCATGAGCATAGTCTGCAGCAGTTCCTGACATGTGAACAAATGTGAACGAGAATCAGTAGATTTCTAATTAGTATAGCTCTGCACACATGTGGCCTTAGCTGGGTTCTGTTCAGGCAGTGTAATCAATGTCTCATTCTGTCATACTTCAGTATTGGCCTCAAAGTTTTGGAGTTCCCATTTAATGCGAGGAGAGGAGGAACGTTAAACCGAAAACACGTGTCCCCTGCTTTTCATCCGCCGCTACCACCCAATGATGGCGGGACGCAGGCAGAGCCAGCTGGGACCCCAACAGATGTCACCGCTGCTAACAGTTATCCTGCACAGCCAGCAGTCCCTGCAGAGCCTGCGTCGGCTTTTGGACAAGAAGAGACCAGGTAAGGTCAAGCAATGTGCATTACAAGAAGGATCCGTCATTCATCTCTTACTATATCTGATGAAAAATGTTATTCCAATGTCGTCCAACAGCACAAACAAGACCAAAGAAATTCCTGCAGCAACCACACCCCCATCTCTGCGGAACGGATCGCTCGCATCTGCTGCAGGCAACACAAACCCGTTAGTGGTTGGTCCTGCGCAAGGTGCTGCTAACCCAAGTCCTCACTCCTCCAGGCGAGGTTAGTAGCTTATTGTGAACAAATAGAATTCTGCAGAGCGGGCTTTGGACTGGGGTAGGAAGTGCATATTGGAGCATTTGGGATGGTGCGTCTGTTTCAAAGATGAGATGCCTACCATAGGTGTGCGCACAGGGTGTGCCTGGGCACACCCTAACCCCCCCCCCCCCCCCATGTGTGTTAGTATTATCGCTCTATGTGCTGGCAGGAAGATGGGGAAAGATCTCCCTCTTGCTGCTTATGCTATAAGAGAAGTGTTTACGCTCTTCTTTTACTGTGCTGGAAGGGAGATCAATGTGCCCGGGTCATATATATGCAGTGGTGTATTTAGATTTTGTGCTGCCCTAGGCCTGACTAAACTTGTGCACCCTCTAATTTAAATTTGACCCACCACTTCCTGTCAAGACCACACCCCTTTCTGTTTAAGACCCGCCCTGAAATTTTCGAGTGGGGACACTAGTTCTTAGGGCCTGGGGGAGGTGGGGCAATGGAGTCCCTTAATTTGCATAGGTTTCCTCTCACTTCCTGTTTAGCTATGGGGCAGGGAGTGAAGGGAAATCTCTGCAATGAGACAGGGATGGTAAAAAAATAAGCTGACGGGGGCTATAACCCTCCCTTTCTCTATCCAAAATGAAAAAAAAAAGTGTTGCCTATAGTTCTACTTTAAGCACAAGTTTCTGATAATTTTATGGAGAGGACTAAGAAGATATAACCATGCCAATGGTGCAACAGAAAATGTATAGCACAGTGAGAAAAGTTTGTGGTCCTGGCTGATGGGATAGACAAAATTAGAAGCAGCTTGCGTTACACTAACAGTGTAGCACAAGCCGGCGGGGACTCTTTCCGTGCTGCCCCCCCCCCCTGCAAAGTGCTGCCCTAGGCCTGGGCCTTGTTTGCCTAGGCCAGGATACAGCGTTGTATATATGTAGACACACACACACACCTGTTTGAGCTTTAGGGTGCACACCCTCAATGTAATAGGCTGCGCACACCTATAATGCCTACCTTGTCTGCGTGTTATAAATTCCTGGTTTCAGTCGGTGGAAGAATACAGAATACATCCAGTGATGATGAGATATTGCCCCGGTGACTTTATAGTGGTAAAATTAGAAGAGCTGAATATGTATGTATGTAATATATGGGCTGCATCGGTCTGTTTCCACCCTTAACTTTAAACAAAATAAATTGCCATTGCTGAGCTTTTCTTCTGAAAAATGCTAGTTTCCTGGCTGCCAAGCTGGCCCTCTTGCTTCATTACTGACTCACTGACATGGGACAAGTGTGCATAATATTATTATTATTATTATTTGATTTTCCTGATCTTTACTCAAACAGTGACTTTAAAATTAATAATGGCAGTTGGTCTGCATTACAAGCAGGCAGCTAGTATATTCAGGAGGAGGCCAGCAATGCACATGCCTTTATTTCTTTCATTACATGTAAGTACTTCCTCCCAAGAGTCAGTGGGGAAGGTTGTAGCCCAGATAAAATAAAATACGTATTCTTCTACATCTTTTTTTCGTAAAAAAAAATCGCAATAAGCGTTTGGTTTGCGCAAAAGTTATAGCGTCTACAAAATAGGGGATAGATTTATGGCATTTTTATTAATATTTTTTATTTATTTTTTTACTAGTGATGGCGGCGATCTACTAATTTGTATTGGTCCTGTGACCTTACGGCGGACACATCAGACACGTTTGACACATTTTTGGGACTATTGGCATTTTTATAGCGATCAGTGCTATAAAAATACATTGATTACTGTAAAAAATGCCACTGGCAGGGAAGGGGTTAACACTAGGGGGGGGGGGGCGAGGAATGGGGTTAATTATGTTCCCTCATTGTGTTCTAACTGAAGCAGGGGGGTGGGACTGACTAGGGGAAATGACAGATCGCTGTTCATACATTGTATGAATATGCGATCGGTCATTTCTCCCCCTGACAGGACCAGGAGCTGTGTGTTTACACACACAGCTCCAGATTCTGGCTCTGTAACGAGCGATCGCGTGTGCCCGGCGGTGATCACGCCCGCCGGGCTCTCGCATCTGCAACAGGGGTGAGCAGGGTGTGCGTGCGCCCCTAGTGGCTGCAATGCAAAATCACGTTATATTACGTGATTTTTGCACAGCCGACCTGCCGCCGTAAAACTGCAGTGGCTGGTCGGCAAGAGGTTAAAGCATGACCTATTGGGTATCTATTTACTCGGTGTAACATCATCTTTCACATAATACAAATAAATTGGCTTACTTTGCTGTTTTTTGTTTTTTTAATGTTAGTATATTTTTTCCCCAAAAATTGTGTTTGTAAGACCACTGCACAAATACAGCGTGACATAAAATATTGCAATGTCCACCATTTTATTCTCTCTGCTAAATTTATATATATATATGTATGTATGTATGTATGTATGTATGTATGTTTGGGGGGGTAAGTAATTTTGTAGCAAAAAATACTGATTTTTACTTGTAAAAAAAAAAAAAACAGAAAAAGGCCTGGTCTTCAAGTGGCTAAATAAGTCAGAAAGTTGATTGTCAGAATTGTAATTTGCTATTGTATTGTTTCTCTTGCAGTTACTAAGAAACCTGCCCCAGCTCCTCCAAAGCCAGTAATCCCCCATCCTATACAACCTGGGAATCAGAATGTGCCTATTACAGCTAATACCCCCCCTTCCATCTCGCCCAAACCCTCTAGCCATGGCCATAGTGCCTCTCCGCCAAACAGCACCAGTAATCAAAGCAGCACAGCAGCTCCCATTTCACACTCGCATGGCACCTTACCACGAAGGCATTCGGGTAGCCAGCCTTTCATACAGGCACCGAATCATCCTCCCCCGCAGCCACCCACACAGCCAGCACCTCAACCCAAGCCCACGGTTCAGTCCACCATGTCATCCACAGAGTCCGCCACAGAGCAATCCTCCAGCCCCTCACACTCCCCAACACCACCAGATACTCCTCCTCCCATTTCAGATCACCCAGCTGCACAGGGAATCCTTCCGGAAGCCACCCAGACCCACCCCTTCCCCCAGCAAAACTCTGGCACCCTTCCTCGACCGCGCCCTGTCCCCAAACCACGTATCCGACCAACTGTCCCCCCTCCTCCCCAGCCCCCAACATCTCAATTGCCTGGAGAAATGCAATCGCCATCCACTTCCAAGATCATCACTGGTAAGTACAGTAGAGTCTTCACCATTGAAAATGTGCATATAATGTAATGCAACTCAGAAAAATACAGCGCCCAAGGGTTTCATACCTAGGATCCAGAAGTTTGAAGAACGAGAGGGGGGGCTTCTAAGGTTTCCTTCACTAATTCACTGATAGAGTAAATCATTTCATAAGAAAACTATGCCAGCAGCTGGAGTGTATGCTGCAGTTATCGGCAGAGTCTTTCTCCTCTTTCTTCGCTTACCATTCTCATTGACAGTAAAAGAAAATCCCAAATTTTGAGTTGTCCCCAGAAAAGTGATAGAGGGGAAATCTTCCAATGGTGACCTGGGGGGTCCCCGAAGAAGTTTCCTTATTTGCAGGGATTTCCTCTAACTTCCTGTTTTGCATTGGACAGGAAGTGAAGGGAAATCTCCGCAATGGGACACAGATGGAGAAAAACAAGAAATCTGACGGGTAATATCCCTCCCTTACTCCATCCAAAATGAAAAAAAGTCTTTTGCCTATAGTTGTACTTTAATTTATACATAGTCACTTATTTTTATTTTTTTTACTAGTTTTTAGGAATAAAGTAATATGTGCTTTTTTTTTTAAGACTTTTTAGTTTAGTTCATTGAAAAAAAGACACATAGGTCCTTGGTGTTGTTCTTTTAAAATTTCAAATTGCAGGACAATTAACACCTAGCAATCCTGTTGCTGGCAGCAACACCAAACTGTCAGGATTGCTGAAGGGAACAGACCATGCACTGTCACGCTGACCATCAGACGCAACATTGGAGTGACATCTTGCTTGTTTGTAATGGATCAAAGGGCTCCAAATTAAAGTCTTTACTTAACTGGTTACAACAAGCAGGGTAAAAAGCCAACCCTCTATGATCTACATTCTCTTTCTATTGATCTTGACTAATGTAATGCTTCCCTGTGTAGGATCTAATGACAAATCTTGAATAGGAATGTGTACAATGCTCACTGACCATATCGTGTTTTGTTGTGAAGTCGGATTGGTTTGTTCCTGTATGATTTGAAATTCATAGATAAAAAAAAAAAAGAGCCAATGCACTTAACCACTTAAGGACCGCCTCCTGCACATATACGTCGGCAGAATGGCATGGCTGGGCACAGGCACGTACAGGTACGTCCTGTGCTAGTGCGTGCCCTTGACCCGGTCCGAAGGACCGGGACTCGCGGATCCGATTACCGCCGAGTCCCGCGATTGGTCCCCGGAGCTGAAGAACGGGGAGAGCCGTGTGTAAACACGGCTTCCCCGTTCTTCACTGTGGCGGCGTCATCGATCATGTGATCCCTTTTTTAGGGATACACAATCGATGACGTTACACCTACAGCCACACCCCCCTACAGTTGTAAACACACATTAGGTCACATATAACCCCTTCAGCGCCCCCTTGTGGTTAACTTCCAAACTGCAAATGTCATTTTCACAATAAACAATGCATTTTAACCACTTAAGGACCGCCTCATGCACATATACGTAGGCTGAATGGCACGGCTGGGGAGATTCACGTACAGGTACGTCCTGTACTACTGCCCAGCCGTGGGTCACGGGCGCGTGGGACTCGCGGACCCAATCACCGCTGGAGTGCGGCGATCGGTCCCCGGAGCTGAAGAACGGGGAGAGCCGTGTGTAAACACGGCTTCCCCGTGCTTCACTGTGGCGGCAGCATTGATCGCGTCATCCCTGTTATAGGGGGGACACAATCGATGACGTCAGACCTACAGCCACACCCCCCCATACATTTGTAAACACATAACCCCTACAGCGCCCCCCTGTGGTTAACTCCCACACTGCAACTGTCATTTCCACAATAAACAATGCAATTTAAATGCATTTTTTGCTGTGAAAATGACAATGGTCCCAAAAATGTGTCAAAATTGTCCAAAGTGTCCGCCATAATGTCGCAGTCACGAAAAAAAATCGCTGATCGCCGCCATTAGTAGTAAAAAATAACTAAATAATAAAAATGCAATAAAACTATCCCCTATTTTGTACACGCTATAAATTTTGCGCAAACCAACCGTTAAACGCTTATTGCGATTTTTTTTTTTTTTACCAAGAATAGGTAGAAGAATATGTATCGGCCTAAACTGAGGGAAAAAAATTATATATATTTTTGGGAGATATTTATTATAGCAAAAAGTAAAAAACATTGCATTTTTTTCAAAATTGTCGCTCTATTTTTGTTTATAGCGCAAAAAATAAAAACCACAGAGGTGATCAAATACCACCAAAAGAAAGCTCTATTTGTGGGAAAAAAAAGGACGCCAATTTTGTTTGGGAGCCACGGGATTGTCTGTTAAAGCGACGTAGTGCCTAATCGCAAAACCTGGCCGGGTCCTTTAGCTGCCTAAAGGTCCGGGTGTTAAGTGGTTAAGGGATTACACAATAAACCCTTATCTGGAGTAAAAGCTTCAAATAACATGCATAAAAAAAGTGATAAAGCAGATTTGCCACTAAAAATGCACACATACGTATCTTCATTTTCATGTGTGTTATGTTACACCTCTCCTCCAGCCCTGATGAAGGGGGATTGTGTGTGTGTTGGATGTCTTTTGCCCTGCTTGCTGTAACTAGTAGAACAGTAAAGACTATGGACGCTCAAGGCTTTTTCATTTGGCCCTCTCTTTGACCGATTACACTTGGATTTCTCAGCTCGGGTGAATCGGTTGGGCTCAAGTAATAATTTTGGCCGCATTTTGTGAAAATTCATGTCCAGCCCCTCTTCCTCCTAATCTTGCTTGTTTCGGCCAGCATGAAGAGATGCTGTAGGAGCAAAGTCAAAATGGAAAATTTAAGTAATCTCTACTTTGAGTAAGGCAAGGGGGACGTTAGTCTTGTGCCTCTGCTCCATGCACATAGTATTACAGTGGAGATCGAAAGTTCGGGCACCCCAGGTAAAAATTTGTATTAATGTGCATAACGAAGCCAAGGAAAGATGGAAAAATCTCCACAAGGCATCTAAAAGGCACTACCTCCTGGCCTGGTGTCCATCTGTATTCCCAGGGGCCCCATAATCTTCTATTGCCCGGGGGCCCCATGAGTTGTCAGTCCTCCCCTGGGTAGGACACTGCAATAGTGTTATAAATATTGTAGAATTGGTTCCACTTGATATCACTAATAGAAAAGTTACTTACCGCATCTTGTTAATTGTTTAACCATCCTTTTCCTTAAAGCAGTGTGAATTTCCTAAGCTCCCACTTACGTAAACTTGTGGTGTTGCATACAAAATGGCCGGTTTCCTCCAAACATAATGGCTTACGCCTGCAGACCAGATGCTGTTGCACCTCTGCCCTAAATCATAAGTGGAATATATCCTCAGTCCACGCTGGCTATCACTGGCTGTTTTTGCTCTCAGCATGACACTAAACCCAAAATCAGGGAAGGGGTGGTGGGGTTGGCGGTGAGCTGCGTGGTGGGCAACGCTTGCTAATAGTTTTTGTCTGTGGTGCCTCCAACAGGTTGCGAAAGTTACCGGTATTAAGGTTTGTACACTGCTGACACTGCCTGCACCGCCTCTGTGTTTGTGTTGACCGCTTGGCCGACTCTTGATTTTCATTTCACTCCATCCCACTCTCAACCATATTGTCCATACCCCCCCCCACCACCAC
The DNA here is from genome assembly GCA_029574335.1 of Rana kukunoris. Lineage (NCBI taxonomy): Eukaryota > Metazoa > Chordata > Amphibia > Anura > Ranidae > Rana > Rana kukunoris. The sequence goes on from CM056054.1 coordinate 30,308,174, forward strand.
CACCATCTGCACCCAGCACCAAATCTGCATTCCATCAGCACGATCCTGCACCATAGCAATAAACACTCCTGGGGAGCCGATTATTTACCTGATACAAGAAAGTCCATTGATAGGGATAGCTACAGTGACTTGGAACCATTTAGTTCCCCCCTTGGGCTTATAGGAGCTCAGTTTATCCTTATACATCATATTCTTTTAACTGTATTATTACATATTTAGGCTTACTGTATAAAGCAGAGCCAACAATAAGCAAGATACCTTATCCTATAGCAGTAAAGATTGAGGTATTTTCCGATTGGCTGCTGTGGATATTGTACTTTACACTACTTCACTGTCTAAGGCAGCCTTTCTCAACCTTTTCAACACAAAGGAACCCTTGAAAACACTTTCCAGTCTCGGGGAACAACTTCTTAAAATGACACTTATCTACAACTCATGATACATTAGTGTGATGGTCAGTGGGAAGAATGCTCCTTATACTTGTGGTTGATTGGAAGAATTTCCCCCTTACAGATAGCTAAAAAGATCAATGGTATCAGTGGGAACTTATCTAAGAGGCAGGAATTACTCACTGCTCAAGGAACCCCTAGCAACTGCTGAAGGAATCTTAGAGTTCAGTGGAACCCTGGTTGAGGAAACCCTGGTCTAAACTATTGTAACTGTCATTTTATTAAGACCCTGTCACCAGACCATCTCAACAAAAACATTCCCCTAAGATTATATGTGCATTTAACATTATATGCATGTTTTAACATGTAAAAGCTTCCCTTGTGTAGACATCCAAAGGCACAGAGACTCTTGCTGGGCACCGCCATCATGGATGTGATGTCAGCAGACTCAAGTGACATCATAGCATTCCCATTCACTCCTCCCTCAGCTGCTACATAAAAGCTTATGTAGGAAGGTCAATGGAGGGGTGAAGTAGCTGGGCCAGCACATATAATAATTGGACACTCTCATAAAAATAGAGAGATATCATGTTAGAAGAGATTGGGCTGTGCTAGGAAAATGACTGTGGAATTTGGAAAGAAGGCACATTGTAAGTGAATAAAAAATGTATTGCATGGGAAATTGCGGTAAGGTACTATTTAAATTACAAATAGCTTTCTGTACTTTTACCTGCAAATTTTAAAGTTGGTGAAAGGGACTCTTTAAAGTGCAACTCTAGACTGGAGGGATCTACGGGCTGTGTAGTGATCCTATGGAAAAATGAACTTGTCAGGACAGAAATGCTGTGGTTGCCATCATAGTTATCCTTTACTCTTTTCAGTCACTGACCGAAGACATTTATGCAGTTTAGGAGTCTCCAATTCACTGGCAACATATTTATTCTGGATCTTTAGTTTAAGAAGTAGAGAAGGAAGGATGACAGCCCCGATTTCTCGTTTAAAAAGATTTTCGTAACAGTCCAGTATTTCTTTGGAGATGAGTTTTAGTAGGTCCCAGTCTGACTTCCAAAACCACAGGCCTACTCCTCGGTCTTCCCTGCATACTTATGCCTCGTTTCCACTGAGCGGATCGGTTCGGTACGGTACGCTATTTTGGGTGTTTCCATTATGAAAGCGTGCCGTAAAACCGAACCGTACCGCACCAGCAAGGGTCCTGCTTCAGATGAGGGACCAGAGAGAGTGGAACGGTTCGGTTAGGGCGGACCTACAAATACATCTCACTGATTGGTGGATGCGCTAGGAATTTTTTCCAAACCCTGAATGGTCCCTCACGGTCCGATTTTGCAAGGGAAATGCTCACGCGAATAGACCGGTCCCATCCGAACCGCTCCAAAATTACTGACCTGAACCAATCCATGCAGTGGAAACAAGGCATAAGGGTGCCATTTTTTTTGTTTTGTTGTTTCAATATTTTTTTTTTTTTTTTAGAGAAAGGTAACAAATGAAACACCCACTCATTGTCCTATTGCAGATGTATGGGGCCTTTATTAACACTCGGGGATACATATGCACAGACCTATGGATCAGACTTAATAACAAAGCATCCAATAGCATTGCTTAAACATGGTCTGCCCAGGGTTTCCCTTTACCTGCACACACTCGGTTTTCCCCTGCACACATGCATTGATGGTATAAGGCAGGGGTCTCCAAACTTTCTAAACAAAGGGACAGTTCATGGTCCTTCACACTTTAGGGGGGCCAGACTAGCGCCATTGGGAGTAAAAAAATGTCCAGGTGCCCAGTGGGAGTTAATTATACCAGGTGACAGAGGGAGGACTAGTACCCCATCGTTGGTGTTAATGGGAATTGATTTGAATTGATGGTGTCAGTTGGATGAATAGTGCCCCATTGGTGTCAGCAACAAGAATTATGCCCCATTTAAATTGGATGGAATAATGCCCCAAGGGCTGCATTAAGGCAAGCAAAGGGCCACATCTGGCCCCAGGGCCGCAGTTTGGAGACCCCTGGTATAAGGCATCACATCTTTCGTTTTGGGTGGCACACTGCTTTGGATATGCTGCACCCTGGTGGTAGAGCGGGATTTAGTTGGGATTTAGTTTGCATGGTAGTTGGCTGTTCACCTCACGTCTAGACACTCGCACCAATGTATGTGAATGTAACTGGCACAGTAGTAATACCATATTGACAGCATTGCTGAAAACTTGTGCACACACTATAGCATTAAAGCGGCAAGAGTCAGCCAATGGATTTCTTTCACGTACTTTTTTTTACATGTAAAGCCATCTAATGGTTGGCTGGTAAAGCACCTTTTCTGTACAAGTGTCTGTGCATCAGTTTTCTTAATTTTTCTAATTTTTGTTTGCATATGTCTGTTTTTTAATATACTTATTTCATCGCCTTTTTTTTTTAATGATATGCTGTCATACATTTATGTACATGCAAGCACAAACGTTCTTTCAGGTTTGTAGTCTGTAATAATAGTTGGTCACATTCAACTGAACTTCTGTATTGTTGAAGATGTTTGATATCTTCTCCAAAAGCCCGTTCTACAGTTCTGATGAGCGTCGGGAACATACCGCAGCACTTCTATCCACACAGGTAGAACAAACCCCTTAATCCAATCGCCATGGAATGTATAGATAATGTTAACATCTCTACCCCTGCTATTTGACAACAGTTCAGACCTTTAGTCATATAAATTTAGGGAATTGACGCCAAAGCAGACCTTCTGACACCAAGGATGGGAACAAAGTAGTTCCACAACTTGTACATCTCTCATCCTATTCTTTGACGCTCAACATTTACACATTTTATGGTGATTGGATTAAGCTGTTGGTGCTTCTTGTGTAGATATAAATGCTGGGGTATCTTTCTGGTTTTCAGACGAGAAATTACCCCCCCATCGAATAATGCCCCTCCTGTACTGCGCAGACGCAGCGCTTGCGCAGTACGGAGCACTACGGGGCCGCCAAAAGCCTCCAAACATGAACACGGCGCCTGCGCAAAGAAGACGACATTCTGCCACACGCTCCCGATGCGCATGCAACTCTGCAAGGGGCGGGTGTATTATTCATTGAACTCTGAAAGGGGTGGGTGATGGGGGTGGATTTCTCAAAGGGGCGAATGTATTATTGATTGTATTAGCTCTGCCCATCATGATACAATACAGCCGCTTCTGTAGGCATCCGCCCCTTGCAGAGTTCAATCGATGATACACCCGCCCCTTGCAGAGTTCAATCGATGATACACCCGCCCCTTGCAGAGTTCAATCGATGATGCACCCGCCCCTTGCAGAGTTCAATCGATGATACACCCGCCCCTTGCAGAGTTCAATCGATGATACACCCGCCCCTTGCAGAGTTCAATCGATGATACACCCGCCCCTTGCAGAGTTCAATCGATGATACACCCGCCCCTTGCAGAGTTCAATCGATGATGCACCCGCCCCTTGCAGAGTTCAATCGATGATGCATCCGCCCCTTGCAGAGTTCAATCGATGATGCATCCGCCCCTTGCAGAGTTCAATCGATGATGCATCCGCCCCTTGCAGAGTTCAATCGATGATGCATCCGCCCCTTGCAGAGTTCAATCGATGATGCATCCGCCCCTTGCAGAGTTCAATCGATGATGCATCCGCCCCTTGCAGAGTTCAATCGATGATGCATCCGCCCCTTGCAGAGTTCAATCGATGATGCATCCGCCCCTTGCAGAGTTCAATCGATGATGCATCCGCCCCTTGCAGAGTTCAATCGATGATGCATCCGCCCCTTGCAGAGTTCAATCGATGATGCATCCGCCCCTTGCAGAGTTCAATCGATGATGCATCCGCCCCTTGCAGAGTTCAATCGATGATGCATCCGCCCCTTGCAGAGTTCAATCGATGATACATCCGCCCCTTGCAGAGTTCAATCGATGATACATCCGCCCCTTGCAGAGTTCAATCGATGATACATCCGCCCCTTGCAGAGTTCAATCGATGATACATCCGCCCCTTGCAGAGTTCAATCGATGATACATCCGCCCCTTGCAGAGTTCAATCGATGATACATCCGCCCCTTGCAGAGTTCAATCGATGATACATCCGCCCCTTGCAGAGTTCAATCGATGATACATCCGCCCCTTGCAGAGTTCAATCGATGATACATCCGCCCCTTGCAGAGTTCAATCGATGATACATCCGCCCCTTGCAGAGTTCAATCGATGATACATCCGCCCCTTGCAGAGTTCAATCGATGATACATCCGCCCCTTGCAGAGTTCAATCGATGATACATCCGCCCCTTGCAGAGTTCAATCGATGATACATCCGCCCCTTGCAGAGTTCAATCGATGATACATCCGCCCCTTGCAGAGTTCAATCGATGATACATCCGCCCCTTGCAGAGTTCAATCGATGATACATCCGCCCCTTGCAGAGTTCAATCGATGATACATCCGCCCCTTGCAGAGTTCAATCGATGATACATCCGCCCCTTGCAGAGTTCAATCGATGATACATCCGCCCCTTGCAGAGTTCAATCGATGATACATCCGCCCCTTGCAGAGTTCAATCGATGATACATCCGCCCCTTGCAGAGTTCAATCGATGATACATCCGCCCCTTGCAGAGTTCAATCGATGATACATCCGCCCCTTGCAGAGTTCAATCGATGATACATCCGCCCCTTGCAGAGTTCAATCGATGATACATCCGCCCCTTGCAGAGTTCAATCGATGATACATCCGCCCCTTGCAGAGTTCAATCGATGATACATCCGCCCCTTGCAGAGTTCAATCGATGATACATCCGCCCCTTGCAGAGTTCAATCGATGATACATCCGCCCCTTGCAGAGTTCAATCGATGATACATCCGCCCCTTGCAGAGTTCAATCGATGATACATCCGCCCCTTGCAGAGTTCAATCGATGATACATCCGCCCCTTGCAGAGTTCAATCGATGATACATCCGCCCCTTGCAGAGTTCAATCGATGATACATCCGCCCCTTGCAGAGTTCAATCGATGATACATCCGCCCCTTGCAGAGTTCAATCGATGATACATCCGCCCCTTGCAGAGTTCAATCGATGATACATCCGCCCCTTGCAGAGTTCAATCGATGATACATCCGCCCCTTGCAGAGTTCAATCGATGATACATCCGCCCCTTGCAGAGTTCAATCGATGATACATCCGCCCCTTGCAGAGTTCAATCGATGATACATCCGCCCCTTGCAGAGTTCAATCGATGATACATCCGCCCCTTGCAGAGTTCAATCGATAATACATCCGCCCCTTGCAGTGTTGCACGAGCATCAGGAGCGTGCGCGAGCGTGTGGCAGAATGTCGTCATCTGTGCAGGCGCCATGTACAGCTGTTCATGTTCCGAGACTTTTCGTGGCTCAGTGGTGCTCTGTACTGCGCAAGCGCTGCGCCTGCGCAGTACAGGGCGGGCATTATTTGAAGGGGGTCATTTCTCGGCACAACAACGGCACTCGGAACCGAAGAAGTGGCTTGGAGAAGCTACAAATTGAATAGGACTAACTACTACTAGATATACCATGACTTGGATATATGAGAGCCCTCACAGTCATAGTCTGTAATGTTTTTATCTTATCTACTTTAACAACATTGTCTATAAACAGGTGATAACATGGAAATGTAGCCGATATGCATGAGGTCAGTCCATTGTAAACTGATATTTTGGTTTATAGTAGAGGTTGGAGAGTTGCACCCCCCAACATTTTTGTGTCTTGCGGACTTAATAAATAAATTATTACATTTTTACAAAATAAAAATAAAAATGGGGAAAAGAAATGCAATAAAGTGGACAGTAACTTTGCAATCCTGAGCAGTGCTGAACAGCTTAAGACATGGTAATAAACCAAAATGCAGTCTTTGCATAACCAAGAACATATCTATTTCACTAGGCAGATTATCCCAATAATATGCAGTGCTCTACACCTTTAGCAAGTCTACACAATATACAGACGGTAACAATATTATATAATAATCATAACTACTAACACATCAGGACAAATACCATGGTCCCTACACATATAGTCAGTGCTGTCTTTAAGTCGGTGCATACCTGTCGCCCAGTATACCATCAGGGATATGTCAAGTGACCATACTTGGCTGGGATTGCAAGTACAAAGGCATGGATCGAGTAAATTGTTTTACCTTTTAACACTGAAAAATCCAGAGACACTAATGCCCACCAGACTGTACCTATAACTAAAATATCACATATGGGTGGACTGACTCTTCAAGGGAGCCATCTTGTTAAGGAAACTAGTATTCAGTGGGGTTGATTTACTAAAACTGGAGAATGCTAAATCTAGTGCAGCTGTGCATAGCAACCAATCGGCTTCCAGGTTTTTTTTGTTAAAGCGGAGTTCCACCCTGGAAAAATTTCTTCCAAAAATCTAAAAAAAAAATTAAAAAAATTAAATGGAAAAAAAAAGTTTTACATACCCTAAATAGCTGTTGCTATGCGGAAGTCCCGAGTCTGCCCCTTATCTTCCGCGGTCAATTCTCTTCCTCCTCCCACACTCTGTGTATTCTTGTGAATGGGGCGCGCTGCATTCTGGTAACTGTGTGTATCTCAGAAAGCAGCCGGACCATTCACAAAGCGCCACGCTGCTCGCACATGCGCAGTAGGAAAACGGGCAGTGAAGCTGCACGGCTTTACTGCCTGTTTTCCTTACTGTGGATGGCGGCGCCTGGAGCTGCCAGGATCGAGGATCGGCATCGGGGGGGCCATCAGCGCGGGCAAGTAGGACAGGTACGTGTCCTTATTCAAAGTCAGCAGCTACACTGTTAGTGGCTGCTGACTTAAAAAAAAAAAATTGCGGGTGGAATCCCGCTTTAAAGGGGTTGTAAAGGTTCCTTTTTTCATTTTCCAAATGGGTTCCTTTAAGCTAGTGCATTGTTGGTTCACTTACCTTTTCGTTCGATTTCCCTTCTAAATGTTTTTTTCTTTGTCTGAATTTCTCACTTCCTGTTCCTCCTCGGTAGGCCGTTCTGACTGACTTTCCACCGCTCAGATGATGGTGGAAAGCTTACTGAGGAGGAAATAGAAGGGAAATAGAAGTGAACCGACCATGCACAAGCTTAAAGGAACCTATTTAGAAAATAAAAAACCTTTAATTGAACAAGTGGACGTTGGAAGCTAATTGGCTACCAATTGCACTCTCCAGTTTTAAATAAAGGTATTTGCTGGCTGTGCATTGAAGGCATACAATTATTACAAATAATAGCAATTTTAAATTGGGGACTTTCTCAATTAAATATTCAGGCCTTAAATATTAGGGAAAGGGAAAAGTCATAAGGGGCTTTTGTGTGTCCTTTTTTAAAGAACACCTTTGGGCTAAATCCATTTTAAGTAAATTAAAAAAAAAAATTTTTCAGCAACAATGTTATTTTTTTTGTTCAAAGTGGAACTCCAACCAGAATAGTTTTTTCTTTTAGATAGTTGGGAAGCTACCGAGAGAGAGAGGTGTCGCCATTTGGAAGACTTACAAGAAAGGAAGTGGAGAAAGCTAAAAGTTGACAGTTACTGGAACAGGAAGTGAAAAGAAAATACCATAGAGTTCAATTGTGCTGGTGTTGAAACGTGGGATTTCTACTCCCTTTAAAGCGGAGGTTCACCCAAAAATCAACTTTCTGCCATTAGATCCATTATACTGCTGACATCTGCAGTATGCTGTTTTTTTTAGTCCTTCTAGTTTTAGCAGGCTTTCTTATCTGGCTCCGAGCGGGGATTTCTGCGGGGAATAGGCGTTCCCGAAGGCAAGCGTAGTTGATTGATGGGCTTGGATAGTGCGTCACGCCTTCCGAAAATAGCCGAAGTGACACTCGGCTGTTTACGGCGCTATACGGCACCTGTGCCTGCCGTGTAGAGCTGACTGCGCAGGCGCTGTAAATTGCCGAGTGTCACTTCGGGTATTTTCAGAAGGAGTGACGCACTATCCAAGCCCGTCAATCAACTACGCTTGCCTTAGGAACGCCTATACCCAGAAGGAATCCCCACTCGGTGCCAGATAAGAAAGCCTGCTAAAACTAGAAGTACTAAAAAAAAAAAACAGCATACTGCAGATGTCGGTATGCTGGATCTAATGGCATTTTAAGAAGATTTTCTTTAACTTCCTGCTGTGTCTGGGCAAGAAGTGAGGGTGAAACTGTGGATTTATTTGGTGATGACTGTCCTAGGTGGGATTATCTTTGACTTCCTTTTGGGTATACACAGAAAGTGAGGGTAAATCTCCCCAGTGGTAGGTAGTACAAACTTAACAGAGCATCTAGCAATTCTCCACTCTATTCTAAACTTGGAATACAACTTTAAGAATGCTTGATGGTTCTGTATTTCTCTTTCACAGGGCAGCACCAATAAATAATATACAAAGGTATGTTTGTTTGCTCATAGCAACCAATCATCTCCTTTCCTTTAGATATTTTTTGAATGATATAGATGAAAGAAATGAAAAACTTGATTGCTTACTAAAAGCAGCAGAAGCAGTAGTGCCTTAAGCCCCTTGCAGGCAGCCATTTTGTCTTGTGAATCGGTATGTCAAGGATAGATAGCCAATCTGTTCCCTGTGAGGACTACACTTTGTGCCATGTTCCTCATGGACATTCTAATTCCTTTTAAAAATTGGTTGAATGTTTAGCTTTGCCAAAAAGATGGCTGCCTAACGTCAGAGCAGGTAGCAGAAAAAAATGATTTGGCTTAACATGTTTCCCTGTATCAGATTTCTAACTTTAAACAATTTTATTGACCAACTCAGATGTTTGATGGGGCTTTATCAGTAAACACTGACTTTGGAAAATGTCAATGGTAAGGAACGAGGCACGTGATTGGCCAAAACATACATTCATCTGACACCCTCCAATCATGATTTCTGTCACTTGTGCTGGGTACTAACTGTATGTGGCCCTAACCAGGCTTGTATGCACTCACTAATACAGCATGTGGGCTCCCTGGGGGTGTGGCTTGCTTCCTTCTAGACTGCGTGATTGTCACGTGGAACACAAGAGCACACAGGCTGCTGTGATTAAACCTGCCCAGGTTTGTGTTATGATGTTGTCATTATACTACTTGTAGGGAGCCGTATGATCTTCTAGGACTGGTCTCGGTCTAAATATTGTCCCCGACATGTCTGGTTCCAGACTGGGTTTACGATTCACATATGATTTTAATTACCACATTAACCACAATAAATCCTTTGCTATTTTTGAAAGATTATACTCTATATGTGAGGTCCATTAAAAAGACTTGTCACCTTCACACACAATGTGCAGCCATTTTGATGCGGTCTAAGCACGAAGGGTACTAGTAACATCAAGTAGACAAAGCATAGACTCCCTTCTGTATAAGTGGAAGCTAAAGCGTCCTCTGGCTACGGCAAACTAGTTTACAGTTAACAGCTGTCATTCTTCAAGCACAGTTTAGTAAATTAAAAGCCAACATCTGATTGGCTGCTATGTTCAACATCAGCATTTCTAATCATGGGGCTCGCTATATTATTGGGTCTCTTGCACCAGCCAATAAAATGGCAGACGAAAGTGTGTGTAGGCCACAGGTCAGCTTTACATTGCACTTATAGGCTTAAAAGAGGGAGGTGCTAATGGATGGGTTTGAAGCAAAGTATTTTTTTATTTTCTAAATGGGTTCCTTTAAGCTAATGCATTGTTGGTTCACTTACCTTTTCCTTCGATTTCCCTTCTAAATGTTTTTTTCTTTGTCTGAATTTCTCACTTCCTGTTCCTCCTTAGTAAACTGTTCTGCTTCACTAAACACCGCTCGGATGATGGTGTGAAGTTTACTGAGGAGAAACAGGAAGTGAGAAATTCAGACAAAGAAAATAAACATTTAGAAGGGGAATCGAAGGAAAAGGAAAGGTGAACCAACAATGCACTAGTTTAAAGGAACCTTTAAGGATGAGTAGTGTCGAGGTGGAGTCGAGATCTAGAATGCTGGAAATAAGCCCAGAGAGGAGGGGAGGGGGGGTGTGATATAGTTATGATTTTTTGATGAATTGTCTGTTGTATTAAATGATATTATTGAGACATGTGTCTCAATATCTCTTATGTTTTTTTTTTTGTTTGTTTTGTAATCCATTCCAACCAGTTAATAAAGTTTTTGGGACAAGCTAAAAACTCATTGGTTGGTACTGATTAAAATACATTCGACAATGTAAAGATAAACTTCGGCTTTCACATTGAAGAATACAGGGCACGATTTTTTCAGGTGGTATAGCAGCGCTACTTTTAGCGCTGTACCGCCTGAAAAATGCCCCAGTGTGAAAGGAACCGAACGCATGCTGGCCGTCATGTGCCTACCCCCCCCCCCCCTTTTTTTTTTAAGCAAAAAACTTGTAAATGCATTTTAAATTGGTACAGATACATTTCTGTTCAGTCCTATAGGGATTGAACATGCCACCTTTCTGAATTGTATGTATTTTGATATAATAAAAAAAAAATATTTTTTTTTCCTTGTTTTGCTTCCTCTTTTTTTCTCTTTCCAGAACCAATACTAGCACAGCCTGTCGCTGATTCGGTGTACCCAGTCCCCATTACAGACCCTTCTCAGTTGATGGTCGCCCTTCTCGATGCCGAAGCGGAGAGCACTGCTTTGTAAAAAAGACAGTCGTCTGCACTCCCAAGACGCAGACAATCCAGCCCTGCTGACCCTTCTATGGTTGTCGTGTCAAGACCCAACAGTGAGAAGCTTTTACTGTCGTTTTGTTGGAAGATAACTTTAAAGTTTGAATGACCTGATGTGTCTTGCCTTTTGAGGATCGCGCAACCCTGGCTGCAGGGACTGATCGGACAAATCCCTTCAATATATACTTATTTTATGCCACTAGTAATAAAACGTATTTAGCTGTATGGAATAGAAACTTCTACAGACATTCCACCACCACAGTTAAATGAGTTTCTATCCTTGTTATAAACCTCTCGGGTGCCAGTCGGGCTTGAACTGCCACTGTAGTAGGAATGGGACTGCATATTGCACGTACCTTTTACATATACCGGTTTTCATAATAAACCTTTAGGCTTTAATATTCAATCAGAGGTTGAGGACGTGTTGACTGATGCTATAAGAATTACTAACGTCATAGGCACATAGTTGTTTTTTTTGGGAACTGCTGGTTTTCAGTTACCATCTGTCGGGTAGAAACCTGGAAATGCACACTCCCTTATCGGCACATTTGTAAGCGAGGGGAAAAGAATTGTAAAATAAAGCTGTTCTTTGTTGAAGGCTGCGTTTGCTGGACTTGGAAACGGCCTATGGGCTTTCTATAAAAAAAAAAAACTTGCTGCTGAAACCCTATTAAAACTGAGAATATTTTTCCCTGATCTTTTTTTTGTTCATTTTCTACCTAGATATTCATAAATAATACACAGAGGCCAGGTATGATTTCTGAAAGGCAATTGACAACGTTGAGCTGAGCAATCGGATAACTTATTTTTCATTTCAAAACTTATTTGGAAAACAATCAGCCGAACAATGTTCAAAGCTGAACTCCAGGAATTCGACCACTATGAAAAAAATAGGCTGGCATACTGTGGGGTTGATTTACTAAAACCTGGAGAGTGCAAAATCTGGTGCAGCTGTGCATGCATGGTAGCCAATCGGCTTCTAAAGTCAGCATGTTCAAATAAGCTTTGACAAAAAAAAACAAAAAAAACATGGAACCTGATTGGTTTCTATGCAGAGCTGCACCAGATTTTGCGCACTCCAGTTTTAGTAAATCGACCCTTATGAGTTTAGTCCAATGGGATGCATGCCACTCTGTGCACTTGAATGAAAAGAAATCAACTGCGCTAAAAAACTAAGTAATAATTGATAAAATAGGGAGCAACTAAATGCTCTAAAGAAGCTGCACCTGACTGTACTAACTATAACAGTGTAAACAAACAATAAAAAAACAGGATGCGCTACAAAAGTGAAAATCAAACTTAAATGCATATAAAAGAAATATCTAGTTTTACACCAGCGATCACACAAATTTATTCCATACATGACATTTTTATATAGTGCTACTGTATCGTGCAAGACAAATAAGCTGGTCTTGACAGAGAGGACATCTTGTGATTAGACAAGAGCTGTCACTTTTATATACCAGTCTAAGTTCTCTTGAAAAGCTGTGATTTCAGTCACCAGATTCCACAAATCCTTTTTATTGTACATTATAAAAGGAAGGAAGAGAAGCATCTGGCTCCCAGGAACAACCGTTCAGATATAGTTTAGGCTACTGTGGTTTTTTTTTTAAGTGTTGAGTAGGCCTTTTTTTAATCTTGGCTGATAAATGGTAGCCTAAGTGGTAGAATGTGTAGCAAGCATTGACAATTTTTTATTTATTTTTTAAGGCTTTAGGATACTCATCGTCTTCATTTCATGATTGCTGAATGCCACTGCCTAATGGGAGTGCAAACTGTAAGTTCAATCCTTTCCCGCCAGTGGGATTTCATGAGCCTCCCGATCATATGAATACTGTGATTGGCTGTCACGGTGATCACGTGATCAGGGACCCATATTTCTGACTCCCAATCAGGAGTATAATTTAGGAACTGTTAGTGGTCACAGTGCTGGGGGCACCCAATAGAGGTTGCCCCCATCACAAAACATTGTGTATAAATGTGACAGCTTGGAATAAGGCCCATCCCTATGTCGCCACATATTGGTGTACGGCAGTGGTAAAGCATTAAATAAGTCGTTGGTTGGGCCTCTGTTGACAGGCTTGGCCTTCCATCAGTTTGAGACGCTTCTGAGATGATTCAAAATGAATTGATGGGTACTGTTGACCATCTGCAGTTGACCTGCTTGCTGTTTTGCAATGCCATAGACATCTATGTCATTGCAATATCCGTTTGAAGTGAACAAAGGCCCGTCGACAAAGCAAACCGCTTGGTAAAAGCTTTGGTTTCAGTGAGAAGTTCTGGTAGACAGCAGGTTTTCTGCAGACACATACAGTATTAAATGCTTAGTAAATACTTGATGAACATTATGTTATAAGACTTGGCATTTGGCCTCTTAGATAAACCTAGAAAAACTAGAGGTCAGTTTATAAAATGAAAAGTGACATTTGCAACAAATTTATGTAAATGTTTCAGTAGATGACCAGAGCTAAAGGCTTCCAGCACATAGATGTACAGTGTGCAGAGCCTGTGTAAGCATTCTCCCAGGACCCCAACATATAGTAGCCCATTAAGAACTAGAAGATGCAACTATTATGTGCCAGGGGTTGCATAAAGCATCCACATGTACATGGATGTATGATGAGAACTAACACTTATCAAGTGCCTGTGCAGGTGCTTTACGCAACCGCAACACAACGGCGTGCAGCCGCCGCCTCTGATTCATGTCAATGGGTTGCTGTATGCAGTTGCAGCAGATCCTGGGAGAATGCTGTATGGCTGTGTGCATTAAGCTAGCTAAACTTTTGCATACAGCAGATTTTCATTATGATATCTGAAGGATCAAATACAATTGGTCTCTATTCAGCCTATAATGTCTGATCACGGGGAGCATTGGTCACCATGATGGAATGTAAATACTTTGTTAAATATTTCGGAACGCTGTACAGGTGTGGACCACTACATGCAAGATTTGGAATGTTATTTTTGTATGGATAAGGTAAATTTGACATTAGCTTTATATATCAGAGATATGAACCCTTTTTTTTAAACAGCTAACGCTGAAACCCCCCCCCCCCTTCTCTGTTTCCTTCATCTTTACTGGGGCCATGTTGGGATGTATCCGATTGTAGACCTGCTTGTGTTGTCCACAGCAAAGACTTCCCCTTACGAGTTTTGGGCACAATGTGAAAGTACACAACCTTCAGGCATGCTTGGCCTTATTAAAGTGTCTAAGTTGAGAATCGCCTGCAATTTTGTTGTCCATTCAAAAGAATGGCTGATTGGCTGGCCAAAATAAACCAAGGCCATTCTTCGCTCAAACATTTTAAGCCAGGGATCCTCAAACTTTTTAAACAGGGGGTCAGTTCACAGTCCCTCAGTTTGTTGGGGGGCCCGGACTATAGTTTGAAAAAAATATAAACTAATTCCCCCTCCCATCACAGACTCCTCTCTCACAGACTCCTCTCTCACAGACTCCTCTCTCACAGACTCCTCTCTCACAGACTCCTCTCTCACAGACTCCTCTCTCACAGACTCCTCTCTCACAGACTCCTCTCTCTCTCTCACAGACTCCTCTCTCTCTCTCACAGACTCCTCTCTCTCTCTCACAGACTCCTCTCTCTCTCACACAGACTCCTCTCTCTCTCACACAGACTCCTCTCTCTCTCTCACAGACTCCTCTCTCTCTCACACAGACTCCTCTCTCTCTCACACAGACTCCTCTCTCTCTCACACAGACTCCTCTCTCTCTCACACAGACTCCTCTCTCTCTCACACAGACTCCTCTCTCTCTCACACAGACTCCTCTCTCTCTCACACAGACTCCTCTCTCTCTCACACAGACTCCTCTCTCTCTCACACAGACTCCTCTCTCTCTCACACAGACTCCTCTCTCTCTCACACAGACTCCTCTCTCTCTCACACAGACTCCTCTCTCTCTCACACAGACTCCTCTCTCTCTCACACAGACTCCTCTCTCTCTCACACAGACTCCTCTCTCTCTCACACAGACTCCTCTCTCTCTCACACAGACTCCTCTCTCTCTCACACAGACTCCTCTCTCTCTCACACAGACTCCTCTCTCTCTCACACAGACTCCTCTCTCTCTCACACAGACTCCTCTCTCTCTCACACAGACTCCTCTCTCTCTCACACAGACTCCTCTCTCTCTCACACAGACTCCTCTCTCTCTCACACAGACTCCTCTCTCTCTCACACAGACTCCTCTCTCTCTCACACAGACTCCTCTCTCTCTCACACAGACTCCTCTCTCTCTCACACAGACTCCTCTCTCTCTCACACAGACTCCTCTCTCTCTCACACAGACTCCTCTCTCTCTCACACAGACTCCTCTCTCTCTCTCACACAGACTCCTCTCTCTCTCTCACACAGACTCCTCTCTCTCTCTCACACAGACACCTCTCTCTCTCACACAGACTCTCTCTCTCTCACACAGACTCCTCTCTCTCTCACACAGACTCTCTCTCTCTCACACAGACTCCTCTCTCTCTCACACAGACTCCTCTCTCTCTCACACAGACTCCTCTCTCTCTCTCACACAGACTCCTCTCTCTCTCTCACACAGACTCCTCTCTCTCTCTCACACAGACTCCTCTCTCTCTCTCACACAGACTCCTCTCTCTCTCTCACACAGACTCATCTCTCTCTCTCACACAGACTCCTCTCTCTCTCTCACACAGACTCCTCTCTCTCTCTCACACAGACTCCTCTCTCTCTCTCACACAGACTCCTCTCTCTCTCTCACACAGACTCCTCTCTCTCTCTCACACAGACTCCTCTCTCTCTCTCACACAGACTCCTCTCTCTCTCACACAGACTCCTCTCTCTCTCTCACAGACTCCTCTCTCTCTCTCACAGACTCCTCTCTCTCTCTCACAGACTCCTCTCTCTCTCTCTCACAGACTCTCTCTCTCTCTCACAGACTCCTCTCTCTCTCTCTCTCTCTCACAGACTCCTCTCTCTCTCTCTCTCTCTCTCACAGACTCTCTCTCTCTCTCTCTCTCTCTCAGACTCCTCTCTCTCTCTCTCTCTCTCTCTCTCACAGTCTCTCTCTCTCTCTCTCTCTCTCTCTCTCTCTCTCTCTCTCTCTCTCTCTCTCACAGACTCCTCTCTCTCTCTCTCTCTCTCTCACAGACTCCTCTCTCTCTCTCTCTCTCTCTCACAGACTCCTCTCTCTCTCTCTCTCTCTCTCTCACAGACTCCTCTCTCTCTCTCTCTCTCTCTCTCTCACAGACTCCTCTCTCTCTCTCTCTCTCTCTCTCTCACAGACACCTCTCTCTCTCTCTCTCTCTCTCACACACAGACTCTCTCTCTCTCTCTCTCTCTCTCTCACAGACTCTCTCTCTCTCTCTCTCTCTCTCTCACAGACTCCTCTCTCTCTCTCTCTCTCTCTCTCTCACAGACTCCTCTCTCTCTCTCTCTCTCTCACAGACTCCTCTCTCTCTCTCTCTCTCTCTCTCTCACAGACTCCTCTCTCTCTCTCTCTCTCTCTCTCTCACACACACCTCTCTCTCTCTCGCTCTCTCTCTCTCACAGACTCCTCTCTCTCTCTCTCTCTCTCTCACAGACTCCTCTCTCTCTCTCTCTCTCTCTCTCTCACAGACTCCTCTCTCTCTCTCTCTCTCTCTCTCACAGACTCCTCTCTCTCTCTCTCTCTCTCTCTCACAGACTCCTCTCTCTCTCTCTCTCTCTCTCACAGACTCCTCTCTCTCTCTCTCTCTCTCTCTCTCTCTCTCACAGACTCCTCTCTCTCTCTCTCTCTCTCTCTCTCTCACAGACTCCTCTCTCTCTCTCTCTCTCTCTCTCTCACAGACTCCTCTCTCTCTCTCTCTCTCTCTCTCTCTCACAGACTCCTCTCTCTCTCTCTCACAGACTCCTCTCTCTCTCTCTCACAGACTCCTCTCTCTCTCTCTCACAGACTCCTCTCTCTCTCTCTCTCTCTCTCTCTCACAGACTCCTCTCTCTCTCTCTCTCTCTCTCTCTCACAGACTCCTCTCTCTCTCTCTCTCTCTCTCTCTCACAGACTCCTCTCTCTCTCTCTCACAGACTCCTCTCTCTCTCTCTCACAGACTCCTCTCTCTCTCTCTCTCACAGACTCCTCTCTCTCTCTCTCACAGACTCCCCCATCACAGATTCCCCCCAGCGATATTACATGGTCCCTTCCATAAGATCGCAACACTTCCCCCTCCCCTACCTTATTCACACAAGACGCGAAGCACGGCAGGGCTGGACAAAGCCCTGGACTTTTCAAGTGAAAGGCAGATGATTGATTGCTGGGACCGCCCCTCTGCCTAGTAACCAATTACCCACTTCTTAACTCAAAGTCCCTCCCTTTGTCTGGACCTGTCATGCATCGCGTCTTGTGTGAATAATGTAGCAGAGGGGAGGGGAAGTGCTGTGATCTTATGAAAGGGGCAGTCTGTGCCGTGGGCCGGGTAAATCACCTTGGCGGCCTGTAGTTTGAGGACCCCTGTTCTAAGCTCATTATGAGGCAAAGGTAACAGATGAGGCCTACTATCATTGAGTTTTTTTTACCCCAAATGTGGATATTTTGACATTTGTCGGCATCAGTCACACTCTCTTAAAAATGACTCTGTTTAATTTTTAAAAAAAAATTGTTTTTTTCCTTTTGCTGTTTGGTCATAGCATATTGTGTTAAAACTGATTTGTTAAACCAGTCTATAAATATACTATATGCAAATTGTACAGGCCTCACGGTTTCACTTTTTTTTTTTTTCCCTATGGTCCGGCGCAGGTGTGAGGCGGTTTAAGCGCTTTGGATATGGTTGAAAAGACAATGTAATATAAATTATATATTTTTGGCACACTTAAAGGAGGTTTCTGTTAAATATATATTTCCTGTTTCTGAGGAAATAAAATATGGTTGTGAGGTAAACATTTGTCTGGAGTCATTGTGCACTTTCATGCTGGATTTTTTTTCTTTAAATACAACTCAAGCTTTATTTACATGGTAACGTATTTTAACAAGCATTCAATCAAATACTATTTTGATGTAGTAAGCTTTGTGGTGGATTCGGAAGATGTCAAAATCGCAACTATAAATTGAAGTGCTGAGAGGCTGGCCAGAGTTGATCTAGAAAGAAAATGGTAAATAAAACCAGTGAGTGGAGTTGTGGTAATAAACACTCTGATGGTAATGCCATGCTTGGCTATAAGTCCTTAAGGCTATAAAGCCTCCCATTGCTTGAGAGTAGGGTTGCCACCTCATCCCTTTAAAACAGAACACATATGAATTACACAGGTTCTGAGGCTCAGGCTAATGCAGATTAGGCACCGAGTGAGTTTAATTACCACCATAATCAGCCACAGAAGCTGTGTAATTCATATGTGTTCTGTTTTAAAGGGATGAGGTGGCAACCCTACTTGGGAGGCACAGGTGGTATGTCCAGTCATCGGCCTGCCAAAATCAATGACAGGCTGAAATACGCTTCAGCTATATGAACATCTGAGCAATAGTTATGTACAGGGAATGCAGAAAGTACATGTTGAGGACATGCGCCCTTGTACACACAGGTAGCACTTGGATGTGCATACAGCCGAAAACTTATTTCAGCCTGTGAGCCACCTTTTTCCCCCGAAATACGCCTGTTTTTTTTAACCACTGAACATTACTTGCCAGTAAAAATGCAAATTGCTGCCTATTTTATTCATAGAAAAGCAATCTCACTGAAGTATTTTTTTGCCAAGTATTTTTTGTTTTTTACAGTGTTTTGAAAAAGTATTCGTACCCCTTGAAATTTTCCACATTTTGCCATGTTGCAGCTAAAAACGTAAATTTATTTTATTGATATTTTTTGTGATGGACCAACACAAAGTTGCATATAATTGTGAATTGGAAGGAAAATTATAAATGTTTTTCAGAAATGTTTGCAAATATGTGAAAAGTGTGGGGTACATTTGTATTCAGCCCCCCGGAGTCAATACTTTGTAGAACCTCCTTTCACTGCAATTAAAACTACAAGCCTTTTTTTGGGATGTCTCTACCAGCTTAGAGAGTGACATTTTTGCCCATTCTTCTTTACAAAATAGCTCAAGCTCTGTCAGATTGCATCGTGGGCGTCTGTGAACAGCAATTTTCAAGTCTTACCACAGATTTTTAGTTGGATTTAGGTCTGGACTTTGACTGGGCCATTCTAACACATGAATATACTTTGATCTAAACCATTCCATTGTAGCTCCGGCTGTTTGTTTAGGGTCGTTGTCCTGCTGGAAGGTGAACCTCCGCCAAAATCTCAAGTCTTTTGCAGACTCAAAGGTTTTTAAGATTGCCCTGTATTTGGCGCCATCCATCTTCCCATCAACTCTGACCAGGTTCCCTGTCCCTGCTGAATAAAACATCCCCACAACTAGGGTTGTCACCTCATCCCTTTAAACCCGAACACATATGAATTACACAGGTTCTGAGGCTAATTTAATGCAGATAAAGCACCAAGTGAGTTTAATTACCACCTTAATTAGCCACAGAACCTGTGTGATTAATATGTGTTCGGTTTTAAAGGGATGAGGTGGCAACTCTACCCACAACATGATGTTGCCACCACCATGTCTCAAGGAGGGGATGATGTGTTCAGAGTAATGTGCAATGTTCAGTGTTTGTCTCATCTGACCAGAGCACCTTCTTCCACATGGTTGCTGTGTCCCACACATGGCTTCTGCCAAACTGCAAATAGGACTTCTTATGGCTTTCTTTCAACAATGTCTTTCTTCTTGCCACTCTTCCAAGGCCAGATTTGTGGAGAGCACGGCTAATAGTTGTCCTGTGGACAGATTCTCCCACCTGAGCTGTGAATCTCTACAGCTCCTCCAGAGTTACCATGGACCTCTTGGCTGCTTCTCTGATTAATGCTCTCCTTGCCCAGTCTGTCAGTTTAGGTGGACGGCCATGTCTTGATAGGTTTGCAGTTGTACCATACTCTTTCCATTTTCGGATGATGGATTGATCAGTGCTCTGTGAGATGTTCAAAGCTTGGGATATTTTTTATAACCTAACCACAACTTGATCCCTGACCTGTCTGGTGTTTTCCTTTGGTCTTCATGATGCTGTTTGTTCACTAAGGTTCTCTAATAAACATCTTAGGGCTTCACAGAACAGCTGTATTTATATTGAGATTAAATTACACACAGGTGGACTCTATTTACTAATTAGGTGACTTCTGAAGGCAATTGGTTCCACTAGATTTTAGTTAGGGGTATCAATGCTAGTTCACACGGGCGACTTGTCAGCCTGACAAGTCGTGCTCCATGCAGTACAATGGAACCGTTCTAATAGGAGCTATTCAAGTCACTCCGACTTAGAAAAAGGCTCTTGTACTACTTGGGGGTGACTTCGGAGCGGCTTGCGTTGACCTCTATACAGAAGTAGTTTTGAAAGTCGCGCTGTATGGGGCAGCTTCAGAGTCGAAGATTTTGAAGCTGCCCCAGTGTGAACCGGCACTCAGAGTGAATACAAATGCATGCCACGCTTTTCATATATTCATTTGTAAAAAAAAAAAAAAAAATGACATTTTCCTTCAAATTCAAAATGATGTGCCACTTTGTGTTGGTCTATCACATAAAATCTCAATAAAATACATTTAAGTTTTTGGTTGTAACATGACGAAATGTGGAAAATTTCAAGGGGTATGAATACTTTTTCAAAGCACTATAAGTGGTACACATTTATGGGTTTAATGGGTTTGGACATGCCTGTGGTGCCATATGTTGAGCTTTAAAGCTGAGCAATGACTGAAGTAGGCTTTGCAGAGTCTGGTCAGCCACAACCTTCACTGCCCCTACATTGCCAGCATCTCTACCCCACACGACTACACCAAGGATGTAGAAATATAAGACAACAGATAATCAGACTCCAGGGGACATGACTAAAAAATTCCATTGAGTGTAACCAAAAGACAGAAATAAAGAACCTGCATCTGCAAAACCCTAACACTACAGCCGATCGCAGAGGAAGGTAAAAGATCTTTATAAAACCGGATTTTAACCAACATGGCCGAAATTCCTTCCCCTAATGTAATTGAATACTCGCTGGATCAACATTTTACAGTGTTATAGCTCCTCAATAGTCAGGACACTCTCTAAGTTGCAGATAAAGAAAGGAGCTGTGTGTTAGTGGGTGTCCTGACACTCCTGTAGTCCAAGTGAGGGGGCGAGCACGACGCTCTTCCTGGAGGACCTGATCGGACTATCCTGCCTCTTCTATAGAGCGGCGGATATCGGCAGACACATGTCCGCTGACTTCCGCCGCCATCTGATCTGATCCTGTCCGCCAAAACATGAATGTTGGTCCTATTCCCCCATCCGTCTGGCGGATCAGATGGAATCGGACAGGTGGTCAATAGCCATACAGTTGCCCTATAGAGCAGTGGTCATCAACCATTCCTGCAGGGTCCACTAACAGGCCAGGTTTTATGTATTACCTCGGGGAGATGCAGACTAGAATACTGCAGTCACTGAGCAGCAAATATCACCTGTGATGGATTTCAGTTATCTTGCAAACCTGGCCTGTTAGTGGGCCCTGAGAACAGGGTTGGTGACCACTGCTATAGAGGAGAGCAGGACTGTGTCTGTGTCCTGTCTCCATAGTGAAGCAGACACGGACCTGTCATCCGTCTGCTCAGCGGGGATCAGCAGAGAGATCCCCTGCTGAGCAAGCCGATCCAGCTTGGTGGAGGCGCCTTTGTTAAAGGGGCCTTAAAGAGGTTTAAGAGTTGTCTTTAATAGCCTTTTGACACATTCAGTTGTTTTTTTACCTGATAGAATGGAGACATTCACTGGTCTATCATACATTGCTAGGAACTCTTCTGCTTTCAGAAACCGGTCAGACTTGAGGAGAAAATGGATGGTCTCTTCTTGGACACACAGTTCAGGTGCCAACCTATTCAGATCCTCTCCAGGACCTTTACTGCCAGGCTGCTGCAATTAAAAGTATAAAAATAGATAAATCAATTTTAAATTCCTTGAATTATTGTAAAATCGTTCTCATGTACACTACACCTTAGTGCAGCCCTCCTTCACTTACCTCATCCTTCCATTTTGCTTTTAAATGCCCTTATTTCTTCTGAGAAATCCTCAGTTCCTGCTCTTCTGTCTGTAACTCCACACAGTGATGTGAGGCTCTCTCCCTGGTGTGAAGAAAGCCTCTTGAGGGGGCGAGCTGGAGTGTCCGGACGCTATCTACTTTGCAGAAAGAGAAAGGATCTGTGTGTTAGTGGGCATCCTGACACTCCTGCTCGCCCCCTCAAGAGGCTTTCTCCACACCAGGGAGAAAGCGACATTACTGTGTGTAGTTAGACAGAATAGGAAGTGAGGATTTCTCAGAAGAAATAAGGACATGTAAAAGCAAAATGGAAGGATGAGGTAAGTGAAGGAGGACTGCACTAAGGTAAAGAAAGCGATTTAGGGAACAAAAATGTTACCTTTACAACCCCTTTAACCATTATGTCTGTGTGATCTTGTTGAACATCCCATTCCAAAGCCATGTCCATTATTAAGCTGCTCTCCCTTTGTTCATATAACAACTTTCACTCTTCTTGGAAAGCTTTTGTGAAAGAATTTGTGTCTGTGGAAATTTGTAGCTAAAATGACATTTCTGAGGTCATGTATTGGATGAAAAGATCTGGTTTGCAATCAGTTCCAATTGATCCCAAAGGTGTTCCGTTTGGCTGAGGCCAGGACTCTGTGTAAGACACTTGAGTTTCTCCACACTGTGTCCTGCTACAAAGGTATAAAGTTACATTTTAATCAGCAAAAGACTGGCTGCAATAGGAAAAATGCAGAAAAAAATGCTTTCTAAGTGCCCTGTTGGCGCTACAATGGAGCAGTAAAATGCATGCTGTTTTCTGCAACTCGCACCAGCACTGACCTGAGGACTCATCATCTGTTTCTACACACCGCAGCTGAGCATAGAAATTAATTACATTTCACTGTGTGGCTTTTAAATAAAGTTTTTAAAAAGGTGTATGGCACTCTGCATGAAAAAAAAAAAACACATACAGGCATACCCCACTTTTAAGTACACAACGGGACCAGAGCATGTATGTAAAATGAAAATGTACTTAAAGTGAAGCAATACCTTTTTTTCACCTCTAGGCTGTAGTGGGGGTTCCAGCGGCTTTAGTGGGGGCGTCAGGGGCTGTAGTGGGGGTGTTGGGGGAACACTCACATGTAAATAAGCTCATCTGATGGAAGGGGGGCCGCTCCAATCAATCCCCCGGATATCGCACTGCACACAAAGGACAGTGCTATGGAGAGGCTGGATGGCATTCTGTGGCTGACAGGCTGGAACTGGGCAGGCTAAGTGCTCAGAACTTCAGTTCCGTCGAATGCGGGTGCACGGCGCGGGAATATTTGTACTTGTGAGACACTTTACATACACTCGCAGGTATGTCCGTACTCGCGAGTGTACGTAAAGTGAGTGTCCGTAAAGCGGGGTATGCCTGTATACAGTTTCACGCTAAAACTGATGCTTTTAGATTGCAGGCCAGTATTTTTGTAAGGGTTAAAGTGGATGTAAACCCAAATTATTATGTATTTATTTTTCTTGATGTCACAAAAAAGATATCAAAGGAGACAGGAACAACAAGCGCCCAGAGGCGATTTAGTTTGCATGTGCCGCGCTATATACGTTTTTCATTCATTCATTCACAATGTAGAGTAAAAGATTTTGTATCATCTGCGCCCAGTTTTGCCACAAAGAGTTAATCCAGATCTGAGCAATCCTCTTTTTTCTGTGAGATAAACGGACAAACAGGAGAAAATGTTTGTCTGTTCTTCCCCCTTGCTGTGAGTGATAGGTTATTTACATATCTCATGCACTAGCCTGGAGACAGGCATTATTTTTAAATTCCCACCCCCACTTTCTGAAGTCTTATGGTTACTTTTCTGGATTTTGACTGGATGTTAGTGATCATAGCAGAATTTAGTGTAAGGAATACACAGGGAAGAATGCATGTTGACAAGGGGAGTGTAAAGGTGGGTGAGGAGTCGACTGACATCACGACTCCACACACCGAGCTCCAGACAACAGATCCACCCACAGAATCTGCAGTTTTTTTCAGTTCATATAACAGACAGAGGGGAGACATTTGACAGGTAAGGATAGATGCGGGAGGCATCTATATCCTTATAAATCATAACTATGGCAGTAGTTTAGAAAGGATGAGAGTGGCTTTACATCCACTTTAAATGCTTCTTAATAACGTGGAATAGAGAAAAAAGTTGTAATACTTGCCTTATTTCTAACTCCAGTAGGCTTCACCACGCTGTGCAACCAGCAGTGACTCTAATGGGCTTCAAAAAAAGGGTGGGCTCCGAGCCCCGAGTTGTGTGACAATAGCAAACGAATATTCGCTATTGTCGCACGGATTCTCCTCCCAGCCAATCAGGAAGTGGGTCACCCCATTGGCTGAAAGGACAGGCAATCCTACTGGCCACCTGGGAGGAGAAGCCATCATCCGGAGGGAAGCGCTGCCCGCATCATGGGGTGTGATGACCGCAATTCCCATCGGAAAATCTGGTCGTGTGTGAGAGGCTGACGACAATTCAAGTTTGTGTGTGTGTAAAGGCAGGTGTCCCAATACTTTTGACAATATAGTGTATGGCGAGACTTTATTCATGCTGCATTGATAAATTATGGAAAGGCCAACTTTTAGGGAAGAGAACTAGCGGCATGCACCTACCCATGGGCGTCTGCTGACATTTTTTCAGGGGGGGTGGGGGCACTTCGGCAGTGGCGATACAGTCGCATTAAACCCTTTCTTCAAACACTAGTGGGGGTTAAAAGTGCCCCGATAACAGCCGAATAGCGCAGCTACAACGATGGTAAAATGCCGCTTTTTAGCGGCGCTTTACCAATAACGCGGCCAGCTGGCAGTGTGAAATTGGTCTTGAGATAATTCAGCTTCACTCCATATAAATATAGCCTAGAGAATGTACAGACCCCCCTTCAGCACAGACCCCACCATTCAGTACAGATAAACCCTCCATTATGCACAGACCCCCTCTATTCAGCAGAGATGGACCCCCCTTCAGCACAGGCCCCCCTTCAGCAGTAAAGGACCCCCCATTCAGCACAGACGGACCCCCCATCCCATTCAGTACTTCAGATCAGCCATCAGCGTGGCACAGGCAGCAGGTTCCCTCCCCCTGTGTACGCATTAACACTATAGGGGGAGGCGGCTTCACTCTGCTTGCTGTGCCTGTGTGACATCTGGCCCGGGACTGCTCAGAGAGCCCGCTGCTGCGAGACTCTTCAACACCGCCTTGATTTTCCAGGGGGGGTCA
This sequence comes from Rana kukunoris, assembly GCA_029574335.1. Lineage (NCBI taxonomy): Eukaryota > Metazoa > Chordata > Amphibia > Anura > Ranidae > Rana > Rana kukunoris. Next base: position 30,333,526 of record CM056054.1, read on the forward strand.
TATGCCCCCCCCCCCCTTGCCCTATGAAGTGGACGCCCATGCACCTACCTGCAGAATCTCGGACAAGAAGATCCCGAGCTTCAGCAATGCTGTGAGGCACCTTTCTGCCACCACCTCCTCTGATTGGTTTTGTGTATCGTCATGAGGATAATTTGACTGCAGCCTCATTCTGTGGAAATGCCACTGCTGGAAGAGCCTGCTGGAGATATTGTGGGAGATCACAAGAATCCTGGCCTCCTGAAGAAGTGAGCTAAAAGATCACAAACGTTGTGTTAGTCTACTTTAACAATAAAAACCTGCGAGAGGATTATAAAAAAAATAAAAAAATGTTCTCAGTTTAGGCCGATATGTATTCTACATATTTTTGGTAAAAAAAAAAAATTGCAATAAGCGTATAGTAATTGGTTTGCGCAAATGTTAAAGTGGCTACAAAATAAGGGATAGAATTCTGACAATTTTTTTTTTTTTTTACTAGTAATACGGCAATCTGCGAATTTTGTCAGGACTGCGATATTGCGACGGACACATCGGACACTTTTGACACATTTTTGGGACCATTCACATTTATACAGCGACCAGTGCTATAAAAACGCACTAATTACTGTATAAATGTGACTGGCAGGGAAGGGGTTAACACTAGGGGGTGAGGAAGGGGTTAAATGTGTATCCTGGGTGTGTTCTGTGTGGGGGGAGGGGACTGACTGGGGGAGGTGACCAATGCTGTGTCCCTATGTACAAAGGACACAGCATCAGTCTCCTCTCCCTGACAGGACGTGGAGCTCTGTGTTTACACACAGAGCTCCACGTCCCTGCTCTAAAACTGCTGATCGCATGTACCTGACGTACATCGCGACCGCCAGGCACGCGCGTCGGCATCTCGGGGACGCGCCGGGTGTGCGCGCGTGCACCCCCCAGTGGCCGGAGAAGACGATGCCGTCAAATGACGGCGGCTGGGATATTCAGATCTCATTTGTCGCCGTCATTTGACGATAAACGGGGATTCAAGTGGTTAAATAATGTGTATTTATTTATTTATTTGAGTGTAATACTGGAAAAATTAATAAAGAAACCTTTAAAAAAAAAAAAAGAACGCAGTGACGTACAACAATACCATGAGCCAAGAAAAATTAAGTTCAATGACTCCAAGCATGCGTAGGATTTTTGTGCGTCGGAAATGCATACCGACGATCGGAATTTCCGCAAGGACTTTTCTTGTAAAAATTGAGAACCAGCTTTTGAAAATGTCCAATGGAGCATGCACACGGTCGGAATTTCCGACTAAAAGCTAACATCGAACATTTCTTGTTGGACTTTCCCATCGTGTGTATGCGGCATTAGGATAGGTCTTCAGAACTCTTCAAGGAGCCAATAAGGAGGAAGGTACTGTCCGAATTCCAAATGTCATAAATATGAACTGCCACTACGTGGCATACTACCATTAAAAACAAGAGCATAAGATGTTTTTATGAATTTGCTCGAGTGCAAGTTTGATCATTATGGGCCAGATTCAGGTAGAGTTACTCTGGAGTATCAGTGATACTCCAGCCTAACTCTCACTTTGAGCCGGCGTTTCTGTTTTCAGTAAGCAGAAAACAAGAAACGCCGGGTTGGAGTTCCTATACGAGCGGCGTAATTGTATTTCGCCGTCGTATCGGAACTGCAAATTTAAAAATGGCGCTCGGGGTGTTCCCGCTGATTAACGCCGAGAATATGTTAATCAGCGAGAATCGGCAATTCACGATCGTATTCGGGCCCGACGCAGTGACTTTCCGACGTTTCCGTAAGAGATACGCGGCGCAAAGAAAAACCAGCCCCCTAGTGGAGTATCCTATGTTAAGTATGGCCGTCGTCATCGCGTCGGAAACATTTTTTTTCGAGTCGTTTGCGTAAAACGTCCGTGAATGGGGATTGACGTAATTGACAGAATTAGGAGCATGCGCACTGACAGTTGACGCATGCGCAGTACGTTCGCTGCAGGATTGCGCCTAGTTTAAATAATACACGCCCCCTACCCGCCCAATTTAATTTCCGCCGACTCATTTTCGCTACGCCGCCGCAACTTTAGGAGTAAGTGCTTTGTGAATAACAGTACTTGCTCCTAAAGGAGTAACGTAAATGAGAAACGTTACTCCAAAATAAAGATTCGCCCATCTACCTGAATCTGGCCCATAGTCTTTATTCAACAACAATGATATTGTGTGTCTTGGATAATGTTGGAAAATCTGAATAAAGCAGACTTACTTTACACCGTCCTGAATGTAGACTAAATCTTGAATAATTCCATACAAGATTTCACTGCTAGACTGGAGAAAAAAGAAAGTTATGACTGCAAGAAGGAAAATAGCCAGAGCTGCTTTTAGCATTAGATGTAAATTTTAATGTTAGTTTGCAGGAGAATATTTGGTCTTATTGTGCCCAATGAGGTTATTACTTTCATTAGCCTCACCAAGGCTGATTACCTCAATGATGTGGATGACACAGGTGGGATAGATCAGCAGTAAGCCAGTGATGGACTCTCCTAGGTGGGATGTCAGAAGTTTTTTGAAAAGCTTCCCGCAGTGATCTGTGTGTGAGAATTAAAGATTTCTTTGTGAACTTAATAAGCCTGATTCACACCTATGCATTTTTAGTACCTTTTATAGACCAAAAGAACACTCAGTATTACATTTGCATTCTTAATTTTATCCCACAAAAGATTTCCCATCATGATATTGAGTTTACATTCATAACATTCCGATGTGATTCTATGAAATATTGATAGAAGGTATGGAGCACTGTGTGTAATAGAGAGGGACGAGACCATGCTTACCATAGAAATCTATAAGGGACATGTAATAGGGAGGTATGTGTCTCTCCATGTAATAAGGAGGAATAAGCCACTGCAGGTAAGAGATGGATGAGGAACTGTGTGTAGGGCTTCAGGTACACGGGATGTTTGAAAACCGCTTCTGAACCCTGACAGCTCGTAACCCTCGGTTTAAAACGTCTCTCTCTCCATCCATTCATCCATCCCTCTCTTTCTCCATCCATGCTTCTCCAGCTATCTATCCATACATTTTCCTCCATCCATCCACCCCTCCCTCTCTCCCAATACATTCATCTCCATCCATCCCTCTCCATCTATCCATCCCTCTTTCTCTCCATCAATCCATGCATCTTCACCTATCTATCCATCCATTTTCCTCCATCCATCCATCTATCCATTCCTCTCCCCCTATCCCTTCATCCACCCATTATTCTCCATCCATCTATCCATCCATTTTCCTCCACCCATCCTTCTCTCTCTCCATCCATTCATCTCCATCTATCCATCCCTCTCCATCTATCCATTCATCATCCCTCTTTCTCTCTATCAGTCCAGGCCTCTCCACCTATCTATCCATCCATTTTCCTCCATCCATCCATCTATCCATTCCTCTCCCCCTATCCCTTCATCCACCCATTATTCTCCATCCATCTATCCATCCATTTTCCTCCACCCATCCTTCTCTCTCTCCATCCATTCATCTCCATCTATCCATCCCTCTCCATCTATCCATTCATCATCCCTCTTTCTCTCTATCAGTCCAGGCCTCTCCACCTATCTATCCATCCATTTTCCTCCATCCATCCATCTATCCATTCCTCTCCCCCTATCCCTTCATCCACCCATTATTCTCCATCCATCTATCCATCCATTTTCCTCCACCCATCCTTCTCTCTCTCCATCCATTCATCTCCATCTATCCATCCCTCTCCATCTATCCATTCATCATCCCTCTTTCTCTCTATCAGTCCAGGCCTCTCCACCTATCTATCCATCCATTTTCCTCCATCCATCTATCCATTCCTCCCCCCCATCCCTTCATCCACCCATTACTCTCCATCCATCTATCCATCCATTTTCCTCCACCAATCCCTCTCTCTCCATCTATCTCCCTCCCTCTCCATCTATTCATCTCCATCTATCCATCCCTCTCCATCTATCCATTCATCATCCCTCTTTATCTCTATCAGTCCAGGCCTCTTCACCTATCTATCCATCGATTTTCCTCCATCCATCCCTCTCTCTCCATCCATCCATCTATTCCTCTCCTCCTATCCATTCATCCATCCATTACTCTCCATCCATCTATACATCCATTTTCCTCCACCCATCCCTCTCTCTCTCCATCCATTCATCTCCATCTATCCATCCCTCTCCATCTATCCATTCATCATCCCTCTTTCTCTCTATCAGTCCAGGCCTCTCCACCTATCTATCCATCCATTTTCCTCCATGCATCCATCCATCTATCTATCCATTCCTCCCCCCCCCCTATCCCTTCATCCACCCATTACTCTCCATCCATCTATCCATCCATTTTCCTCCACCAATCCCTCTCTCTCCATCTATCTCCCTCCCTCTCCATCCATTTATCTCCATCTATCCATCCCTCTCCATCTATCCATTCATCATCCCTCTTTCTCTCTATCAGTCCAGGCCTCTCCACCTATCTATCCATCCATTTTCCTCCATCCATCCATCCATCTATCTATCCATTCCTCCCCCCCCCTATCCCTTCATCCACCCATTACTCTCCATCCATCTATCCATCCATTTTCCTCCACCAATCCCTCTCTCTCCATCTATCTCCCTCCCTCTCCATCCATTCATCTCCGTCTATCCATCCCTCTCCATCTATCCATTCATCATCCCTCTTTCTCTCTATCAGTCCAGGCCTCTCCACCTATCTATCCATCCATTTTCCTCCATCCATCCATCCATCTATCTATCCATTCCCCCCCCCTATCCCTTCATCCACCCATTACTCTCCATCCATCTATCCATCCATTTTCCTCCACCAATCCCTCTCTCTCCATTTATCTCCCTCCCTCTCCATCCATTCATCTCCATCTATCCATCCCTCTCCATCTATTCATTCATCATCCCTCTTTCTCTCTATCAGTCCAGGCCTCTCCACCTATCTATCCATCCATTTTCCTCCATCCATCCATCCATCCATTAATCCATCTCTCCCCTACTACCCATTCATCCATCCATTACTCTCCATCTATCCGTCCATTTTCCTCCATCCATCCACCCATCTCTCTCTCTCTTCATCCATCTCCCTCCATCCCTCCCTCTCTATCCATCCATCCCTCTCTATCCATCCATCCATCTCCCTTAATCCATTTTTCTCTCTCTCTCTCTCTCTCCAAGTGGTGAAAATTGTGTTTTTTGTGTTGTGTTCCACTTTAAAAACGCTTATGAATGGAAACGCGCATAAACGTGGCTTACTGCGTTTACAAGTGTTTTTGGTGTTTGAAATGACAGTAAACTACAGTCTTTAATGCGATTTTATTTTTTTTGCTTTCAAAAAATTGCCTGTAGCCTCAACTACCTCTAAACTACTATAAACAACTGTGTGTAGATGGAGACATAAGATAACATAGAGGAGAGTTTTAGGGTTGTCGCCTCATCCCTTTAAACCCAATTACACAGGTTCTGAAGCTAATTCATTGCAGATAAGGTACCAAGTGATCGGCCTCAGAACTTGTGTAATTAATATATGTTCAGTTTTAAAGGGATGAGGTAGCAACCCAAGTTCAGAGAGGCATGAGCTTCTACAAGTAATAGAGAGGCACGAGCTTCTACAAGTAATAGAGAGGCATGAGCTACTACAAAAAATAGAGAGGCATGAGCTACTACAAGTAAACGAGAGGCATGAGCTACTACAAGTAAACGAGAGGCATGAGCTACTACAAGTAATAGAGAGGCATGAGCTACTACAAGTAATAGAGAGGCATGAGCTTCTACAAGTAATAGAGAGGCATGAGTTACTACAAGTAATAGAGAGGCATGAGCTTCTGCAAGTAACAGAGAGGCATGAGCTACTACAAGTAATAGAGAGGGATGAGCTACTACAAGTAATAGAGAGGCATGAGCTTCTACAAGCAATAGAGAGGCATGAGCTACTACAAGTAATAGAGAGGCATGAGTTACTACAAGTAATAGAGAGGCATGAGCTTTTACAAGTAATAGAGAGGCATGAGCTTTTACAAGTAATAGAGAGGCATGAGCTACTACAAGTAATAGAGAGGCATGAGCTTCTACAAGTAATAGAGAGGCATGAGCTACTACAAGTAATAGAGAGGCATGAGCTTCTACAAGTAATAGAGAGGCATGAGCTACTACAAGTAATAGAGAGGCATGAGCTTCTACAAGTAATAGAGAGGCATGAGCTACTACAAGTAATAGAGAGGCATGCATCACTGCGTGTAATAGAGAGGCATGAGCTACTACAAGTAATAGAGAGGCATGCATCACTGCGTGTAATAGAGAGGCATGAGCTACTACAAGTAATAAAGAGGAGCATGCGTCACTGCATGTAATAAACACGCATTTGGGATGTCATGTGTAATAGAAAAGTATGAGCCACTACAGAGGGGCATGCAAGTAATAAACAAAAAGAGATAATCAGCTGCAGGTAATAAAGAAAGATGAGGCATTGTTTGTAATAAGAATCTATGAGGAATGTGTAGTAGAGAGGTATGTGTCCCCGTCACTGCATGTAATACAGAGGGATAATCAACTGCAAGTAATAGAGATGAATGAGGGATGTGTAATGGAGCAGCATGAGCCACCACAGGTAATAGAGAGGTATGCATCGCTGCATATAATAAAGAGAGCATAACAACTGCAGGTAATAGAGATGGATGAGGCACTGTGCATAATAAAGAGGCTGAGAGGCATCATTTACCAAAAGAAAGTACTGAATGGAGAGGGACCAGGAATATCTTTAAATAAAGAGGTATGAGGCACTATGCATAATAGAGATGGATGGGGCACTATGCATAATAAATAAGGATGAGGCACTGTGCGCAATAGAGGGGGATGGGGCACCATGCGTAATAGATAGGGATGGGGCACTGTGTGTAAATAGAGAGGGATGGGGCACTGTGCGTAATAGGGATAGATAGGACACTGTGTCATGGAGAGGGATGGTGTACTGTGCATAATAGAGATGAATGGGGCACTGTGTGTAATAGAGAGGCATGAGGCACTGTGCGTAGTAGAGATGGATGGGGCACTGTGTGTCATGGAGAGGGATGGGGTGCTGTGCATAATAGAGATGAATGGGGCACTGTGTGTAATAGAGATGAATGGGGCACTGTGTGTAATAGAGAGGGATGGGGCACTGTGTGTAATAGAGATGAATGGGGCACTGTGTGTAATAGAGAGGGATGGGGCACTGTGTGTAATAGAGAGGGATGGGGCACTGTGTGTAATAGAGAGGGATGGGGCACTGTGTGTAATAGAGAGGGATGGGGCACTGTGTGTAATAGAGAGGGATGGGGCACTGTGTGTAATAGAGATGAATGGGGCACTGTGTGTAATAGAGATGAATGGGGCACTGTGTGTAAAAGAGATGAATGGGGCACTGTGTGTCATGGAGAGGGATGGGGTGCTGTGCATAATAGAGAAGAATGGGGCACTGTGTGTAATAGAGAGGGATGGGGTGCTGTGTATGATAGAGATGAATGGGGCACTGTGTGTCATGGAGAGGGATGGGGTGCTGTGCATAATAGAGATGAATGGGGCACTGTGTGTAATAGAGAGGGATGGGGCACTGTGCGTAATAGAGATGAATGGGGCACTGTGTGTCATGGAGAGGGATGGGGTGCTGTGCATAATAGAGATGAATGGGGCACTGTGTGTAATAGAGAGGGATGGGGCACTGTGCGTAATAGAGATGAATGGGGCACTGTGTGTCATGGAGAGGGATGGGGTGCTGTGCATAATAGAGAAGAATGGGGCACTGTGTGTAATAGAGAGGGATGGGGTGCTGTGCATGATAGAGATGAATGGGGCACTGTGTGTCATGGAGAGGGATGGGGTGCTGTGCATAATAGAGATGAATGGGGCACTGTGTGTAATAGAGAGGGATGGGGCACTGTGCGTAATAGAGATGAATGGGGCACTGTGTGTCATGGAGAGGGATGGGGTGCTGTGCATAATAGAGAAGAATGGGGCACTGTGTGTAATAGAGAGGGATGGGGTGCTGTGCATGATAGAGATGAATGGGGCACTGTGTGTCATGGAGAGGGATGGGGTGCTGTGCATAATAGAGATGAATGGGGCACTGTGTGTAATAGAGAGGGATGGGGCACTGTGTGTAATAGAGATGAATGGGGCACTGTGTGTAATAGAGAGGGATGGGGCACTGTGCGTAATAGAGATGAATGGGGCACTGTGTGTCATGGAGAGGGATGGGGTGCTGTGCATAATAGAGAAGAATGGGGCACTGTGTGTAATAGAGAGGGATGGGGTGCTGTGCATGATAGAGATGAATGGGGCACTGTGTGTCATGGAGAGGGATGGGGTGCTGTGCATAATAGAGATGAATGGGGCACTGTGTGTAATAGAGAGGGATGGGGCACTGTGTGTAATAGAGATGAATGGGGCACTGTGTGTAATAGAGAGGGATGGGGCACTGTGTGTAATAGAGATGAATGGGGCACTGTGTGTAAAAGAGATGAATGGGGCACTGTGTGTCATGGAGAGGGATGGGGTGCTGTGCATAATAGAGAAGAATGGGGCACTGTGTGTAATAGAGAGGGATGGGGTGCTGTGTATGATAGAGATGAATGGGGCACTGTGTGTCATGGAGAGGGATGGGGTGCTGTGCATAATAGAGATGAATGGGGCACTGTGTGTAATAGAGAGGGATGGGGCACTGTGCGTAATAGAGATGAATGGGGCACTGTGTGTCATGGAGAGGGATGGGGTGCTGTGCATAATAGAGATGAATGGGGCACTGTGTGTAATAGAGAGGGATGGGGCACTGTGCGTAATAGAGATGAATGGGGCACTGTGTGTCATGGAGAGGGATGGGGTGCTGTGCATAATAGAGAAGAATGGGGCACTGTGTGTAATAGAGAGGGATGGGGTGCTGTGCATGATAGAGATGAATGGGGCACTGTGTGTCATGGAGAGGGATGGGGTGCTGTGCATAATAGAGATGAATGGGGCACTGTGTGTAATAGAGAGGGATGGGGCACTGTGCGTAATAGAGATGAATGGGGCACTGTGTGTCATGGAGAGGGATGGGGTGCTGTGCATAATAGAGAAGAATGGGGCACTGTGTGTAATAGAGAGGGATGGGGTGCTGTGCATGATAGAGATGAATGGGGCACTGTGTGTCATGGAGAGGGATGGGGTGCTGTGCATAATAGAGATGAATGGGGCACTGTGTGTAATAGAGAGGGATGGGGCACTGTGTGTAATAGAGATGAATGGGGCACTGTGTGTAATAGAGAGGGATGGGGCACTGTGCGTAATAGAGATGAATGGGGCACTGTGTGTCATGGAGAGGGATGGGGTGCTGTGCATAATAGAGAAGAATGGGGCACTGTGTGTCATGGAGAGGGATGGGGTGCTGTGCATAATAGAGCATAAAGTTGGTAAAGCCAGGGTTGTAGTCTGATTCTATGGCAGACATGAATTGTCAGGAGGATATACCCACCACCCTCCTTGTGCCATTTCTTCATGCCCTCCTGCCCTCCAGCTTCTCCTTGTATTCAGTTCCTGTGAGTCCGGGTACACACTGAGTTACTGAAATGTAAGAACTGTGGATGGACAATTCAGCTTCACACATTTCTCTGAAGCAGTGTACACACGGCAGAGAACCTCGACGGGCAGAACACATCGTTCCGCCCGTCGAGGTTCTCTGCCGGCCATCGAAATCGGTGACCCGCCCGTCGGGAATGGCAACCAGCCATTCATCCAGGCGGGCCGTTGAGCAAAAAGAGAGCGTGCTCTCTTTTCGCTTGACGGGATTCCCGACGGGCGGGGCGAGCGCTCTGTGTACACACGGCCGAGGTCCTCGCTGGAATGCAGTTTCCAGCAAGGTTCTCGCTGGTTTCCAGCGAGAACCTCGGTCGTGTGTACACCGCCTGATATTTGATTGGTTGGATTCATAATTAGACTGCAGCAGGGAGGCCGAAGTAAACCAGGTAGGATCAGGTAGGTATGGCCTTTTGCCCCATGCCGTCTGATTACCTGTAAAGTCCTTGTAATTGGTCCTCTCAGACGAGATCTTCGCTGCATAGAAGAGTCTGTGATTGATGGATTTCTGCAAGAGTGACAACCAACACCAGTTACACCGATGATCACTACATACCAGATTTATATTGGTGGATATTCATCAGAAGACCTTTATTTGTAGTATACTCCTATATTGTACAAGATTTGCTTTTCTAATATTTACTAACACCAGCAAATCAGACAGAGCCTGCCTTGTTTCCTGGCTGAGTACATCCATCATCATCCAGCCCTTTACTCCCTAGCCTGGTTGTCCCTGGCCAACCCTTTCATTCATTGGATTTCAGTTCTTTCAATCCCGAGGACTCAGCATCACATATGGGGGTTACCACAGCCTCATGTTTTCAGAAAGTTATATTATACAGTACCCTGCCAGCCAGGGCTGTTTGAAGGAATTTGGGGGCCCCAAGCAAAATTAGGGCCCCCACGCACCCCCCCCCCCCCCCCTGCATGCAAAGCCTACGTTAATGATACACAATTTTTTTTCTATTCTTACCTCCCCTTCTTCCCTGTAGGCTGCCGCTGTAGCGTGGCCGAGCTCCTCTTCCCCCTGCCTCTTCCCCAGTCGGCTATCAGATAGTGCCAGGGCCAGGCCGGGTACCGCGCATGGTACAGGAGATTCAGTTTCCTGTCTTCCCGGCCGGACTGAAAGGAAGTGAGCACTCAGTGTGCACTTTCTGTCAGTCCGGCCAGGAACAGGAAACTGAATCTCCTGTACCATGCGCGGTACCCGGCCGGACTGACAGGACTCCAGGTGGAAGTAAGAGGAGCTCGGCCACGCTACATCCTGGAAAGGGGAAGTTTGGGGCCCCAAGCAATTGTTTGTTTTGCCTGTCCTGTAGCGACGGGCCTGCTGCCAGCCCCTCCCATCAGACATGATATGCCTGCACTGCATAGAGAAACACAGAAACCTAGTGATGATGTCACTGGGTCTAAGAATATAGACCCAGCGTCTCCCTGCAGGGATGTAGTACCAAGGGAGGGGGCGAGCACACTGACTAACCCCCAGCCAGAACGGCTCGGATGATGGTGGAAAGCTTACTGAGGAGGAACAGGAAGTGAGAAATTCAGACAAAGAAAAAAAAAACATTTAGAAGAGAAATGGAAGGAAAAGGTAAGTGAGCCAACAATGCACAAGCTTAAAGGAACCTATTTAGAAAATAAAAAACAAACCTTTACAACCCCTTTAAAAATGAAAGTGTCATAATTACATATACCACATATATCATCACAATGATACAGAATAGCTAAACTTGTATTCATTCATGGATTGGGGAACTGTCAGTTTTATTTTTTATTCCTGCGTGTGTCCCTAGGGTTGCAACCTGTCCAGGATTCACCCGGACAGTTTGGGTACGGAATCATGTGTTCTGGTTTTAAACTGCTTGAAACCCGGACACATTATTCAGACTGGACCATGGCCTCCCAGCAGGGTTGATGGCTGCAGTTGTTCTAAGCTGAGAGTGTCTGTTACACTCTCTTTCACACTGCCCAAAGCCAACACTAACACCCCCCCCCCCCCCCGAAAAAATGGAAAAAAATAAACGTATACTAGCTCATTATGTGGCACTTACCTGAAATCAAAGCCCCCGAAGTGCTCCTCGTTCCCCTCCGCCGCCATCCCTGGGACTGGCAATGACTTCACTCCTACGCATTCGCACGAGACCGGCATAATCCCAGCATGATCCCATTCATAAAGCCGGGACCGTTAAAGCGGATGGCCCATTAAAAACAATATATTAAAAGCCAGCCAGCAAATACTGCAGCTGCTGACTTTTAATATTAGGACACTTACCTGTCCTGGAGTCCAGCGGCGTCCGCAGCAGAGGATGAGCGATCGCTCGTCACTCTGCTGCCCCCCGCCATCCACGGTGAGGGAACCAGGAAGTGAAGCGCTCCGGCTTCACTGCCCGGTTCCCTGCGGCGCATGCGCGAGTCGCGCTGCGCCCGCCGATTGGCTCCCGCTGTGTGCTGGGAGCCGAGAGTTCCCAGCACACAACGGGGGACGGACGGGATGTCGCCAAAAAAACAGACTTTTGCCCGAGACTGCGGGCCGGAAGTGGTTGCAGATACCTGTCTTTAGACAGGTATCTGCACCCCCCTCCCCCCTGAAAGGTGTCAATTGTGACACCGGAGGGGGGAGGGTTCCAATCAGCGGATCTTCACTTTAGGGTGGAGATCCGCTTTAAGGAGATATTTCTTGCATTGAGACAGGTATTTGCACCACTTCCGGGCTCTGACTCCTGCGGGAGTTCAGCCTCGTCACGTCACCCAACCCCCACCCCCGTCTTCTGGAAAACGCTGTTCCAGGGAGGGAGAGGGGACCAGTGATGGCGCGCCGCGATCCTCGCGCATGCGTAGTAGTGAATCGGGCAGTGAACCCGCAAGGCTTCACTTCCTGATTCCCTCACCGAGGATGGCAGCGGAAGCAGCCGAGGACCGACCGATTGCTCAGCCTCGTCTCCTGACATCGCAAGGGCGCGCTGGACAGGTAAGTGTCCATTTTTTTATAGTCAGCAGCTGCCGTATTTGTAGCGGCTGACTTTAAAAAAAAAAAAAAAAAAAATCGGGTGGACCTCTGCTTTAATCTAGGCTTACCTATCGGTGCAAGTTGTGTAAGTGGGTTTACAACCACCTTAAATGGACTGTAGTGTGTTTCTGCAAAACTGAAATTGCACTAAAAATGCGTAGGTGTGAACCAGGCCTTGTATTTCCTGTTGCTTCTGGTGGACGTCATGCAGTCAAACCAACAAATGATTGGTTTATGACAGATCACATGTGCAGCACCATGGCAACTGCAAATCAAACACACGCAAAGATGGCAGCTTCGTTGGCTGTAAAGGATAGGAGGGTTTAGTTCCACTTTATCCCCCCTCCTCCCCTAACTGTATTTAATCCCCCTCCCCACTTACCTGTATAGCCAGGTTGTGCAAAAAAAAAATCACACTCGCATGCCTGGTGATCCAGCGATGTTCTCCAGGGATCCGCTGCTATGCCGCAGCACACCCAGCTCCGCGACGCCATCTTTTTCTGATGTCACTTCTGGGTTGTACCACGGTGGTGTGATGCCATGGCACATCACCATGGGAGCCATTGCACAACCCGGCAGAGATAGTCAGAACCTCAAAAGGAAGGATCTGATGACTGGTCACTATGGGCAACACATCCAGACTTTCAGCTTTGGAGTCCTGTGGATTTAGGTAAACCTGTCATACATGTAAGAGTAAAAAAAAAATCGTTCAGACCATATGTTGTGCCTCCAGGACTGCAGTCAGGGCCGAGATATAGGGGAGTTCTGGGGTAGACAAGCGTCTGTGATGAGAAGCCATGCTGGAGGCTGCGGCAGGATGCTGAGATACTCTGGGTACCCGAGGGGCAATGGCTGCTCTCACCTGGGAAGGTGGAGTGGCCGTATCCTAGCAACCAAGGGAGACCGGTAAACATTCGGGAAGAGAATGGGAGGAACTGTTAGATTAATTATCACAACAGGAGGATATGGATGAATAAGTGACAAGGGGGGATAAATAAAAAATGAGCATTAATAATTAAATGTACATCACATTCTGCCATAAGTTTAAGGATTATTAACAAGGAACAAGAGATGGCTGCTCGGGTCTTCCTCACCTTTGGGCCACGTTTATATGGGACGTATTAAAGTGTACGCGCGTGCGAGGCCGTGTTTACCTGCATGGGTGCTCCATAAATAATAGAACATGTTCTGCTCTATGGATCGACAATAAAACTTAGAATAGTGATAAGGACAGTGAATGTGAACACCAGACCAGACTATATGCAAAGTCCCATAAACTATAAGGGCCAGATTCTCAAAAGAGATACGACGGTGTATCGCAGGAAACACCGTCGTATCTGTTTTTTTGTCTGGGTATCTATGCGTCTGATTCCTACAATCACTTACGCATAGATACAGCGTAGATCCGACAGGTGTAAAACAATTACACCGTCGGATCTTAGATGTAATTCCTTCGCTGGCCGCTAGGTGGCCTTTACGTTGATTTGTCATTTGCCTATGCAAATGAGCCTAATAGGCCGATTCCAGAACGTTTTTACGCCGCCTAGTCGTCGTTTACGTAAGCGTAAACCTACCCCTGCTATATGAAGGGTAGGCTTACGAAGTTCCGTCGTATGCCATGTTAAGTATGGCGTCGGGTCAGCGTCGTCTTTTTCCGTCGGTTACGTAGTTTTACTTAGTCGTTCGCGAATAGGGCATTGCGTAAGTGACGATCACGTCGTTTTCACGTCGGTTTCAGCTACGTTTTCCGACGTGAGCTGGAGCATGCGCACTGGGCTTTTTTCCTGGCCGGCGCATGGGCAGTTCGATCGACCCGGGGGCGCGCTTAATTTAAATACAAGCTGCCCCCTTTGAATTACGCGGAGATACGCCGGGCCATTTACACTACGCCGCCGCAAACTACGGAGCAAGTTCTTGGAGAATACGGCACTTGCTCCAGTAAGTTGCGGCGGTGTAGTGTAAATGGCTTACGCTACGCCGCCATGGATTCTACCAGAATCTGGCCCTAACAGTCCAATAACAGAACCTCTTATTGGAATTCAAGGTCATGAAAAAATCCAGGACTCAATATAAGTTCAACTTGCTCTTTAAGGCCCCTTTCACACTGGGGCATTTTTAAGGCGTTATTCAAGCATTTTTCAGGCGCCTTGGCCTGTAAAGCGTCTGAAAGAAGCCTCACCTGCAATCCCAATGTGAAAGCCAGAGTGCTTTCAGAGCCCTTTCACACTGCCAGCGCCCGAAAAACGCTGGTAAAGCACCGCTAAGGCTGCGATTTAGCAGCGTTTTTTACGGCGTTTTGCAGCAGCGTATGGTGCACCCTTCGATGAAGTTTCCAGGCCTTCTCCCAAGGTACCAGCCTCTTGCATTGCCCTCTCCAGGATAGGCCCTCCCTGGCTTCCTTCATCAAGTGGCCTCCTCCCACAGGACGGACAGCACAGGATCACCTTTGCAAGGCAGGCCCCAGCCAGACTACTGGGCCCACAAACAAAGTCACAGCACCAGGCGAACATGGTCCCAGAATTCAGGACACGCACCTCAGGCCAGGTGGGCCACGAGGCGCGTGGGACGACAGACCCCGCACTAATGGCGTCTGTCGTTTAAGTACGCACAGCGGGCACAGCATGCACAGCGGGCAACCACT
Source organism: Rana kukunoris (assembly GCA_029574335.1). Lineage (NCBI taxonomy): Eukaryota > Metazoa > Chordata > Amphibia > Anura > Ranidae > Rana > Rana kukunoris. Next base: position 30,348,763 of record CM056054.1, read on the forward strand.
CCCACTGATTCGCTGCCGAGGCGGATACCCAATACACCTTTACCTTGCTGCTGCCACCTTTGGCCTGGGGTGGTAATGACACCCCCAGGCGAACAATGGTGGATACTCCCAGCACAGTCACAGGCTAAATTGCCCCTAATCACTTTTGTGTGAGCCAAACAACAACTCAGACCCCCACTAAATTCAAAGCAGCGCTTGATCAACAGGACCAGGGCGCTACACACATGTTCACTGTGTCCCTCACAATTTAAGGTGACTAGATTTTTAAAATGAAATCCGGGGACATATTTTTTTTGTTTTACTAGTAATGGTGGAAATCAGCGACTCTCTGCCCGCCTCACAACCTGTCAAGTCTTACTCTCCGGGCCCTGGCTACTACTGTGTGGGTAGTGGAGGAAGATCACTCCGCCAGGGAAGGTAAGGAAATAAGTAGGCAGGCGGCTGCCCAGGACTTGCGCCAAGGCAGGATAACATGCGAGCGGAGCTGAATGGGCATGCACCCGAAACTGAAGAATTATTCCCTCCACTCCGACCAGCACATGATCATCAGAAAGGGGCACAGATAATGGGAAAAAAAATACACCCTCCTAAGCTAGTAGGAGTGGACAAAACCGGGGACAGATTTGGGGTGGGGACAGTGTCCTCAATGCAGGGACTGTCCCCTGAAACCGGGGCTGTCTGGTCACCCTACCCCACATGGCTTCTCGCAAACTGCAAATGGGACTTCTCATGGCTTTCTTTCAACAATGGCTTTCTTCTTGCCACTCTTCCATAAAGGGCAGATTTGTGAAATACACAAGAGTTCAATGCTTCAGTCCCCAACAGAAATATGAAGATAAAAATACTTACTTTAAAAAAATGAATTACACAAAGACTTACTGTAATGCGACTTGGCCCACCACATTGCTTCTCTACACAACTAATTAACTGACATGGGAAAATTGTGAAAGACAAAGTCAAGCCCTTCTTCAATTAGTATTAGATAAAAGCAGGGTTTTTTTTCAGCAGGAACGCAGTTCTGGCACCTCCAGCTCTGAATGTATGTAATGGTGCTCGGAGGTGGGTAGGGGGTGGAACCAAGAAATGGTGCTCGGAGGTGGGTAGGGAGTGGAACCAAGGAATGGTGCTCGGAGGTGGGTAGGGGGTGGAACCAAGGAATGGTGCTCGGAGGTGGGTAGGGAGTGGAACCAAGGAATGGTGCTCGGAGGTGGGTAGGGAGTGGAACCAAGGAATGGTGCTCGGAGGTGGGTAGGGGGTGGAACCAAGAAATGGTGCTCGGAGGTGGGTAGGGGGTGGAACCAAGGAATGGTGCTCGGAGGTGGGTAGGGAGTGGAACCAAGGAATGGTGCTCGGAGGTGGGTAGGGGGTGGAGAAAGGGAACGGTGCTCTGAGGTGGGTAGGGGCTGGCACAAGGAATGGTACTCGGAGATGGGTAGGGGAGTGGAACCAAGAAATGGTGCTCAGAGGTGGGTAGGGGGTGAAACCAATGAAAGGTGATTGGAGGAGGATAGGGGGTGGAACCAAGAAATAGTGGCTTAGTGGTGGGAAGGGGGGTGGAACCAAGGAATAGTGCTTGGAGGTGGGTAGGGGGTGGAACCAAGCAATGGTGCTCGTAGGTGGGTAGTGGGTGGATAAAATCAATGGTGCCCCATCAGTGGGGAGTGGGTGGAACCAAAGAATGGTGCTTGGAGATGGGTATGGGGTGGAACCAAGAAATGGTGTTCAGAGGTGGGCAGGGGGTGAAACCAATGAGGGGTGCTTGGAGGTTTGTAGGGGGTGGACACAAGAGGTGACTCAGAAGGAGAGAGTTCCTGCACCTATTCTCTGAGAAAAAAAGCCATGGATAAAAGCAGTAGTAACTAGGTAGCCTTCGCGCTACTATAAATAATGTGATAAACCAAACAAAAATGTGAATGCAGCAAAACCTAATAGTGTTTACAATACACAAATGGCAATATGTTAAATAGTGGGGTATTGCGCAAAAACAAAAACGCCACATCCTCTCCCACGTCCTACGATAACGGCCACATCCCCTCCCACTCCCTACGATAACGGCCACATTCCCTCCCACTCCCTACGATAACGGCCACATCCCCTCCCACTCCCTACGAAAACGGCCACATCCCCTCCCACTCCCTACGATAACGGCCACATCCCCTCCCACTCCTTACGATAACGGCCACATCCCCTCCCACTCCCTACGATAACGGCCACATTCCCTCCCACTCCCTACGATAACGGCCACATCCCCTCCCACTCCCTACGAAAACGGCCACATCCCCTCCCACTCCCTACGATAACGGCCACATCCCCTCCCACTCCTTACGATAACGGCCACATCCCCTCCCACTCCCTACGATAACGGCCACATCCCCTCCCACTCCCTACGATAACGGCCACATCCCCTCCCACTCCCTACGATAACGGCCACATCCCCTCCCACTCCCTACGATAACGGCCACATCACCTCCCACTCCCTACGATAACGGCCACATCCCCTCCCACTCCCTACGATAACGGCCACATCCCCTCCCACTCCCTACGATAACGGCCACATCCCCTCCCACTCCTTACGATAACAGCCACATCCCCTCCCACTCCCTACGATTACGGCCACATCCCCTCCCACTCCTTACGATAACGGCCACATCCCCTCCCACTCCTTACGATAACGGCCACATCCCCTCCCACTCCTTACGATAACGGCCAACCAGCTCATTAGCCGCATTGGTTGTTATCATAATATATATAATATGCTGGCTCCAAAAAATGGTACCTGCATCCCCCAGTATAACCACTTCAAGCAAATGATTTTTTGTAAAGTGGTTGAAGTGGAAGTCCATGCTAAAACTAAAATCCCTGCATCTATAGACACCAGGGATCTAACACTAACCTCTCTAGCCCTGTAAAGAAAAAAAATCAGTATATATATCTTTTTTAAACTGATCCGACCGGATCCCACGCTGAGCTGTTAGCCACTGTGTGGGTGCAGAGGTCACAGCCGACAACAGAAGCCCCATAGTAACTAACTTTTCATTCATTTTACAGCCGTTGTTGGCTGTGTCCTCTGCAGAGCCTCCACCACTAAAGATTAGGGGTGCAACAGATCAAAAAACTCACGGTTCGGATCGTTCCTCGGATCAGAGTCAGGATTTTTCGGATCGACAAAAAAAAAAAAAAAAATCCCCCCCACTGTAATATCCACATCTCCCCACCAATATCTATATCCCCCCCACTGCAGTAGCTTCCCCTGGTGCAGAAAAAAAATTAATGGTGTCACACCCCCCCACCAACTATAGTCCCCCCTCTGTAAAGAACCCCCTCAGTGCAGACACCCCCCTCCAGGTAGTACAGAGACATCCCCCCAGGTAGTAAAGACAGACAGACACCCCCCGGGTAGTACAGATACCCCCCAGGTAGTGCAGACAGACACCCCCCCAGGTAGTGCATACAGACACCCTCCCCCAGGTAGTGCAGACAGACACCCCCCCCCCCCAGGTAGTGCAGACAGACACCCCCCCCCAGGTAGTGCAGACAGACACCCCCCCCCCCCAGGTAGTGCAGACAGACACCCCCCACAGGTAGTGCAGACAGACACCCCCCCCCAGGTAGTGCAAACAGACCCCCCCCCAGGTAGTGCAGACAGACCCCCCCAGGTAGTGCAGACAGATGACACCCCCCCCACCAGGTAGTGCAAACAGACCCCCCCCCAGGTAGTGCAGACAGACCCCCCCAGGTAGTGCAGACAGATGACACCCCCCCCAGGTAGTGCAGACAGACCCCCCCGGTAGTGCAGACAGATGACACCCCCCCACCAGGTAGTGCAGACAGACGACACCCCCCCCCCCCCCAGGTAGTGCAGACAGACGACACCCCCCCCCCCAGGTAGTACAGACACCCCCCCCCCCGGTAGTATGACTCCAAGTGGTGTGTCCCACGAGTGCGAGCTCCTCCTCCTCTGTGGGTGTAAACAGAGAGGAGGGCCGCCGCCGGGTGTACCAAGATGCTAGACCGAAGCCGCAGCCTTTCCTAATGTTATAGCCGCGGCGGCAATCCGTGGATCACAGTGTGTGCCGATCCAAAGGGGGTGACCCGTTCGGATCACGGATCAATGGTGATCCGTTGCACCACCACTAAAGATCGAGTCGTATCGGGTTAAAAAAAAAAAGGTATGTATACGGATTTCTTATTTACAGGGCTAGATAGGTTAGTGTTAGATCGATGGTGTCTATAGGTGCAGGGATTTTAGTTTTTGCATGGACTTTCACTTTAAATACCTCCAAAAGTAACCTCTATATGTGTGAAAAAAAAAAAAATCTTTTGTAGCATGACGGCGCAATTGTCAAAGTGCGACAGTGCTGAAAACTGAAAATTAGCCTGGGCAGGAAGGGGGGTGAAAGTGCCCAGTAGGCAAGTGGTTAGAGTAGATTCCCCCCACAAAAAAAATTAGTTTTTCAAAAACTGCTGAAAAAATAACGTGTGACATAAAAAATTGCACCACCCACCATTTTGTTCTCTTAGGCCTCTGTTTAAAAAACAGTATGTAATAAGATGGGGAGGGCAGAGTGGAGAGAGGGGAAGATGGGGGGGGGGGGCAGTGTGGAGAGAGGGGAATATGGGGGGGCAGTGTGGAGAGAGGGGAAGATGGGGGGGGGAGGGGGGCAGTGTGGAGAGAGAGGAATATGGGGGGGGCAGTGTGGAGAGAGGGGAAGATGGAGGGGCAGTGTGGAGAGAGGGGAAGATGGGGGGGCAGAGTGGAGAGAGGGGTAGATGGGGGTAAATGGGGAGGGCAGAGTGGAGAGAGGGGAAGATGGGGGGAGGCAGAGTAGAGAGAGGGGAAGATGGGGGGGGGGCAGAGTGGAGAGTGGGGAAGGTGGGGGGGAAGATGGGGAGGGCAGAGTGGAGAGAGGGGAAGATGGGGGGGCAGAGTGAAGAGAGGGGAAGATGGGGGGCAGTGTGGATAGAGGGGAAGATGGGGGGGCAGAGTGGAGAGAGGGGAAGGTGGGGGGGGAGATGGGGAGGGCAGAGTGGAGAGAGGGGAAGATGGGGGGGCAGAGTGAAGAGAGGGGAAGATGGGGGGGCAGTGTGGATAGAGGGGAAGATGGAGGGGGCAGAGTGGAGAGGGGAAGATGGGGGGGCAGAGTGGAGAGAGGGGAAGATGGGGGGGCAGATGGGGGGAAGATGGTAAGGGCAGAGTGGAGAGAGTGGAAGTTGGGGGGCAGAGTGGAGAGATGGTAAGGGCAGAGTGGAGAGAGTGGAAGTTGGGGGGCAGAGTGGAGAGATGGTAAGGGCAGAGTGGAGAGAGTGGAAGTTGGGGGGCAGAGTGAAGAGAGGGGAAGATGGGGGGCAGAGTGGAGAGAGGGGGAAGATGGGGAGGGGCATAGTGGAGAGAGGGGAAGATGGGGGGCAGAGTGGAGAGAGGGGAAGATGGGGGGGCAGAGTGGAGAGAGGGGAAGATAGGGGGGCAGAGTGGAGAGAGGGGAAGATAGGGGGGCAGAGTGGAGAGAGGGGAAGATAGGGGGGCAGAGTGGAGTGAGGGGAAGATGGGGGGCAGAGTGGAGAGGGGAAGATGGGGGGGCAGAGTGGAGAGAGGGGAAGATGGGGAGGGCAGAGTGGAGAGAGGGGAAGATAGGGGGGCAGAGTGGAGAGAGGGGAAGATGGGGGGCAGAGTGGAGAGAGGGGAAGATGGGGGGCAGAGTGGAGAGAGGGGAAGATGGGGGGGCAGAGTGGATAGGGGAAGATGGGGGGCAGAGTGGAGAGAGGGGAAGATGGGGGGGCAGAGTGGAGAGAGGGGAAGATGGGGGGCAGAGTGGAGAGAGGGGAAGATGGGGAGGGCAGAGTGGAGAGAGGGGAAGATGGGGGGGGCAGAGTGGAGAGAGGGGAAGATAGGGGGGCAGAGTGGAGAGAGGGGAAGATGGGGGGCAGAGTGGAGAGAGGGGAAGATGGGGGGGCAGAGTGGAGAGAGAGTGGGGGGGAGAGAGGGAAGATGGGGGGCAGATGAAGATGGGGGGCAGAGTGGATAGGGGAAGATGGGGGGCAGAGTGGAGAGAGGGGAAGATGGGGGGGCAGAGTGGAGAGAGGGGAAGATGGGGGGCAGATTGGAGAGAGGGGAAGATGGGGAGGGCAGAGTGGAGAGAGGGGAAGATGGGGGGCAGAGTGGAGAGAGGGGAAGATGGGGAGGGCAGAGTGGAGAGAGGGGAAGATGGGGGGCAGAGTGGAGAGAGGGGAAGATGGGGGGCAGAGTGGAGAGAGGGGAAGATGGGGGGGCAGAGTGGAGAGAGGGGAAGATGGGGGGGCAGAGTGGAGAGAGGGGAAGATGGGGGGCAGAGTGGAGAGAGGGGAAGATGGGGAGGGCAGAGTGGAGAGAGGGGAAGATGGGGGGGCAGAGTGGAGAGAGGGGAAGATTGGGGGGCAGAGTGGAGAGAGGGGAAGATGGGGGGGCAGAGTGGATAGGGGAAGATGGGGGGCAGAGTGGAGAGAGGGGAAGATGGGGGGGGCAGAGTGGAGAGAGGGGAAGATGGGGAGGGCAGAGTGGAGAGAGGGGAAGATGGGGGGCAGAGTGGAGAGAGGGGAAGATGGGGAGGGCAGAGTGGAGAGAGGGGAAGATGGGGGGGCAGAGTGGAGAGAGGGGAAGATGGGGGGCAGAGTGGAGAGAGGGGAAGATGGGGGGGCAGAGTGGAGAGAGGGGAAGATGGGGGGGCAGAGTGGAGAGAGGGGAAGATGGGGGGCAGAGTGGAGAGAGGGGAAGATGGGGAGGGCAGAGTGGAGAGAGGGGAAGATGGGGGGCAGAGTGGAGAGAGGGGAAGATTGGGGGGCAGAGTGGAGAGAGGGGAAGATGGGGGGGCAGAGTGGATAGGGGAAGATGGGGGGCAGAGTGGAGAGAGGGGAAGATGGGGGGGGGGGCAGAGTGGAGAGAGGGGAAGATGGGGAGGGCAGAGTGGAGAGAGGGGAAGATGGGGGGCAGAGTGGAGAGAGGGGAAGATGGGGAGGGCAGAGTGGAGAGAGGGGAAGATGGGGGGCAGAGTGGAGAGAGGGGAAGATGGGGAGGGCAGAGTGGAGAGAGGGGAAGATGGGGGGCAGAGTGGAGAGAGGGGAAGATGGGGAGGGGCAGAGTGGAGAGAGGGGAAGATGGGGGGGGCAGAGTGGAGAGAGGGGAAGATGGGGGGGGCAGAGTGGAGAGAGGGGAGATAGGGGGGCAGAGTGGAGTGAGGGGAAGATGGGGGGCAGAGTGGAGAGAGGGGAAGATGGGGGGCAGAGTGGAGAGAGGGGAAGATGGGGGGGGCAGAGTGGAGTGAGGGGAAGATGGGGGGCAGAGTGGAGAGAGGGGAAGATGGGGGGGGGGGCAGAGTGGAAGGTGAGAGATCGGGAGGAGAGAGTTCTGAGTAAACAAACATGTTCTCTTGTTACTTGTCCTGGGGGATGGTGGAGGGGTTCTGTCATGAACTTACAACATGAGGTGATACCACTAGTGTTCCATATACTCTTGGGGGGGCGGGGTTGGGGGTTCCCGGGTGAGCTCTGTGCGGACCTCCATGTGGGGGGGGGTTGGGAGTTCCCGGGTGAGCTCTGTGCGGACCTCCATATGGGGGGGGGTTTGGGGGTCCCCGGGTGAGCTCTGTGCGGACCTCCATGTGGGGGGGGGTTGGGGGTCCCCAGGTGGGCTCTGTGCGGACCTCCATGTGGGGGGGGGGGTTGGGGGTCCCCGGGTGAGCTCTGTGCGGACCTCCATGTGGGGGGGAGGTTGGGGGTCCCCGGGTGGGCTCTGTGCGAACCTCCATGTGGGGGGGGGGTTGGGGGTCCCAAGGTGGGCTCTGTGCAGACCTCCATGTGGGGGGGGGGTTGGGGGTCCCCAGGTGGGCTCTGTGCGGACCTCCATGTGGGGGGGGGGTTGGGGGTCCCCGGGTGAGCTCTGTGCGGACCTCCATATGGGGGGGGTTTGGGGGTCCCCGGGTGAGCTCTGTGCAGACCTCCATGTGGGGGGGGGGGGTTGGGGGTCCCCAGGTGGGCTCTGTGCGGACCTCCATGTGGGGGGAGGGAGGGGGTCCCCAGGTGGGCTCTGTGCGGACCTCCATGTGGGGGGGGGGGTTGGGGGTCCCCAGGTGGGCTCTGTGCGGACCTCCATGTGGGGGGGGTTGGGGGTCCCCGGGTGAGCTCTGTGCGGACCTCCATGTGGGGGGGGGGGGTTGGGGGTCCCCAGGTGGGCTCTGTGCGGACCTCCATGGGGGGGGGTGGGGGTCCCCGGGGAGCTCTGGGGACCTCCATGTGGGGGGGGGTGGGGGTCCCCGGGGGGTGTGCGGACCCCATATGGGGGGGGGGGGTGGTGCTCTGTGCGGACCTCCATGTGGGGGGGGTTGGGGGTCCCCGGGTGGGCTCTGTGCGGACCTCCATGGGGGGGGGGTTTGGGGGTCCCCGGGTGGGCTCTGTGCGAACCTCCATGTGGGGGTTGGGGGTCCCAAGGTGGGCTCTGTGCGGACCTCCATGTGGGGGGGGTTTGGGGTCCCGGACGGGTGAGCTCCAGACCTCCATGTGGGGGGGGGTTGGGGGTCCCCGGGTGGGCTCTGTGCGGATCTCCATGTGGGGGGGGGGGGTTTGGGGGTCCCCGGGAGCTCTGGGGACCTCCATGTGGGGGGGGGTTGGGGGTGCGGACCCCGGGTGGATGTGGGGGGGGGGATCTCCATGTGGGGGGGGTGGGCTCTGTGCGGACCTCATGTGGGGGTCCCGGGTGGTGCGGACCTCCATGTGGGGGGGGGGGGTTGGGGGTCCCCGGGTGGGCTCTGTGCGGACCTCCATGTGTGGGGGGGGGGGGGTTGGGGGTCCCTGGGTGGGCTCTGTGCGGACCTCCATGTGGGGGGGGGGGGGTTGGGGGCCCCCCGGGTGGGCTCTGTGCGGACCTCCATGTGTGGGGGGGGGGGGGGGGATGAGCTTGTGGGACCTCCATGTGGGGGGGGTTGGGGGTCCCGGGTGGGCTCTGTGCGGACCTCCATGTGGGGGGGGGGGGTTGGGGGTCCCCGGGTGGGCTCTGTGCGGACCTCCATGTGGGGGGGGGGTTGGGGGTCCCCGGGTGGGCTCTGTGCGGACCTCCATGTGGGGGGGAGGTTGGGGGTCCCCGGGTGGGCTCTGTGCGGACCTCCATGTGGGGGGGGGTGGTGGGGGGGGGTCCCCAGGTGGGCTCTGTGTGGGGGGGGTGGGGGGTCCCCGGGTGGGCTCTGGGGGGGGGGGTTGGGGGTCCCCGGGTGGGCTCTGTGTGGGGGGGGTTGGGGGTCCCCGGGTGGGCTCTGTGTGTGGGGGGGGTTGGGGGTCCCCGGGTGGGCTCTGTGTGGGGGGGTTGGGGGTCCCCGGGTGGGCTCTGTGTGGGGGGGGGTTGGGGGTCCCCGGGTGGGCTCTGTGTGGGGGGGGGTTGGGGGTCCCCGGGTGGGCTCTGTGTGGGGGGGGGTTGGGGGTCCCCGGGTGGGCTCTGTGCGGACCTCCATGTGGGGGGGGGTTGGGGGTCCCCGGGTGGGCTCTGTGTGGGGGGGGGTTGGGGGTCCCCGGGTGGGCTCTGTGTGGGGGGGTTGGGGGTCCCCGGGTGGGCTCTGTGTGGGGGGGGGTTGGGGGTCCCCGGGTGGGCTCTGTGTGGTGGGGGGGTTGGGGGTCCCCGGGTGGGCTCTGTGTGGGGGGGGTTGGGGGTCCCCGGGTGGGCTCTGTGTGGGGGGGGGTTGGGGGTCCCCGGGTGGGCTCTGTGTGGGGGGGGGTTGGGGGTCCCCGGGTGGGCTCTGTGTGTGGGGGGGTTGGGGGTCCCCGGGTGGGCTCTGTGTGGGGGGGGGTTGGGGGTCCCCAGGTGGGCTCTGTGTGGGGGGAGGTGTTTACCTAGAAGAAGCAGATTACAGACAAATTCTATTTATTATAATGAGATTTCCTCAGATTTCTCCTCCCTCACCAGTGAAATGTCTGTTTCCTCTGAGCCCGGTCCATGTAAAATATAACACAATAAATACAGAAATCCAAAAACCAGCGGCCTGCTTTTACTGCCCCCCAGATGACCCCTTAGGATTAGTGAAGGATTGGGGGGGGGGGGGTATAGAGGACACTCTGATAGTCACTAATGTTGTATGGCAGAAATCCCCACACTGCATCTACCCAAAGGCACTAGGAAAGGCCTGCTGAATGTGTATTTGTCATCATGAAGGCTGTCCTGTCACTTTCCCTGAAACGTCCACAAATGTCTCCCCCAAATACAGCGTGTCGGAAATTCCCGCCTCCTAGTGCGCATGCGTCGGAAATCGCGGGTCACGCATGCGCAGTAGAGTCCCGCAAAACCTGGTTGCTACTGCGCATGCGTCGGAAATCGCGGGTCACGCATGCGCAGTAGTGTCCCGCAAAACCTGGTTGCTACTGCGCATGCGTCGGAAATCGCGGGTCACGCATGCGCAGTAGAGTCCCGAAATTCCCGCCTCCTAGTGCGCATGCGTCGGAAATCGCGGGTCACGCATGCGCAGTAGAGTCCCGCAAAACCTGGTTGCTACTGCGCATGCGTCGGAAATCGCGGGTCACGCATGCGCAGTAGAGTCCCGAAATTCCCGCCTCCTAGTGCGCATGCGTCGGAAATCGCGGGTCACGCATGCGCAGTAGAGTCCCGAAATTCCCGCCTCCTAGTGCGCATGCGTCGGAAATCGCGGGTCACGCATGCGCAGTAGAGTCCCGCAAAACCTGGTTGCTACTGCGCATGCGCCGGAAATCGCGGGTAACGCATGCGCAGTAGAGTCCCGCAAAACCTGGTTGCTACTGCGCATGCGTCGGAAATCGCGGGTCACGCATGCGCAGTAGAGTCCCGAAATTCCCGCCTCCTAGTGCGCATGCGTCGGAAATCGCGGGTCACGCATGCGCAGTAGAGTCCCGAAATTCCCGCCTCCGAGTGCGCATGCGTCGGAAATCGCGGGTCACGCATGCGCAGTAGAGTCCCGCAAAACCTGGTTGCTACTGCGCATGCGTCGGAAATCGCGGGTCACGCATGCGCAGTAGAGTCCCGCAAAACCTGGTTGCTAGTGCGCATGCGTCGGAAATCGCGGGTCACGCATGCGCAGTAGAGTCCCGCAAAACCTGGTTGCTACTGCGCATGCGTCGGAAATCGCGGGTCACGCATGCGCAGTAGAGTCCCGCAAAACCTGGTTGCTAGTGCGCATGCGTCGGAAATCGCGGGTCACGCATGCGCAGTAGAGTCCCGCAAAACCTGGTTGCTAGTATGGTTAAGACCAGATAGGGGTTGTGTTGCTCATGGCAACCAAATACTGACACAATATAATAATTAACTGCTAGTGTATAATTGATTGCTATGGGAAACCTGACCATTCACCTATCCTAAATCATGCCTCAGGCTATAGTATCTTATGAGATACTCCCTGACAGCCGAGCCATGTGACAAGCTCAATGACCCTCGTGACCTTCCACTCTGTCCTCATTGGGTGCACCAAGATGGCGCTGGGGTTAAATAAAGGGGTGTGCCAAAATGGCGGAATCATTTCTCATTCCCTTTTCTTATAGAATTACATACTACGCGCGTTCTTGAGGTGATATAAAGGGCTCGGCTCCACGATATCTCTGTTTTTAGTCACTTACCGGCGAGCCGCTCTCTATTCCTTCCAGCTTCCGCTCTATGGTCTGTGGCCGCTCTACCCCGCCCTCCGGAAGTCTCGCTGGTCCTGTTCTCGCCGCGGTGCAGTGTGGGTAGGCCGCTGTCAGCTATGGCGTCCCGTGCCCTCTGTGTGTGTGTCCGCGCGGCTCTGCGCCCCCTCCCCCGGCGATCTGTGGCGCCCCTGAGCGGAGCCGTGTGCCGGCAGCGCTCCACCCTCTGCCGACCCGCAGAGCCGGCCCCGCTCCTCAACACACAGGTACAGTACGGGCTCAGGGTCACCCGGGAGGGACGGTGGACATCACGGGGAGGTCGTGTTCATAGTGTGTGTGATAACCCTTAGCAACCAATCACAGGTCACTGTGCTAAAGAAGCCAGGCTGGTACAAGGTGGAACCTGATTGGTTGGTGTTCTCACTGGACTGAGGAATACCGAGGGCTGCCAGTGGTGACCTCTCTGGGGTCCTCCTGAGACTGGGGGGCAGCCAGGCAGGCAGGCAGCATTTCCAGCACACAAGGAATGATAGACTTTTCCTAATTGTCAAACTTCTCATGTGCATGTACAAATCTACCCCCCCCCCCTCCTTTTTTTTTTTTGCAAAAAAAATGAATCCCCAAACATATATATATATAATTTTTTTAAGCAGAGGCCCTAGAGAATAAAACATTGAGTGTTGCAATTTTTTTATTTCACATGTTTTTTATTTTTTGCTTTCAAACGCAATAATAAAAAAAAATACTTTAACCACTTGATGACTACACTGTACTTGAAACGCTGGTACAGCACAAGCTTAAATTGCCAGGAGGGTGTACCCCCCCCCCCCCACCTACCTCTGATTGGCATGCCCTGTGATCTTTGAGTCTCCTTGGGATCCCGCTATAATTGCTTCTCTACTGCTGTGTGTGTGTGTGTGTGTGTGTATATATGTGTGTGTGTGTGTGTGTGTATATATATATGTGTATATATATATATATATATATATATATATATATATATATATATATATATATATATATATATATATATACACACACACACACTCTGCAGTACAGAAGTGAACTTTTCTACTGGTTTATTCCTAATTATTCACACCTTTAGATCAGCAAGTTGGCTCTATCCACCTGTACCCATATTCTGGGCATTTCTTTGGCCCTCCTCTGAGCTGGCGGGGGCACACAGGGCACAATTAACTTTTATCCGCAGGCCCGTGGCAGGGTCTGATTGAATTTAGGTGGGTGTAAACGGCTATAAGTGCACTTACATTTGGTGCTCTATAAAGGGTCCGACAGGCAGACCCGATTGTGTGTGTGGGGGGGGGGGCTTTGGAAGGACAGGGGTCTAAGTAAGGATGATCTCCGGTGTGTTCGCACATGCCACCTGCAGAGCTCGCCAGGAATGCAGCGCTGCGCTAATCACAGGCAGTGACGCATCTCCTGATCTCTGCAGCCGCACATCGGGACAATGGGGTTGATTTACTAAAGGTAAAAAGACTGTGCACTTTGCAAAGTGCAGTTGCTCCAGACCTTGGTTAATGAGCAGGAGCTCTGCTGACTTCCATCATCCGCCGGCGTTCTGTGGCGCCCCTGAGCGGAGCCGTATGCTGGCAGCGCTCCACCCTCTGCCGACCCGCAGAGCCGGCCCCGCTCCTCAACACACAGGTACAGTACGGGCTCAGGGTCACCCGGGAGGGACGGTGGACATCACGGGGAGGTCGTGTTCATAGTGTGTGTGATAACCCTTAGCAACCTTAACCCTAACCCAGTCATATGCAAGTAAAAATGCTTTATTTTTTTATTTTTTTTAATTTTTAAATTCTCCTTGCATGTGATTGGGTATTCTTTGCGAAATGAAGCCTTGCCTCCATTTACTAAGCTCTGGAGGATCTGCACTTGGCAGAGTACAACGGCACATTGCAAAGTGCACAGTAATTATGCCTTTAGTAAATCAACCCCAATGTCTCCCTGCCTGTGATTAGGCTCTGCATGTGGAGTGTGCAAACTCATCCCTAGGTCTAAAGCAGACCCCTGAAAGAGGAAGTAAACCCTTGATAAAATTCATTTCTTCTCCCTCCCCCTGCAAAGTAAAGACATAATGTGCTAGTATGCATCACATACTAGCACATTAGGTGACACTTGACTGCAAACGAAGCCTGCGCCGTCCCTGCTGCAGGCCGCATCTATCTTCTCTGCTCTGTGATTGTCCGGAGCCGCGTGACAGCCGCTGGTCACGGCACTCGCTACTGAACGGGTGACATCGGCGCAGTATACTGTAAATCTAAACGGCGCATGTCTAGGAGATATTTACAGTCAGTACCTATAGGTAAGCCTTATTATAGACTTACCCATAGGTAGAAAGTGTAACAAGTGTTTACAACCTCTTGATGTCTCCTTTTTTGAGACAAAGAGACTGAAGACAGTTCCCTTTCTCTGCAGCTTTATCTACACTGTGGCAGAATAAATTAAAGCCTGTATAGAGACTCGGTTTTATTCACAAACTGGAGCATAGTAAACAGTTTACTATACTTCAGTAATCGGTACAAATTGCCAAAGTCTGACACTGATCATCCAGTCAGCAGCTGGTAGGAGAGTGTGGAGAGAAAGCTGGGGGTAAATTTATAGTTTTTACACTATGGCTCCCATGCAATTACTGGCGGTAGAGGCAGCAAGGGGAAGCTGGGAATTGTATCTGAGCCACAGGGGTTTGGAGCTGCCAGCGAGGGACTGGTGGCAGAGGAAGGGGGGTGTAGGCATTTTAGCCAGTGCAGCAGGGATGTGGAAGGGCAGGAAGCGGAGGAGCAGTTTGGTTATTTTAGATGAAAAGCTCTGATCACCTACTCGGAGCTCTTGTGTCTGCTGACACAGTTCTGGAGTATTCAGGCCTGTTCAACTCCTCATGCCCACCAAGAAGCTGATACTCCACAGCGCTAATCGCAAGTAGTGAGACTCTTCCCGATCTGTGCAGCTGACTGCCTGTGACTAGCGCTGCGGAGTGTCAGCTTCCTGGCGGGCATGAGGAGTTACGAACAGGCCTGAGCTCATCCTTATTCGGCAGTGACCATGAGCTTATAGCAGGAGGAATCTCGGATCCATACCGACCTGGTCAGCTGGAAGCAATGCGATAGGTCCACATGCCATATATACCTGACAGTGAAAGGGTTAAAAGACATCACTTAAGTTGTCCTTTTTAAAGTGGACCTGTCAGAAATTAGCATTTCTAAGAAACTGAATCTTCCATTTTAAGTTGTTATAATTCTGCCACCTTTCCTCTCGGGAATATACTGTAAGTGTGCTGTTATTCCTCTGTATTCTCTCCCTATCAAATCAGAAATGTCTTTATCATCAATGCTTTGACTCCCTGGCCTGGAACAAGCATTTATTCCAAAGTAATAGCAGAAGTTCTTATCTGCATACTTGATCCAGGTTAGTGGTTCAGAGTAGAGCAGGGATAGGCAACCTAAGGCCCTCCAGCTGTTGTGGAACTACATTTCCCATGAGGCATTGCAAAGCTGGCAGTTACAATTACTCCCAAAGGCATGGGCAGTTCTGCAACAGCTGGAGGGCCCCAGGTTGCCTACCCCTGGAGTAGAGGATAAACATGACAGATAGTCAAATGGCATCGATGGGTTTTCTCAACAAATGTCTCCTTTAATAAAGCTTATTTTCTTTTATGTAGTTCTGGCAGAATGTTTGTTGGTTTGGGTTATCAGTACTGAGTTTAGGTAAGAGATAAGCTGGTCACTGTGAGAGGGAGAGAATATAATCTCTAGGACAAGGATATGCAATTGGCGGACCTCCAGCTGTTGCAGAACTATAAGTCCCATGAGACATAGCAAGACTCTGACAGCCAGAGGCATGATGGGACTTGTAGTTTTGCAACAGCTGGAGGTCCGCTAATTGCATATCCCTGCTCTAGGAGGTAAGGCTAAAAAGTTATACAGTTAGGAAATCCAGTGATTACATTTGCCATTGGTGTCTTGTTCTCTTTAACATGCGATCTGTGTCAGAATGGGGTGAGGAAGTGCTTGCGCTTTTTTTTTTTTTTTTTTTTGTATAGCCATCTGGTTGAATGGAAAGAGCCAATTCCCCCATCCAGACACTTGATGTCAATGGGGAGGAATTCTCTTGCTAAATCTTTGTATTCTGGCAGTGGGGAGGCTTCCCTGGTGTCGGACTACGCAGATCGGCACCACCAGCTGTACAAGGCGGTGCTAATTGAGAACATTTTACAACAGTCCGGATGTACACCATTGCTTCCCATCCTTGCTGAACTGTACCAATTTTGATCCATGGCTGGCATGTCTGTGGGCCATAGTAAACCGTATGCAACATTTTATGACATAATTTTTTTTCCCCTGGATAAATATACAAAGTTACCCCTTTTCTTTACTTTGTCTGTATGCATGCAGGTCTCCAGTTACTTATACCAGTCATGTCGCCAGTACAGCGGAGCTCCTCCCCTAACCTTGGAAGGCATTGCAGAACGAGTTTTATATGTATTGAAGCTGTACGATAAGGTCGATCCAGAAAAGGTGGGTCTGCTTTTTTATTTTTTTTCTTCCTACCTTTTCTATGTTTTCGTTGAAAGTTTTTAGAGAAAAAGGGGTTCCCTAGGGATCTAAAAGATGCAATTAATGTACCTGGTGGTTTACTGGGTATCAATTAGTCTCCTCCATCCTCAGGGGCAAGGTCTAATTGAGGGGAAAGGACAAAGAATGGGGGTGGGGGAGAATGGGAGGGAAACATAGGTCTCCCTTTTTGTTTTTAAAAGGAGGCTTGGGGTTGTCAAGGGCCCACTCTGAGCAAGCGTGATCAGCATAACGTGTTCTAAAGCAGAAAATCGGAAATCAAGCTTGTACCCAGGATCGGGCTCCACCAGTCCACCTATCGGTGAGTCCGGGTCTATATATTGAGTGACCTGGCAACGACCACATGACTTCCATAACTTTTCAAATTTCTGCGACCCATGTATTTAAATGTCTGTGTGATTAGAGCCTAACATGGGATCAGGAGTATAGTACTATTTTCAACCAGGTTTAAAAGCATAGTCCACCTTGCTGGCCATGTTTCACTCATATAAAGGTTGTAATATCAAACCCCATCCGATCTACCTGACTTTCGGGGTTCTTCTTGTTTCACTTTTGTTACACTCATGTGTAGATGTGCAAGGCTCTGCCTGTATCATCCAATCACAAGCATTTGAATGGAAAGCCTACAAGTCCCAACTACCACTGCAGTAGAGGGACTTGTAGATCTTAATGGAACGCAAGTGTGGTGACCTCACTGCATTTGATTACTTCCTGCAGACAGAAGGTCCATACCTCTGTACCGGATTGCTGAAGACTGTGCATTGCACCTGTGAAGCACTAACCGTGGTTGCGACTTTCTGCAGGTTGCAGTGCAAGGGTTTTATAAGGGCATATTTATGTGTGCATGCTAATACGTTTTTGCAAAAAAGAGGACCATGCCTTTTAGGAATAGTTACCTCTTCTGTGGCATTGAAACCACAATGCTGAGCAATCCAGTCTGTTCATTGTCTTTCCTGTAATAGCTTCTCCTATTCGCTGTTCTTAATTGATTTAATTGTAGTCTTGCAACCCCATTCACCTTATCACTGCTGAAAAGTGAATATCGCTGCTCAGACTATTGAAAATCTAGCAAATACCTTTTTTTTTTCCCTCAATTGATCATTGATATCTGGGACTCCCGTTCCTTGTCACTGTGAAAGCCTCAGATTGGCCATCAGTGATCCATCACTGTACAGCCCGCCCCTGTTTACTTTTTCTTCTGAATCTAGAGAAAGATGTATTGTATCTTTCTCCTCTTGTAGGAGATGAAGATGTAAATATGTTTTAAAAAAAAATAGAGAATAAAAATAAATTATAGTAGTAACTTAATCATTTGAATTAAAAACAATTAACAAATATAGCCAGATCAAAGTTTGATCTAGGCCAATGCCAGGGATAGTGTTAGGATCCAAGGTCAGGGTATGTAGTAAGTACATATTGCGTAGGATTTTTTAAATTGGTGTCAGTTTTTTTTATTTATTTTTATTTTTTTTATATATGAAAAATAAAAGTACGCACTATTGTTTCTGGACCCTAATATGGTTACAAGCAACAAATAACATGCACATATGTGGTATCGCTGCGATAATCATGGGAATTTTTCTTTTTTTTTTGGGGTTGTTCTTTGTTAGTGAAATAATGGTAACGGCATGAAAAATACAGCTAAATTTTGGAAAAAGTTTGTTTTGTTACGATTTTCGGCCAGTTTAACTTTTTTGATAAAAAGGAGATATCCATTGCCATTTATTAAGAGAGCCCACTTTGCCCGAACAAAATGTGGTATAATCCACCTGGATACACAAAATCACTGTGGTATGTACAGTTTTACTAACATATGACAAAGTTGCAAAATTTTGTAGAGGCATTAACATCTGTTTTACACTCGGCCACTAAATGGGTTTCAGACTCTTTTTGATGGGTAAATGGATATCTCCTGACTTAAAAAAAATAAAACTAATATTCTACATGCATAAAGTTTTAGTGGTGCATAAACTGAAATGTCATATGTTCATTGTGCTTCTTCTAGCTCACCGTCAACTCCCATTTCATGAAAGACCTGGGACTGGATAGTTTGGACCAAGTTGAAATAATCATGGCGATGGAGGATGAGTTTGGTAAGCGCTGCAAAGCTAGTAGCAGGCACTTCATGACATGTGATGTTACTTTGCCTTATTTGACCATAAGCATACAGACCATTGTGTATAATGACCAGGTACAGTGCCCTCCTTCATAGCACCACCTGTGATACTAAATTATAGGTGCCGTTTCATTGCGATGTGGTGGGCTTTTTTTTTGGGGGGGGGGGGGGGGGGTAAGCACAATCTAGCATAACACTTATTTCATACAAGATAAACTATGCACAGCTCTCTCCACCACATACATGTGGAGTGTCTAGGAAGATTTATAAGTATTTTTGTGAGCACCTTCATTTAATTGTTTTTATAGTGCAAGTAATTTTCTGCAAATGATTGGCTGTATAGTCTCTGGGCTTGTGCTTTTACATTCGTGTTTCCCAGCATTCAAAGGGGATGCACTTTAAATCCTGGCTGTAAAGTCATAGTAGAAATAAAGGTCTCCAGCATAAACATTTTACCCATATACTCCTATGTGGAAGCAAAACGCCACGATTTGCATCAAGTGCTGAATTATTACTGTCTATCAATAAACTGTTCTTAAACAGACTAAACCAACAGAACATTCTCAGAGGTTAAAGGAACACTAAAGTTTATTTTTTTTTGTTGTAAAATAACAAATGTCATACTTGCCTCCACTGTGCAGCTCGTTTTGCACAGTGTCCCCGGACCGTCTTATGGGGTCCCTCGGTGGCTGTTTTGGCTCCTCCTCGCAAGAGCTTTCTACCTTTGTGCGAGCATGGTGGAAAGCTTTTGCGGGCACGCTCTCGTGATACAGCGGCGGGCATAGCCGCCGACTGTATCACTCGGCCCCCGTCACACTGCGTCATCCGCTGTGATTGACAGCAGCACCAGCCAATGGCTGCGCTGCTATCAATCTGTCCAGCCTAGCCAATCAACGGCCAGGCTGGGAACCGAAGAGCATCACGGGGATGCGTGCGGGACTTTTGAGGGGTGAGGTAAGTAAAACGGGTTCGGGGGGGCGGTACCGTCGGGTGTTTTTTCACCTTAATGGATAGGATGCATTACGGTGAAAAACATTTACCTTTACAACCCCTTTAAGCCAGTCTTTCCTAAAGTGATAGTAACCAAGAAGCTTGCTTAGAGTTGAAAATCTGTTTCTTTACCAAACCCTGCACCAAAGTTTATTGTATGATGCAGGTAAGTTCCTAGATCAGGGGTCTCAAACTGTCAGCCCTCCAGCTGTTGCGAAACTACAAGTCCCATGAGGCATTGCAAGGCTGACGGCTACAAGCCTGAATCCCACAGGCAGGGGCATGATGGGACTTGTAGTTTTGCAACAGCTGAAGGGCTGTCAGTTTGAGACCCCCTGTCCTAGAGAGATGAGGGTGCCCCACCTTGTATTGCCAAGTCTCAGTCTGGCTTTAGTATGGACACCTTGTTTTCCTATTATTGGTAGGCCAAATGTTGCTGCCAAATCAGCCAATCTCAACTAAAAACATGTTCCCTGTCCCCTGTCCTCTGCCATTTATGAACTGAAATGACTGAAGCACCACAGCTGTAGATGAAGAAATTGCTGTATCTGTGTAGGATTCTTCCTACATCCCTCTTCAGAGGCAATTGGGGTTATTGGTGCCGTTTGGCTTCAATTTGTTAGTGCATCTTAATCTACTAGTACATCTAACAATAACCTAATCTACTAGTACATCTAACAATAACGTAACTTCATATTGACAATGGTGCTGTCCAAATGTGACCCCTGTGGTCCTTTTTATCCAGAGTGGTGTCTGCATAATACGGGAGGTGTGTTACTGGCCAGATCGAATTGGACGTTTTTAGAAAAATTTACTTTTTAGGCATGTATAAAAATTAGGGCTGTTACTGATCAAAATTTTTGTGTTCGATTGTTTTTTTTTTGTTTTTTTTTTTTAATCGACTAATTTTGATTGATTATAACGCACATACAGATCCAACTACTTTTAGCTGATCTCCCAGTGCAGCTACCAACCACTGGAAAATAGATAGCAGGATACAAAAAAACACACAAAGCCGCTCGATGGGAATAGCATTAAAACTTCTATAGTCTTTAAGTAGGTAACCAAATAATATTGCACGGGAGATAAAATCGTTGTAGCTACATAAACTGTAAAAATGGTGAGAGTAATACCAAACAGTACCAAAAGCAGTCATAAAAACATGTATCTAAGTATGATACTGATATAAAAATGTGTTCAATGATATCACTGCTAAATCCAGATGAGGAGAGGTTGACATCAGTCAGCATGTAGATGTCCCATGAAGGGAACTATCAACTCCCAGTGGATGGTTGTAGAATCCCAGGTTGATAGAGGGAAGTGATAGTGGGAAGTGTAACAGCCCTTGTGTGTGGCAGATAGTAAGGTCCCACCGGCATGCAGATACGAAGGCTCAGCAAAAGAGCCCTTGAGATGGACACGGCAAGCCCCGCCGGTGTCCGTGACGTCACCGGATCTCCGACAGAACTCCCTGAAGGCCCAGAAGCTGGCGGAGAGGCGAGTACCAATCAAAAGAATTTTATACAATCAAAGATTTTGATCGATCAAAAAAATGAAAGATTAATCGATTAATTTGCACAGCCCTAATAAAAATTTAAACAAATTTTAACAGTTCACATAACATGTAATATACACATAATACTTCTAAGATAGAAATATAGAAAGGCCCCATGGTTTTTCATACTCGGTGTGTACGGTATATACTTGCTGCGGGGCTATATCAAGAAACAAAGCTCACGCCGAAAAAGACTATCTCCTGAGTTTTTCCAAAGGGTCCTTGAAGTGTTAAAATGGCTCTACATGTTTCGCGACTATAAATTTTGCTTCTTCAGGAGCTTCTAGAGTTTGGGAAAAAAACATGCTTCAATTAGAATATGAAGAACAGAGTACATAATACATATTGGTATCCACATACGGTATACCAATTGAACGTGCCAATAATTGGTGCTATAGAGACCATTAACACCAGATCACCATGCGCCTATATATATATATATATATATATATATATATATATATAGTTTGGGGTTTATTATTGCTTTAATGTTACCAAATTAAAAAAATGAAATCTGGGGGACACTTTGACAATGCCTACAAAGCTACATTTAATTTTTTTTATAAAAAAACGTATTCTACTTACCTGATCCATTGCACAGAAGGCTTCCATACCACCTCTTTTTGGGTCCAACAATAATGCTCCTGACCCATCCTCTTCAAGTGCCTCCATAGCAAGCTGCTTGCTTTGGGGGGCCTTATGCCAGATTGCTCCCAAACCCCTCTCTTTATAGACAAAGCATGGTTTGCCCCCACCCCACACTCCCTCTTCACTGGCTTTGAGTGACGGCAGCGGGAGCCAATGGCTTCTGCCTCAGTATAGCCTGTGAAAGCAGGAAGTGGGGTTTGGGGGAGAGTCCTGCCAAGCTGTCATAACAGTGGGTGGGGCTTAAAATTGTATGGTTAAAGTAAACCTGAACCTATGCTTTTGAGGGTCATGAGTGTGAATGGGAGTGCAGGGTCCAGGATTAAGTAACACACAGGGGGCAGGATTAGTAAGTAATGTACAGACTTAATCCTAACCTCTGAATTCAGTGTGTTACTTAATTCTGAACTGTTACTTAATCATTAAGTAACACGGGTGTAACGGGGATCATGTTGGTAGTAATAACTCAGTCATGCTTGCAGCATTGTATTTGGGAGTTGCCTGGTAGAAAAAATTTGCCGTGTGCAAGCTTCAACTCGCACTGCAAGCACTCATTCAATTCTAAAATGCTATGGCTGGAGCCCTGTGCGTGGGTGGCTGCACATCCACAGGGCGCTCTGCCAGCACCAATTTTGAACTAACTAACTAGAAAACAGAAAAAAATGTAAAATGCCATTTCCTGGAGACAGACCCCACCCCCCCATAAAGGTGATGGTTCCTGGGAAATGGGGATGATGGGCAAGCTTAATATGGGCACATATGCCATGGAGTTGTATCTTGTCACACACATCTGTGTGCCAGAGAGGAGATGGGCCATTACAATTGGGATTAGCCAAAGCTGGTAAGGTGGTCTTGGGGGGTGGGGGGGGGAGAGAGAGAGAATGGTCAGCCCCTTATGAAATCCTGGCATAGATAACAATTCTGCCGGTCCCTACTGAACCAGACAAATTTTGGTTAATCTTCGGCCACCTTATAGCTTTGTCCCCTGTATAACTGTATAGAAGGGGAAGGCTTGCCTCACTGACATGCCTGAGCGTTGGCATCAGAGGCATAGCCTCATTAATCAGGAAGAGCTCTGGTACAGAGACTGTCTGGTCTTTTTGATTTGGTATTCAGATTTTCTGATCAGAAGCCAGCTTTGGGAATTGGATTTGATTTTAAGATTGTTCTGAACAAAGTATTGTCCATGCTTTCTGGTGCTCCTCGTGTATATAAATTTCCGGTCGGCTTTACAGTGTGAAAAGCTGCTTGGCTACATTGGTTATAACAAACATGTTGAAACCGATGATGGTGAATTGGGTCAAAGAAAAAAATTTGGACAGCTAATAGTTTTGTATGAACTGTGAAAGACCAATCTGCCAAACTGATGTTTGTTTTACCAGAGTGGATGTTCTCGGTGTAAAGGTTGTGGCTGTTTGTAAGAATCTCGCTTCAACTAAACCCGATTAAGTCCTCTTGCAGGTCACATCCCAGCAACATAAAATATAAACCTACATAAAGTTTAAAAGGTGAACGTCCAAAAAAATTTAGTAATTGCCAATTGACCATGAGGTGTCCAATGCATTTTGAGAGCAACAATACCACAACTTCATCTGGGCCTAAAATGGATGAAGACTAGAAACAATTTGTATATCAACTTAGGATTCGCATTGTTACTTGGCTAATCTTTTTAAATTCATACACTCTGATTAGCGGCAGACTTTCACTCCTTATGTCATCTTTCCTATATTCAGCCTGATGGAGGATGTGCGCTGGCTCGCAGATAAAGCCGGCCATAGATTGTTCAAATCTCACCTGGTTCTACAGGGACGGGCCAAAATTTGAATCGTGTGAGGAGGCTGATTGTACCCAAGTTGATTGATGGATCCACTTGGGTACAACCAGCTTGTGAAATTTTTGATGCAATTGTCATAAGCCATAGGCGCTAGTAATAATTGCTGTGTTCTCTCCTGGTGGGGGAGCAGGGAGCCGTCCTGGCCGGGAAAAAACACTGTGATTATTGCTAAGGGCTATAAAACACGATTGCTCCAGAGGAGGGAATCCCCCATCAATCTGTGGTTGCAGGAAAGGAAATCATTCCATGTATGGCTGGCTTTAGTCTGCAGTGAACAGTGTCTGTGTGCAAGTGTTCTGTCATAAGTTCCAACATCGGCAATGCACTTCAACATGAAAACATCAGCAATGCACATGTATATTGTAGATGACTGGGGATTGTAAATGGAGGCAGTGCAGCAGCGAGTGGAGTTGGTGTATTTCATTCAGGCGGTAATTGTGGGTTGATAGGCCGCGCAGTTGGTGTTTTAGATAGAAAGACTACGTGAAGCAGTAGGACACTCGCCCATGCGCAGTAAACTTGGTTGGAGAATTTGATAAGTTGCAACTTATGACAGAACGGCAGTCTCATTCGTGTCAATTGGGATGCAGAGGCTGCATGGACACAGCTGCTGCTACCAATTTGACAGCCATGTGGGTGCATGGCCCCAAATGCACACTGTCTGGAGCTGTACACACTCATAGCTGTCAAGTTGGGAGAAGTGTCTGTCCAGTTACTACATCTCATTTGACATCCATGGGATTTCCTACATGGCGAAGCAGGTAAACACGGCCGGCCTTGACATGGATGCTTTGGGCTCTGTAGATTTACCAGATGCCTCTGATGTAGCGACAGCCACCGTCTTCTCTCTGTAAAGCTGTCACACTAATAAGTGATATCAAATCTCCCCAATGGGTTCACTTCATAGCAATGGCAACTTGACAGAAGCATCAAGTCCTCCCAAGTGTGTCAAAAGCTGTTTTTTTTTTTTTTTACTGCAGTTGGGCTTCATACATTTCCCCTTGGCTTGCTGCAATATGCCACCTTCCCACTAGATGGCAGACTTGGACCATGTCTCTATTTATGTCGCCAGGGCTTTGATGGATGATGTTTTTTGCTCGGAGGCATACGTGGGTGCCATACTAATTATCCATCCACTACATGCAGAAAGGTATTGGTCCATAGAACTAAATGGGCACGATGAGGACCTGCCATCTGCATTTTTGGGGTATTGTGTTTTTGATTGTGCCGTTTGTTACCATAAAAAAAATGTGTATGTGCCTGGTAACCTTTACGTTTTCTGGGCTTTCAGTTAGAATCATTAATTCATGCAATAGCTTGACGTTCTCCAGCATCTGCATTTCCACCTCGCTGGGCTGTGGTCATACTTCCATAAACATTGGACTTCTATTTTGGACCTCAAATCTTTTCCAATCCTAAAAAAGAGAAATAACTTATTAAACGTTTAATCTGAACTTTTCTATGACATTGCTCCCGGCAATGATTTATTTTTAATTATCTGTGTCAGTAGGACAGTCTCGGTAGAGGTAGCGAGCGTTCGCTGTACGCGAGTGATTTTATCTACCCCTACCCACTTGTGGGTTGCTAGGCAACTGGCTTGTGCGCAAGCATCAGTAAACACACGTGCAGGCATAGGGAATGCAGGTTAAAGCGGCATATTAATTTTGCAGGATGATGGAAGCAAATATTGGCTTATCAAATTTGGTTAGAGCTTATGAATAAATATCTGTCACCCGTAGTATTTGTTCCAGCTGTCATTAGATATATATATATATATATATATAATATATATATATATATATATATATATATATATATATATATATATATATATATATATATATATATATATATATATATATATATATATATATATATATATATATATATATAAACATTTTTGTGTATGTATCCCTCTGATTATGAGCAGCAGCCAAAAAGCTTGGCCATGGGTGGATCAAAATTTGGCCAGTTCAGCAGGTACCAGGCAGATTTTGTTCCATGCATGGCCACTGATTTCACAGAAGTCTGTCAATCGCTCAGATTCTGTTTAGCCATTTGATCAGTAGAAGATCCCCAGGCTGCTGTCACAATGGGGGGGGGCTGCTGCGCCTGTACTTGCACAGCCTGAATATATTCTTTATCCTTTAAAAAGAGAAACATTTTTTCTTGTGAAAAAAAAAAAAAAGAGAAACATTTAAAAAAGAAATGTGGTTCCCTCAGAGTGAAGACCTGAAAAGTCAGTTACTGAATGACAAGAAGCCGCATGCACTGCTGGCCACTACTGGTGTTCTGGGAGTTGCTGGCTGGGGTAGGGCCTGCTGGAAGATCTTCAAAAACAGCTTGGGACATTACTTGCTTAAACAGCTTGGGACATTACTTGCTTAAACTATCTGTGAAGCTGTCATTGCTCTGCTTCCTAAATCAGAGTCAAGGAAGCTTTGTGTTCTCCGGCAGTTGTAGAACGGCGAGTTCCCCCCACAGCCTGGCAGCAGGGGATGGGACATCGTGTTCTGATGCTGGAGCTGCACCGTTTCCTTCTGCCGCCTTTTCAGTATGTTCTCATTTCTTGTCTGACTCTACTGAACTCTGGTCTTTCCTTCTAGGCTTTGAGATCCCAGACGCCGACGGCGAGAAGTTGATGACCCCACAAGAGATCGTAGATTACATTGCAGATAAGCAGGATGTATATGAATGAAGTAGATGTAGAAAGTTCTTTGTTTATTGTAAGTATGAGAGAACGATCTAGATCTTGTGTTCTTTCATGTGTGTAGCCATTAACATGTACAGGATGGGGCAAGCCATAGATGATTTAATTGCTCTATTTCTCCATCAAAACAGTCGGATTGATTATACTAAAGCTGGAGAGTGCAAAATCTGGTGCATCTCTGCATAGAAACCAATCAGCTTGCAGATTTTTGTTTGTGAAACAAGCTGAAGTAAGAAGTGGATTGGCTATGGTGCCCAGCTGAGCCAGATTTTGATTTTTAGTAAATCAACCCCTTTAGTATTGATGGGGAGGGAATGCCTCCTGCAGTGCTATTGTGTTCTTCCGGTGCGGGAAGTGGGGAGCCTTCCTATTGGCAAAATAGTAAATAATGCTAGTTGCTGCAAGCAGTAATCTTACATTGAAAATTTGACAGGCTGGTTGTACTGAAGTTGATCAATGGATAGAATTCAGTACAACCAGCCTGCCCATAAATGGATCGAATCTCGGCTGGTCCTTGCTAAACTGGCCAAGATTTGATTCATGCATGGATGGATTTAGGGGTGGACCTTTGTTCCATCAGAACTGCTTTTCTCCCCAAACAAGTCAATGGAAATGCAAAAAAAAGCTTGTGCTGGGTTTGATGCACATTCATGCAGCTTGGGAGTAGGGTTGCCACCTCATCCCTTTAAAACCAAACACATATGAATTACACAGGTTCTGTGGCTGATTAAGGTGGTAATTAAACTCGGTGCCTTCTCTGCATTCAATTAGCCTCAGAACCTGTGTAATTCATATGTGTTTGGTTTTAAAGGGATGAGGTGGCAACCCTATTAAGAGTAGGGTGAAATGCAGGTCAGATTCACCTTTCAATGACAGTGATTTTGAGAAGAGTCCTAAACTGAGGTCAGAATAAACCTAAAAGGAAGCTGCATATGCTCATCAATACAGGCCTTAAAGTGGTTGTGAACCTCAGACATGAAATATGAACAAAGCATATCCATCTATGGTGTGCTTGTCTCAATTAAGAGCACTAAATGTAATTTCTGTCTGATGCTTTGTTCCTCTATCAGCATGAATCGCTTCTGACAAGTTTTCCTGACACCAAGAGAAAAATGGTGACAGGGGAGGAGCCTCAACTTTGTTGCTGTGTGAAGGGGATGTGTGTCCCTTTCCTCCAATCGGCTCGCAGGACCCTCCTCGCAGAGCTCTACAGAGTGTGACTGAACTCTCAGGCAAGCTTTAAAAAGTCTGCACTTTGAATAGATGTAGAAAAGACTGCAGATAAACGGGTACAGCTTATGTAAGAGGATTTGTTTCATCTGAGTATCACCTGAAGCCAGTGACTTCACTGGGTATATGTAGGGATTTATAACCACTTGACTACTTTTTGTTTACACTTAAGAGAAATGATTGGTCCTCTGGGAACCCCTTTTGCTTACCTGTTTTTATTGCAATATTTACTCCAGCCACTCCCACATGGCAAACTTGATAAATCAAAGCATTGGCACTAAATTGAAAATGGATTTTAGCACGGCCACCAATGAGATTCATACCTACCTTGAAAGTTAAAATCTTGTAAATCCCGCACATAATTCAAAATAAAACGGCTGCAAAAAAAACTCACCCTGAATGGGCAAGTTAACAGTTTATCTGTCCACAGGTGGGCATTTACCTGTCTTAAATCAAAACTAAATCTTCCTGTCCTCCTTTACAGCCAAGAAGGAAAGGAAACTGCCGTCTTACTCTGACCTGCAGTTGCCATGGTGTTATGACAGTCACTGATGGCTTCAGTTTGGTTGAGAGCGCAAGCAACTGTGACCCTAGTTATGGCCTATAAGGCAACATGTAATACAAGCTGTGCTGTACTTATTATGTTCTTATGTCATTTGTGCCAAGACTGTTCTTGGCATGTTGTATGGAACACTTAAATCAGCCACTCTATACATTGAACTATAACCAACCGAGAACATTTTCTGCAGCAATCATAATTACGTTGTGGCGTTGCAATCAATTAGCGGCGCATATTCTGGAGGAGTATGGGATGAAGGCTTCTGTATTATGCATCAACTGGTCTGTCTGGTTTTAATTGGCTAACAGGAACTTCTCATAATTCACCCTTCGTGGTTTTAACGGTCATATGAATACATTTTCATAAGTGCATTGTAACCTTCTCCCGTCTGTCTGAGGTTGGTGCACCCCACTGGCCCTAAGGGCAACGAATATAAATTCAAATGGATGTCGATGGTTATGATTCCTATTGGGTGCTGTATGTTAATGTGTTTTACTTTTTTTTTTTTTTCTTTCCATAGGTAGTTGTGCTGGGCGTCTTCTTAGCGCACCTGCATGTTGTGCCACCGCGGCTGCCGTCACCACTTCTTCCAGGATCCTGTATTTAAACTGTTTGAATGTGTTGGCCTTTAATAAATGTAAAACCACACTTCTGATGTCTGTCATTTCCTGGGAAAAAATCACTTTATAAATATGATTTTTTTTTTTTTTATTATTATTATCCGTATTTATCGGCGTATAACGCGCACACTAATTTTAAGAGGGAAGTTTCAGGAAAGAAAATTTCAACCTCCCCTTTTATATTCCAAAGCCCCCCCCCCCCCGCACATAACACCAACCAAAGCCCCCCCCCCCCTGCACATTACACAGATCTGTCCAATCAATTGCCGGACAAGGCGGCACACGTTCAAACTGCCTGCACTGCTTCCAGCCTGGGACTGCAGGCGAGTGCTGTATGGGGGGGCATACTCTGCCCTCCTACCTGCTTCTCCTGTCCCAGCATGAGCCGCTCCACTCACCCAGCTTCGGCGTCTGTAGTCCCGCACGTCTTGGTTCTCAAGATGGATCACGTCGGATCGGGTTTCTGGGTTGATACCCCGTTCAAGACGGCGCTGCATTGGGCCCCCGCGAAGCTGATCAGGTCTCCTCTCCCCCTCCAATCTGAAGCTACACTCGGAGGGGGAGGAGGAGCAAGAAGAGAGAAGGGACTTGCATTTTTTATTTTTAGTATGCCGGCCTGCTGTCCCAGGACCAGGAGAGGTGGGACGGCCGTCACGACACCCCCGACCCCCCATTGGTAAAGGAAAATTACATTGGCGTATAACGCGCACACACGATTTCCCCCTGATTTTAAGGGGGGAAAAGTACGTTATACGCCAATAAATACGGTACAAACTTCTGGGCTGTCATCTTTCTCTTTAGTGGGTATGTTGTTGGTACGCTAGACCCCAATCCAAAAGGTCATTTTGGAGTAGATTGATTTCTGAAAGCCATTAAAATGGTACTAAAATCCTGGTCTTGTGTTTTAAAATTTAAAAATCATGGAGCTGCCGTTCGGCCCTAACCCCTTCTCTCTCTCCCGATTGGCTGACTGACAGCCACAAGAGACAATGACACCACTGCGGTCTCGCAACTAATCAAGAGGCGCGAGTTGGACAGCCGAGGGTCTCGAGGACATCGCTGGCCAGAGAGGGTGCTCAGGTAAGTATTAAGGGGTGCTGAGCAGGCTGCTGCACACAAGGCTTTCTATCTTAATGCATAGAATGTGATAAGATAAAAAAAACTGCCTTTACAACCACTTTAAGACTAGGCGACATTATCATAGTACTGGTGCATAGAAAAAAGGTTCAAAGGATGAAGTACCACATTTCTCTCGTTAAGAAAATCTTTGGCACAATAACAGCTGTCAGTAATGGCCAACACGTTTCTGAGGTTTATCTGCTCGCCTTCATCGGGGCTTATAGTGGCTATGAAAATATAGCTAAAGACAAGTCTATAAATATACAATGAGGGACTTGCTCAGATCACCAGTGTTCTCTTTATTTTCATCATGTAGCCTTTCATTGTAATCTTAATCCCTGATGGCTGTAGCAATGAACCCCCAAAACACATTGGTCGTTATCAAGACCTGTTATTGTAATTATCAATCTGATAGATTCTTATCTGTACTGCTCTCATCCTTTGAACTCCATTTTTGGTTCACTTCTTGGTCACTAAGCTGGAACAAGTATGCCGCCAGTGAAGTGTTGGGATTGATGTGCACATTCTGGGACTGGTTTACAAGGTATTGCAGACACAGGCTCGAGAGTTTGGAGTTTAGCAATAGCGGCTCCCATAATCCATCCTAATAGAATGAATTTCTATGGAGCGTCTTTTTCAAACGCACATTTTCGTTTTTCCAGAATTGGTTTTGTAAAAAGTCAGATCAAATGCAAAAAAAGTGACCAGTTGCAAAAGAAGTATCAACTTTTAAAGTCACAAATTCTCTTTACCTAACTGTTGATTAGCTACCATGTTCTTGTTCATCATTCTTGATTGAACCATTGGATGCATGATTATATTTGCTGATATCTTCCATTTACTGCCCTCCATAAAGTTTTCCTTTAACACTTACAGGTCGTGTTCAATAGAGCGGTGTAATCACTGTCTAGTTGCTTACAGCAACCAATCAGACTTTGCTTTGATCTGGTAAACATGGGTTACTTCATCAATTGCTCTTAGTTTGGGCTTATTAAATATGGCTAGGGCTGGATTTTACCAGTAGCCCTGTGTCTAAAGGCGGCATTGGCAGAGGTGGTTGTATCCTGTACAGTTAACTACACAATTTCCCCATCTTTTCCCTGCTTATATAGTGTTACAAGATTCTATACCAGGGGTGCCCAACAAGTGGCCCGGGGGCCACATATGGCCCGTGGAGCCCTCTGATGTGGCCCACAACCTCCTGCTCTGGGATAGCATAAAATAGAATAGAATGCGGTTATTGAAGGTAAGCTTATTACTAAAATCACAGTATATATATATGGGCATATTTGTTATACAGTGGTTACTGGGCTGCTTTCAAACTGATCCACAGGTGCAGAGAAGAGCACCCACAGGTTACCTGCACTGAGCCATAGACTTCTGTTATTACCTGCGAGTTTGATGTGCTGAGAGTAGAGCAGGCTCTATAGAGCCGAGTGGGCTGCCATCCACCCCCTCTGCTCATTGTGGCCCGCGACCGGTTACCAAGTCGCTTACGTGGCCCTTGCTCTTCAAAAGGTTGGGCACCCCTGTTCTATGCTGATTAACCACTGACCAGCTGTGCAGAATCACGTGTATATAAATATATACACACACGTGAGTCTACCCTTTGAGGTAGGGGGCGCACTACTTGTGCTGTGATTAAAGCAGTGTTTCTCAATTCCAGTCCTCACGCCCCCCCCAACAGGTCATGTTTTCAGGATTTCCCTCAGATGAAAAGGCTGTGGGAATTACTAAGGCAGTGAAACTGATCAAATCACCTGTGCAAAATAATGGAAATCCTGAAAACCTGACCTGTTGGGGTGTGAGGACTGGAATTGAGAAAAACTGGATTAAAGTAATGCAGTGCTGTATAGGAGAAAATGGCTTGGTCATGAGGGGGGGGGGGGGTAAATCTTTCAGAGGTCAAGTGGTTAAATAACACAGTTGAAGAGCGTTAAACATGACAAAGGTGTTTTTGTAGCTGCCCAGGGTTGTTTACTTGCAGGAGACTGTGACAAAATTTGGTCCTATATGTGAGTTAAAACTTCAAAGAATATGAAGACATTGTTGATGGCATCTCACTTGAAGATGAGAAGCTGCTTTACCTCTGTTAGGAATGGGGATTGTGTACGCACGGCACCGGGATGTTCTGCCACATTCTTTGGTGGATGCCAACTAAAGTCTCTTCCATGTCGGTGACAGCTTGCATGCATCCCTGAGCCACAGCTGCATCATGTGCGGACTGGAACTTCTGCTCGCTTTAGGGGTGAAGTGATGTTTACTGATGAACCATTAGGGGCAGCACAGTGGTCTAGTGGTTATCACTTTCACCTAGCAGCAAAAGGGTCGCTGGTTCGAATCCTGACCACCACCATCTGCTTGGAGTTTGCGTGTTCTCCCTGTGTCTGCGTGGGTTTCCTCCGGGTACTCCGGTTTCCTCCCACACTCCAAAGACATGCTGTTAGGTTAATTGGATCCTGGCAAAATTGGCCCAGTATATATATATGTATGACAGTGTGTCCCAAGCGTGTCAAGATCCTACGGTGAAAAATGACCACAGCATCCAGGAAGACACTGGCTGCAAAAAGCGACAAGAGGCGATTCAGTTCGCATGTGTAGCGCTGTACAAGTCATTTATTACAGCAGAATAAACTTGGCCAGCAGAGCTGAAGACCCTGAATAGATCCACACATAAGACTGAATGATACTTTAAGGCGGCGTACACATGACCGAGAAACTCGTCAGGCTAAACACATCGTTCCGCCCGTCGAGTTTCCCGTTCAGCTGGCGAAAAGCTCGTCGAGCCACATTTCCCCATACAACAACGAGGAAATAGAGAGCATGCTCTCTTTTTGGCTCGACGAGCTTCCCGACGGGATGCTCGGCGAAAAGTGTACACACGACCGGTTTCCTCGGCAGAATACGTCTCCCATCGAGGTTCTCGCTGGATTCTGCCAATTGTGTACGGGGCCTAAGAAATGCATTAAGAACCGCCGGTTACACTATATGACCAAAGTCGGTGGACATGTGATCATCGCATCTACATGACCAAAAGTATGTAGACACCCCTTCTATTTGCTTTCAGGGGCTTCCAGTGAAAGGGTCTGTTAATGCTATAGGATATAAAGGCATATTAGCCAATTGTGCGCTTTCAACCTTGTAGTGTTATGCCGCGTAAACACGATCGGAAATTCCTACAAGAAAAACATGGATTTTTTTTCGATGGCTCAAACTTGTGTTGCATATCCACGGTCACACACAATTTTGACTATCAAGAACGCAGTGACGTACAACACTACAACGAGCCGAGAAAAATGTTCAATGATTCTGAGTGTCAAATTGCTTCAGAGCATGTGTTTTTTTTGCATGTTGGAATTGCATACAGACGATCGGAATTTCCTCCAAGAACTCTTCCCGTTGGAAAAATTGAGAACCGGCCCTCCATTTTTTTCTTGGCAAAAATTCCGATGGAGCCTACACACGGTAGGAATTTTCCACCAAAAGCTCCCATCGGACTTTTCCTGTCAGAATTTCCGAACCTGTGTACGTGGCATTAGTCTTGAGGGAAGGCTAGGTTCTGTTCCAGCATGACTGTGCCCCTTCGTACAAAGCCAGCTCCAAAAAAATATGTTTTTGTGTGGAGAATGTCAAGTGACCTGCACAGAGCCCCGATCTTACCTCTACCTACCACTGTTGGGATGAGTTGGAATGCCAGTTACGAACCGGGTCTTCTTATCCATCAATATTTCCTCCTCCAATGTGCGTCTTCCTCTGATTTCTCAGTCGGGAACAATGGCACAACCATCATCGACCCATCTCTGTGGTGCTAGGTGCTATCCTGGACTCTGAACTCTCCTTTAGGTCCCACATCCAATTGCTTTTCAAAGTTTGCTGCCTCAACCTCCACTACATCTCCAAAATACATCCCTTCCTAACCAATGACACCCCAAACCACCTAGTCCACTCCCTGGTTGTCTCTTGGCTCAACTACTGCAACTCCCTCCTCATTGGGCTACCTTTTAAATAAGTTATTCCCCTTCAGTTCATCATAATTGCTGCTGCCAGACTCATTCACCTTACCAACCACTCAGCGTCTGCTACTCCTCTCTGCCAATCCCTTTATTGGCTGCCACTCACCCAACAAATTAAATTCAAAATACTAATAACTTACAAAGCCATCCACAACTCGGCCCCCAGCTACATCACTAACCTGGTCTCAAAATACCAACCCAATTGTCCTCTTTGTTCCTTCCAAGGCCTCCTTCGCTCTAGCTCTCTTGTAATCACTTCCAGGACTTCTCCCAAGGCTCTCTCATCCTTTGGAATTCCCTACCACAATCTGTCCGACTATCTTCAACTTTGACTACTTTTTGGCGATCCCTGAAAACTTTTCTCTTCAGAGAGGCCTATACTGCCTCCACCTAACAACTGTATTTCCACTTTCTCCATCAGCTCATTCCCCACAGCTATTACCCTTATTTTCACTTGGCCCTTTCTTCTAGATTTTAAGCTCTAACGGGCAGGGCCCTTTGATTCCTCCTGTATTGTATCAGTACTGTTTGCTCTAACGTTGTAAAGCGTTGCGCAAACTGTTGGCGCTATATAAATCCTGTTTAATAATAAATAATAATCAGCTGAGCTCACCAATGCTCTTTTGGCTGCATGGGTCCACATTCCCACAAACACTCCAAATTCTTGTTGAAAGCCTTCCCAAAAGAAGGAAGGAGCGTTAAAGCTGCTTACAGGGTATAGAGACATAATAGTTAACTGATTCCTTTTAAAAACGATTAAAAATACATAACAATCAATCATATAATGTACCTGCAGTTTCAGTTTTGTTTTTACGTGCTGTTTCCTGGTTCTCTGATGTACAGAACCACAGAGCCAATACAAGGCAGTGATGGTTTGGAAAACGAAAGTGATTGGTGCTGTGGGGTTTTAGACACACAGTAATCACACCTCCTTGATTAATGACCACAGAGAGAAAGCTCCCAGGACTGTGGTTATAAGGAAACAGACAACCAGGAAGTGTGAAGATCAGAGAAGGATTACAGCAACTTGAGAGCGAAAACGAACAATGAGGACGTGAAAACAGCACTGCATTAAGGTAAAGGAAGCTATTAAGATAAAAAAATGTTTTCCTTTACAAACCCTTTAAGTTTTATAATGTATTCTTGCCAGCACTAAAGCCACTAAGGCAGAGTAAACTGCATTACTGATATAGATGCCTTTTCTCCTCTTCTCTCTTAGTTATGCCTGCAAATAGCTCTGATTGTCTATGGACTCTCTATGACGAGGCAGACGGGGTTGTATGTATAGCATAGACAGTAATTTCCTTACACGGAAACAGACCACATGTCTTTTAACTCCTTCAAAACATCTGCAACGAGCTCCGGAACAGAACAGTGAGTAAGTGAAAGGCTTCTTTGCCTATGGGAAATGATTAAGCACCCCCCTCCCTTTTTAATCTAAACACTTGTCCTTTAGGTTTACAGCTCATACCAGATTGTACATCATCAGTGGTGGAGGTTCTACAGCATATAAACATCCTGGAGGACAACCTGTGCTGGTGGAAATATGGAAGCTGCCATTGCTGGTTATTATCTGAAAATGTTAGTTGCTTGGCTCTTGAGCAGACCCTTTGACGACATTGTACAATGTTCAGCCTTATCCAGCCGCAGCGTATTTCTGCCTGCCATAGACCTTGACAGGCTGCGGGCAGTGGGGCTGGACACAGTAAAAAGCTGGGATTGTACTCACAGGCGCACAATGCCTAGGTGCACCCAGGGGCGGACTGACCATTGAGTCACTCGGGCACTGCCCGAGGGCCCCATGCCACTAGGGGGCCCCATCAGGGATGCCAGGCTCAGTAAAACCAGGGAAAGTATGTAAAAATCTATGTTTTTTTACATCTGTCCCTGATATGTCTGAAACTGACATGCTTTTGATGTGAAAATCCCAAGATTTTAGCTGCCCTGCCTCTGCACTGCCTCCTGGCATGGTGGCCACCTGTAAGCCTGGGGGCCCCATAATCTTCTATTGCCCTGGGGCCCCATGAGTTGTCAGTCCGCCCCTGGGTGCACCTTAAGGTCTTTCACACGAGCAGAGCGATCGGGTCCACCTGTCCGTTTTTCAGGCAGACCCGATCAGACCTCCCATTGTTCTCTATGGGTCAGTGGACACCCGCTGGGCATAAAATATCTGCTAAAAACAGACATATGATGATACATTCGCCATCCGTCTGGTGGAGCGGCTCCGATGGAACCGGCATGCAGTCCATTTACATCTGACCATTCCATAGACAAGAGTGGGCTGTGTCTATGTCCATTCTGCATAGTGGAGCAGACACGGACCTATCATCCACCTGCTCAGCGGGGATCAGTGAAGAGATAGAGGAGAGTGAGCTGTGTCCGTTTCCATTCTGCATAGTGGAGCAGACATGGACCTGTCACCAGCCTGCTCAGCGGGGATCAGTGAAGAGATAGAGGAGAGTGAGCTGTGTCCGTGTCCATTCTGCATAGTGGAGCAGACACGGACCTATCATCCACCTGCTCAGCGGGGATCAGTGAAGAGATAGAGGAGAGTGGGCTGTGTCCGTTTCCATTCTGCATAGTGGAGCAGACACGGACCTATCATCCACCTGCTCAGTGGGGATCAGTGAAGAGATAGAGGAGAGTGAGCTGTGTCCGTTTCCATTCTGCATAGTGGAGCAGACACGGACCTATCATCCACCTGCTCAGGGGGGATCAGTGAAGAGATAGAGGAGAGTGAGCTGTGTCCGTTTCCATTCTGCATAGTGGAGCAGACACGGACCTATCATCCACCTGCTCAGTGGGGATCAGTGAAGAGATAGAGGAGAGTGAGCTGTGTCCGTTTCCATTCTGCATAGTGGAGCAGACACGGACCTATCATCCACCTGCTCAGCGGGGATCAGTGAAGAGATAGAGGAGAGTGAGCTGTGTCCGTTTCCATTCTGCATAGTGGAGCAGACACGGACCTATCATCCACCTGCTCAGTGGGGATCAGTGAAGAGATAGAGGAGAGTGAGCTGTGTCCGTTTCCATTCTGCATAGTGGAGCAGACACGGACCTATCATCCACCTGCTCAGTGGGGATCAGTGAAGAGATAGAGGAGAGTGAGCTGTGTCCGTTTCCATTCTGCATAGTGGAGCAGACACGGACCTATCATCCACCTGCTCAGTGGGGATCAGTGAAGAGATAGAGGAGAGTGAGCTGTGTCCGTTTCCATTCTGCATAGTGGAGCAGACATGGACCTGTCACCAGCCTGCTCAGCGGGGATCAGTGAAGAGATAGAGGAGAGTGAGCTGTGTCCGTGTCCATTCTGCATAGTGGAGCAGACACGGACCTATCATCCACCTGCTCAGCGGGGATCAGTGAAGAGATAGAGGAGAGTGGGCTGTGTCCGTTTCCATTCTGCATAGTGGAGCAGACACGGACCTATCATCCACCTGCTCAGTGGGGATCAGTGAAGAGATAGAGGAGAGTGAGCTGTGTCCGTTTCCATTCTGCATAGTGGAGCAGACACGGACCTATCATCCACCTGCTCAGGGGGGATCAGTGAAGAGATAGAGGAGAGTGAGCTGTGTCCGTTTCCATTCTGCATAGTGGAGCAGACACGGACCTATCATCCACCTGCTCAGTGGGGATCAGTGAAGAGATAGAGGAGAGTGAGCTGTGTCCGTTTCCATTCTGCATAGTGGAGCAGACACGGACCTATCATCCACCTGCTCAGCGGGGATCAGTGAAGAGATAGAGGAGAGTGAGCTGTGTCCGTTTTCATTCTGCATAGTGGAGCAGACACGGACCTATCATCCACCTGCTCAGTGGGGATCAGTGAAGAGATAGAGGAGAGTGAGCTGTGTCCGTTTCCATTCTGCATAGTGGAGCAGACACGGACCTATCATCCAACTGCTCAGTGGGGATCAGTGAAGAGATAGAGGAGAGTGAGCTGTGTCCGTTTCCATTCTGCATAGTGGAGCAGACACGGACCTATCATCCACCTGCTCAGGGGGGATCAGTGAAGAGATAGAGGAGAGTGAGCTGTGTCCGTTTCCATTCTGCATAGTGGAGCAGACATGGACCTGTCACCAGCCTGCTCAGTGGGGATCAGTGAGGAGATATAGGAGAGTGAGCTGTTTTTTTTTGGTAAATAATGTGTTCTGCAAAATGCGGGACTGTCCAGGGCAATCCGGGACACATGGTCACCCTACTGACAACACTGCTTGAGATTTCAGTATACTGTAGGCAGTGTTGTCGGCTCACTACGGTAAGTTCTGAGTTTATTGGATTTCTGGCAGGATCGCCAGACCTTTTTCTGTGCTTCCAGCGTTTGCAAAAAGACAAAACATAGGGAAATGTGCATGCATTGCAGAGATTAGATTTTTTATGATTTTTACCCATTCCTACACTTAAACTGGTAAATCAAGAGGCCCATAGCTGATTATAGATTATTGTTTGACTCACACTATCATGTTCCTAGACTCCCTTGGCAGCTTCTATAACAAAAACATCTCCCACCATTGGCAGTTGTAACGAGTCAAGAAAGTGTTACACCTAAACTTCCTCTTATGTGCCAGTCCCTGACTTGATAATGTGCGAGTCGCACCATGCAGTGATAAGACTTCTTTTCTTCCACATGTTTCGCGGCTAGTAACACATTAATTGTTAGCAGCTGTTTGCAGCACCAGCTCACGGTGGAGAGACGCCAGAATAAATTACGTTCTAAATTAAGACTTTTCCAAACAACATATTTACTTTTATGGGCACGCAGCATTCTTCAGGTTTGGGCTGTATGTAAGATGCCGAAAGTGAATTTAAATTGGTTCTCTTTGTAATTAAGCAGATTTTTTTTTTCTTCCTGTTCAATAGTTTTATTGAAGTATTTTACGGTATGAAAGGTTAATCTGCACAGCAGCACACATCTCCGTTGTAAACCAGAATCTTCATGGGAGATACATACAATAGTGGGCCATAGGGAACAATAGATGTTTGTTCATATGATTATTTATTTTTTGGACTGTAAGCAGGTGCAGTTAGTTTGTCTGCCACTAGGTGGCTCTGTAGTGTGATAAAGGGAATGATGTAATTGGGTGTTAGGCCTTAGAGTAAACCTTATGCCGCGTACACACGATCATTTTTCAGCTTGTAAAAAACAACGTTTTTTAAAAATGTAATTTAAAATGATTGTGTGTGGGCTTCACGTAATTTTTCGGCTTCTGAAAAAAGATGATTCGTGCTTTTCTGTCTGTTACAGTGTGATGAATGTGCTTCCTCCATTACAAACGGTAGTTTTACCAGAACGAGCGCTCCCATCTCATAAGTTGCTTCTGAGCATGCGCTGGTTTTTCACGCTGTTTTAGCCCACACGTGTCCATCTTTTACAACCCGAAAAACTTCATTGTTTAAAACGTCGTTGAAAAATGCAGCATGTTCGAAAAAAAACAATGACAATGATGCTCCTCCATAAATACAATATGGTAAATGAGGGTTGTCGGGCTAAGACAGGGAGTATGTTACTGGCAGGATCGCAATATAAAAAAATAAAGGGAATTTTACTGTAAACAAATAAAATAAAGGGAAAACAAAGCATACAATCATTTTAGAACTGGTAAAGTGCAATAGATTCCATTTTTGTTATTGGGTTTAGAAACAGTATGCTGTAATGCAGAGGTGTCAAACACAAGGCCCACGGGCCGAATCTGGCCCTCCAGGCAATTTCATGTGGCTCTTGCACCTCTCCTGCAGCTGCAGGAGAGCTACAGCCCTCCACTGGTCCTCCTCAAGACCTTTTCTTTCTGCTTTTAACCACTTAACACCCAGACCAATATGCAGGTACAGGACCAGGCCCCTTTTTGCGATTCGTCACTGCGTCGCTTTAACTGACAATTGCACGACGTGGCTCCCAAACTAAATTGGGGTCCTTTTTTTTCCCACAAATAGAGATTTCTTTTGGTGGTATTTGATCACCTCTGCGTTTTTTTTTTGCGCTATAGACAAAAATAGAGCCACAATTTTGAAAAAAAATCAATATTTTAAACTTTTTGCTCTAATAAATATCCCCCAAAAATATATAAAACATTTTTTTTTCCCTCAGTTTAGGCCAGTGTTTCTCAATTCCAGTCCTCACGCCCCCCCAACAGGTCAAGTTTTCAGGATTTCCCTCAGATGAAAAGGCTGTGGGAATTACTAAGGCAGTGAAACTGATCAAATCACCTGTGCAAAATAATGGAAATCCTGAAAACCTGACCTGTTGGGGGGGCGTGAGGACTGGAATTGAGAAACACTGGTTTAGGCTGATACGTATTCTTCTACATATTTTTGGTAAAAAAAATTGCAATAAGCGTTTATCGATTGGTTTGCGCAAAATTTATAGTCTTTACAAAAATAGGTGATAGTTTTATTGCATTTTTATTATTATTTTTTTTTTTACTACTAATGGCGGTGATCAGCGATTTTTTTTTCCTGACTGCGACATTATGGCGGACACTTCGGACAATTTTAACACATTTTTGGGACCATTGTCATTTTCACAGCAAAAAGTTCTATAAAAATGCATTGTTTACTGTGAAAATTACAATTGCAGTTTAGGAGTTAACCACTAGGGGGCACTGTAGGGGTTAAGTGTGACCTCATATGTGTTTCTAACTGTAGGGGGGTGGGCGTCATTGATCAACCTTTCCTATATCAGGGAAAGGTTGTTTACAACTGTATGATGCCCTCGAACTCACATATCTCTTTAGGGGCCCCTTCCCACTTTGGCATTGTAGCCAATCTCTAACTGCACCAAATGGAAAATGCCTTCAAGCTGCAGCAAGCAGCAGTTTTTAAAAAGTACCCCGCGGGGAAGCTGTGTTTACACTCACCTCTCCCCGTTCTTCAGCTCCAGGGACTCCGGCGGCGATCGGGTCCCGCGGCCGCGGTCACGGAGCTTCAGACTGGGTCGCGTGCCCGCGACCCATGGCTGGGCATTTAACAATCACGTACAGGTACGTGATTGTGCCCAGCCGTGCCATTCTTTTTTTTTTTTTTTTTAAGTGTATTTTTGTGCGTGTACTCAAGAGAGAGGAGCCAGACTGCAGGAGTTGGGAGTAGGCAGACCCTCCCCCCGGAGGCAATCGCCATCCTTCT
This sequence comes from Rana kukunoris, assembly GCA_029574335.1. Classification (NCBI taxonomy): domain Eukaryota; kingdom Metazoa; phylum Chordata; class Amphibia; order Anura; family Ranidae; genus Rana; species Rana kukunoris. The sequence goes on from CM056054.1 coordinate 30,389,460, forward strand.
CCATGCCCCTGGTGGCAATGGCAGGTGTGAGGGGGGGCCTCCCACTCACCCCGCCCTACCTGCTCCTCTTGGGAGCCCAACTGGGCAGAGGGACTCCCCCTATGAGGGAGTGAGGGGGTCTAGCCCACCCAGCCAGCCCCATAGGTCCTTCGCCTCTCTTTATTTTAGGAGACCGCATGGCCAAAGTGCGTGTGAGTTAAACCAATTTCGTGTGCGTGCAAGTGTGGTGGTTTTTGTGGGGGGGGGGGGTGGGCGTACTAAGCACAGGCGTACCTTGCATAGCACACCCACCGGGAGCCGGGCTGAGACCACCAAACTCAATTCACATGTAGCCGAGACCGGGATCCGAACCCTTGGCTGCAGAGGTGAACAGCTTGTCAGCGCAGTGCCAAACGCGTTGAGCCACCACAGCTCCCTCAGCCGTGCCATTCTGCCGACGTATATCGGCGTTAGGCGGCCCTAAGTGGTTAAGCAATGCATCCAGCTTCTTCCCAGCCGCAGCAGCATAAGGTAAGGGGGGTGCACTGTGATGTAAGGGCGAGTGGGGGACTCAACTTCTGATGGTGGGGTGGCTCTTGACATCTAATGTAAGGGGAGGGGATGCGCTGGACATCTAATCTTACAGATACAATGGGCCCTTTTGAGGGCAATCATAATGCTGATGCGGCCCACCATGAAATTGAGTTTGACACCCCTGCTGTAATGCACGCTGAATAGTAGATGTGCATTCCAGGTGAAGACAGACTTGCCTGATCATTTTGAGTTTATGGATCCCTGTGTATAGTGTAGCTCTAATAGTGCCCATATATATCCTGATCATTGAAACTAGGTCTTTTATGGTGTGATTACAGTTTTAAAGAGCAACATATATCCACTTGCATCATCAAAAGAAGAGGTAGTTATTGTGTAAGGACATTTATGTTTCTTTTAATTTGGAAGCTTGAGAACGTGAATGTACCCTCAGTTGGAGAGACTTTTCACGGTACTAAAATTGTACAAAAAAACAAAACAAAACAAAGCAATGAACATTAAAAGAAAGCAGGGAAAAGCGCCAGTGCTGTTAGTCTGCCATTGTTCGGAGAACAGAATGTTAGTGGATGTTTTGTCTTACATTGTGCATAGCAAGCATTAATGTGGGTTATATTGTAGATGTGTTCAAAGCACTTTGTGCTGTCCCAGGGCTACCGGTCTCATTCAAATGCCTATTCTACTACTCTACAGTAATGGGCAGATCTGCCCGAAATCAATTCGCCAAGGGTTCGCCGAAGCTTGTTCAATATCTGATGAACGTGAGCTTACAGGAGAATCCCAGTGAAGTCTATGAGGGACAAATATTACTAAATTGTGCCCATTTTTAGAACTAATGGGCAAAACGCCATCACAAAGGACATGGAAAGCCAGGGGTGGCCAATTAGAGAAGACTTCACACGAGCTCAACCCAAGTACATGTCCTACCTTTGTCCCACAAGGAGGTGTCACAGTTCAGATAGGGCTGCATCCAACAGTCATTTTCATAATCGATTAGTTGGCCGATTATTGTTTTGATTAATCGACTAATCGGGTAATCTTAAAAAAAAGTGTGGTGTACAATTTAGTTAATACAGGCAGGGGCGGACTGACCATTGAGGAACTCGGGCACTGCCCGAGGGCCCCATGCCACTAGGGGGCCCCATCAGGGTTGCCAGGCTCATTAAAACCAGGGACAGTATGTAAATATCTGTGTTTTTTTTTTACATCTGTCCCTGATATGTCCAAAACCTACATGCTTTTGATGTGAAAATCCCGAGATTTTAGCTGCCCCACCTCTGTACTGCCACCTGGCTTGATGGCCATCTGTAAGCCTGGGGGCCCCATAATCTTCTATTGCCCGGGGGCCCCATGAGTTGTCAGTCCGCCCCTGAATACAGGCATATCCCACTTTTAAGTACACAATGGGACCAGAGCATGTATGTAAAACGAAAATGTACTTAAAGTGAAACAATACCTTTTTTCACTTCTAGTGTATAGTGGGGGATCAGGGGCTATAGTGGGGGATCAGGGGCTGTAGTTGAGGTCTCAGAGGCTGTAATGTGGGTGTCAGGGGCACACTGGAACAGGACAGGCTATGCTCTCGGAGCTTCAGCTCCTTCTACTGCGGCTGCAAAGTGTCTGTACAGTACTTGTAAGGCACTTTACATACACTCGGGGGTATGTCCTTACTCGCAATTGTATGTAAAGTGAGTGTACTTAAAGCGGGGTATGCCTGTATGTAAATTTAAAAAAAGGCAATTTATTATTAAATATCCATATGCAGTGGTAAATATAAATAACCAACTACAGTAATTGTAATGCCTTCTATTACCTCCACTTTCTCTGGGTTCAGATGCTGATCTTTCCTGCACATTATTTAAAGTGATTAATTTTTTTTTTTTTAAACAAACTTGTTATACTTACCTGCTCTGTGTAATGGTTTTGCACAGAGCAGCCCAGATCCTCCACTTCTGGGATCCCTCGCCGATGCTTCTGGCTTTTCCTGCCTTCAGAGTGCCTCAATAGCAAGCTGCAAAGTATAGTATAGAGTGCCTGCTATAGCAAGGTAAAATAAAACTTCTGCCTTTAGAACCACTCACTTCCTGCCCAGGACTACATGTCCCATGAGGCATTGCTCCTCACACTTTCACATTCACAAATTCTCAGGCATTTAGTGACATGTATGAATGGTGTACTGAGCTGTACGTGTGCTGCACTGTATTTCATGATATGTAAACAAATAATGCATTCTATATGCAGGCTAACTAATCAACTGGGCGATTAATCGATTATGAAAATAGTTGACAACTATTTTAATAATTGATTAGTTGTCGATTAATCGATTAGTTGTTTCGGCCCTAGATGACTCCCTGAATACCTTCAAAAAGAGTCATGTTTGGTGACATTGTTCTTATGTATCCAGTTTGCTTGTCAAGAGGGACTCCATCCTCTCAATGTAATCCACCTCTGTAACCCATTCAATCAAAGAAAGAACTTGGGTCGTCCACCAATGGTGTGAAATAACTGATCTCGCTGCTGTCAAACAATGTCTAAGGAGGCCTTTTTTGATATGTTTAAAAGAGACAGGTAAGATAGAGAGCAGAGTGATTTGCGGCGTGTTGGGAAAAGTCGCCCCTGTAATGCCACTTACACACGATCAGAAAATCTGACAAGAAAACCACAGATTTTTTTCCCGACGGAATCTTGGCTCAAACTTGTGTTGCATACACATGGTCACACCAAATTACGACCGTCAAGAACGCGGTGACGTACAACACTAAGATGAGTATGTGCAGGAAAGGAGTTAGGGGGATATGACAGCAGGCAGTACGGTTAGTCGAGGAGAGCGACGGGTATGAGAGCAGGCAGTATGTGCAGGAGAGGAATGCGGGGGTATGACAGCAGGCGAAGGGTATGAGAGTGGGCAGTATGTGCGGGAGAGGAGTGCGGAGGGTATGAGAGAGGGCAGTATGTGCAGGAGAGGAGCGTGGGGGGGTATGACAGTAGGCAGTACATGTAGTCGAGGAGTGCGAAGGGTATGAGAGCGGGCAGTATGTGCAGAAGGGGAGTGTGGGGGGTATGACAGCAGGCAGTATGTGCAGGAGAGGAGTGCGGAGGGTGTGACAGTGGGCAGTATGTGCGGGAGAGGAGTGTGGAGGGTATGACAGCGGGCAGTATGTGCGGAAGAGGAGTGTGGGGGGTATGGCAGCAGGCAATTTGTGTAGTCGAGGAGTGCGGAGGGTATGAGAGAGGGCAGTATGTGCATGAGAGGAGTGCAGAGGGTATAAGAGAGGGCAGTATGTGCAGGAGAAGAGTGCGGGGGGTATGACAGCAGGCAGTACGTGTAGTTGAGAAGTGCGAAGGGTATGAGAGTGGGCAGTATGTGCAGGAGAAGAGTGCGGGGGGTATGACAGCAGGCAGTACGTGTAGTTGAGAAGTGCAAAGGGTATGAGAGTGGGCAGTATGTGCAGGAGAGGAGTGCGGGGGGTATGACAGCAGGCAATTTGTGTAGTGGAGGAGTGCGGAGGGTATGAGAGAGGGCAGTATGTGCAGGAGAAGAGTGCGGGGGGTATGACAGCAGGCAGTACGTGTAGTTGAGAAGTGCAAAGGGTATGAGAGTGGGCAGTATGTGCAGGAGGGGAGTGTGGGGGGTATGACAGCAGGCAGTACGTGCAGGAGAGGAGTGCGGAGGGTATAAGAGTGGGCAGTATGTGCAGGAGAGGAATTGCGTGGACAGTGGGCAATATGTGCTGGAGAGGAGTGTAGAGGGTAGGACAGTGGGCAATTATGTGCTGGAGAGGAGTGTAGAGGGTATGACAGTGGGCAATATGTGCTGGAGAGGAGTGTAGAGGGTATGACAGTGGGCAATATGTGCTGGATAGGAGTACAGATTATATAACTGAATTTTTATTTTTATTATTTCACTTTACCTTTGACTCGGTAACCTTAATACATTTCTGAGATTTGGCTTGGAGTACTGGTTAATTAATTTAGTTCTTTCAGGTTTTATTGCTGTCTGTGCCCCACTGGGAAGATTCATCCTCTCTATTTCCCTTGGTGACCACCAAAACTGACGGTGATAAACAAATTCAAGCTTTTTAGTTGTCACCGAATGGTGATTAGAGGGTAAATCTTGTAATGTGGTCACTCGTACCGGTGACACCCATCTCTCTTCCTTTGGCGAGATCTCTCTCATTTTTCGAGACACGAAAGGTTTGCATATATTTTAGATTAGCCTGTATCCTAGGCTGAGCCGAGGATAGGGCCCTGTATTACACCCTCCTTGGCCTGTGCTCTCTGGTTGCTAGGGGCCACACACAGCCCTTAGCTACACTCCATTTGTTATGGACATCTTCTTCATATTATGCCCCCCCCCCCAGTATATTCTGGCTTGTGTTTTGTACACAAGCGAGAAGCAGAACTTAAACTCATTGCAGAGACTTCTAAGTCCACCATGAAGCTATTTTAAGAAAAATTCAGCTGGTTATGATTTTTTTTTCTTCCTTCCTTTGTGTTATACTTTATCAAGCATTGAAAGGCTGGCTCTGCTATCCAGGTATCTCTCTCCAGAAAGGCTCCTTGCTCTCCTTTTAATCAGTTTCTTAGTTCTCCAGTAGTAGTTGTTGCTATGGCAACCCCAGTTTGCTCACTGGATGTGAGTGACAGCGGCCATTATATATTCCCAGTGTGCAATTTTGTTGTATTAAATATCATCACCGCAGCTCCTAAATTTAATATGGGTCATGCTGCTTATGGTGACAGATGGTCCTCCACCATTTCAATGCAAAATGTCAAGGGTGTTGCTGCGTTCACCTACCAAGAACACACCTACGTGAGTTACCTCTGAGTGGACCGTGCTATATTTAGCAGGAGCTGGCAGCGGGCAATACTCATTACTGAAAACCTATTCCCTCCATCATAGAAATATGGACTAAGGACCTGTCATAAATTAACCCTTCGCAGGCATACGTCGCAATTCTTCAGAAGATTCCAAATAATTTTACATCTCTGAAATGACAATAACTAAGCATTGACACGTGTCAATCGTTCTTATGCCCTGTACACACAATCGGAATTTCCAATGGCCTAAAATTCCCACATTCACACTGTCAGACCAAATTCCGACCGTCCAAAGCGCGGTAACGTAAAACACTGCGACGAGCCAAGAAAAATTAAGTTTGATGCTTCCGAGCATGCGTCGACTTAATTCTGAACATGCGTGGGTTTTTTCTCCGTCTGAGTTGCACACAGACGATAGGAATCACCTATCGTTTTTTTTTTCCATCAGAAAAAAATAAAACATGTTCTATTTCTAAACAACGATGGAAAAAAGTCTGATGGGGCCCACACACGATCGGAAATTTCATAACAGAAATGTATATTTGCATGATTTATTATCCTGAAAAAATAATAATCAAAGTGGTTCAATATTATTCAAATGATATCAGTTATTACATTTTTATAAATTATTAAAAGTGCAATTTAGGGCCAGATTCACAAAGAAGTTACGTCGGCGTATATCGAGATACGCCGCGTAACTTCTAGGATGCGCCGGCGTATCTTTTTTCTGTATTCAGAAAGCAAGATACGTTGGAATTTTGCTTAGAAAAGACCGGCGTAAGTCTCTTACGCCGTCGTATCTTAGTTGCATATTTACTCTGGCCGCTAGGTGGCGCTTCCGTCGATTTACGCGTCAAATATGCAAATGAGCTAGACACGGCGATTCACGAACGTACTTGCGCCCGGTCGTACTTTTTTACGTCGTTTGCGTAAGCGTAAGTCCGGCGTAAAGTTACCCCTGCTATATGAGGCGTACGCAATGTTAAGTATGGACGTCGGGGCAGCGTAGAATTTTCAGTCGTTTGCGTAAAACGTTCGCGAATAGGGCTTTGCGTAAGTTATGTTCACGTCGAAACCAATGAGTATTTGCAGAGTAATTTTGAGCATGCGCACTAGGATATATCCACGGACGGCGCTCGTTCATAAAGAGCCTCAATTACGTGGAGTAACGATTAATTTACATGGATCACGCCCCCTACCTGCCTATTTTGAATTACGCGCGGTTACGCCGGCCCATTTACGATACGCCGCCGTAACTTTGGGCACAAGTTCTTTGTGAATAAGGCACCTGCCTCTCAAAGTTACGGCGGCGTAGCGTAAATAGGATACGCTACGCCTGCAGAAAGATACGCTCTCCTACCTGAATCTGGCCCTTGGTGTCTTAAATAAAAATTTATAAAAATATATTATATATTATATATATTTTATAATATAAAAATGCTGACTATGACCCTAAGAACACCTTCCCTACAGTCAAGCACAGAGGGGGAAACAGGATGCTTTGGGGCTGTTTCTCTTCTAAAGGTACAGGCTCACTTTGCCACATTGAGGGGCCACGTATTGTAAAAATTTTGATGAAACTGTCTTCCCTCAGCCAGAACACTGAAGAGGGGTCTTCCAGCATGACAATTACCCAAAAATACCACCGAGGCAACTAAGGGAGTGGCTCTAGAAGAAGCACTTTAAGGTTATGGAGTGGCCTAGCCAGTCTCCAGACCTTAATCCTATAGAAAATGTATGGAGGGAGCTGGAACTTCAAGTTGCCAAGTGATGGCCAATAAACCTTAATGCCACGTACACACGATCGTTTTTCGGCATGAAAAAAAAATACGTTTTAAAAAACGTCATTTAAAATGATCATGCGCCCCAATTTTTTTTCCGAACATGCTGCATTTTTCCACGTCGTTTTAAAAAATGTCATTTTTTGGGTTGTAAAAAATGATTGTGTGTGGGCTAAAACGACGTTTTAAACCCGCGCATGCTCAGAAGCAAGTTATGAGACGGGAGCGCTCGTTCTGGTAAAACTACCGTTCATAAGCACATTCATCACGCTGTAACAGACAGAAAAGTGCAAATCGTCTTTTACTAACAAGGAATCAACTAAAGCAGCCCCAAGGCGAATGGAACTTCTCCTTTAGAGTGCCGTCGTACGTGTTGTACGTCACCGCGCTTTGTTCATAATTTTTCTAAAACGCTGGTGTGTGGGCAACATCGTTTTCAATGATGAAGTTGCAAAAACTTAGGGCCAGATTCAGAAAGAATCGCCTATCTTTAGGCAGGTGTAGCGTATCTCATTTACACTACGCCACCGTAACTTAGAGTCAGGTCCCGTATTCAGAAAGAATTTGCGCCGTAAGTTACGGCGGCGTAGTGTAAATGGGCCGGCTTAAGCCCGCGTAATTCAAAGTAGGCTGGTAGTGGGCGTGTTGTATGTAAATTAATCGTGACACCACGTAAATGACGCAACGAAAATCACGTCGGAAATATTAATTGATATCGACATGAACGTAACTTACGCCCAGCCCCATTCACGAACGACTTACGCAAACGACGTACAATTCGACGCTGTTCCGACGTCCATACTTAACATGGGCTGCGCCTCATATAGCAGGGGTAACTTTACGCTGGTCGAACGCCTATGTAAACAACGTATATCCGTACGCCGGGCGCAACTACGTTTCTGAATCTGCGTATCTAGCTCATTTGCATATTTTTAATGGGAAAGCATAATGTGTCCAGCATAACTATGCGCCCACGATACACCGGCGTAGGCAAGTTACGCCGGACGACTGAAGCCATGTTTTTCGGCGTATCTTGCTTTCTGAATCGGCGTAAAGATGTGACGGCGCACATTTGAATTTACGGCGGCGTATCAGGAGATACACCGGCGTAGATTCTTTCTGAATCTGGCACCTTCGTTTTTAGGATATGCTGAAAAACGAAAAAAAATAAATAAGGAAATGTACCCCTAGGGGCTTTGTGTTACAGCACGATATAGACAATATACAAATTGGTAAAAAAACATAAATTTATTGGAATAAATAAAAAACAAAAAAGAGCCCCTAAACAAAAGGGAACTCAGGATATGAGCTTTGATAAAAATCAATCCATGAACAGATAAAACAAACAAATTGATCACAAAGTGGTGACAATAACAATTCAAATTTAAACAGTACTGTATGCATATGAGAACTAAGTGCGAAAAAGCCCCTACGTGTTTCGACCTTTGTAGTAGTGGTCTTCTTCAGGGAGCAAATATATTTACGCAAACATAGGTTCTATGAAGAGAAAATATGCAAATCAATAAAAATGTAAACACAAACATAAGGAGGACCTGCCCACCCCAACATAATGGTAAATGTAGGGGTGCATGGTGTCCCCCCATAGCAATATGAATAAGCAATAATGTACAAAATCAAACTGCCACTCAGTTAAAAAACAACGTTTTTTTCATGCCGAAAAAACGATCGTGTGTGCGCGGCATAAGGGTTTAGAGAAGATCTGTAAAGAAGAGTGGACCAAAATCCCTCCTGAGATGTAACCAACTACAAGAAACATCTTACCTCTGTGATTGCCAACAAGGGTTTCTCCACCAAGTACCAAGTTGTGTTTTGTTTGGGAATCAAATACTTATTTTACTCACTGAACTGCAACTTAACTTATAACATTTGTTTTATGTGGGTTTTTTCTGGATTTTTGGTTGATATTCTGTTTCTATCATTTGAAATACACCTATGATAAAAAATTATAGACCCTTTGGCCCAGATTCATAGAGAATTGGATTCTCGTAACGTATCAGAAATACACTACGCCGCCGTTTTTTACCTGGCTCTACGTGGAATCCAGGTAGATTTTGTCCAGTAAACGACGGCGGCGTAGTGTATTTCTCCCGTCGCAATCCATCTACGCGAGTAGGGGGCGTGAAGGATTTAAAATAGGCGCGTTCCCGCGGCGATCGAACTGCGCATGCTCCGTTCGCAAATTTCCCGCCGTGCATTGCGCGAAATCACGTCGTTACGTCATTCGTTGTTTGAGTAGCGTCGTTTACGGACATTTCTATTCCCGAACGAGTTACGTAAAAAAAAAAAAAAAAAATTAAATTCGACGCGGGAACGACGGCCATACTTAACATGGGCTACGCACCGTTAGACCAGCAAAAAGCTGGTCTAACAGTACGTAAAAAAAAAACAGACGTAAGCAATTGCGAAGACCTCTCGTATCTTCGTGGATCGCCGTAAAAACACATTTGCATATCCCGACGCATCAAAACGACGTGAACTCCTCCCAGCGGCCGCAAAAATATCGCAGCGTAGATCCGAAGGCTTACGAAGACGTAAGCCTCTCGGATCGAAGCCCGAAGCCGCCGTATCATGGTTTGAGGATTCAAACTAGTGATACGGCGCGCGACATTTGAAATTACTCCTGTCTAACACCAGTTAGACAGGCGTAATTGCTTTATGAATCTGGGCCTTCATTTCTATGTAAGTGGGCAAACTTACAAAATCTGCAGGGGATCAAATAATTATTTCCCCCACTGTATAGTCAGTGTACAGCCACCATTATGTTGATCAGTTATTGATCGCATCTCTGTTTCCACCATGTAATCTAAAAATCGAATCTATCAAAATACGATCGTATTCCTGAACAAATGATCTCAGTGCTGCTAATTGGTGCAAAGCAATCGATAGTATCCTGCCCTGGCTGATTGACTACGTTTGATTGAATTTGATTATAATTGACTCTGAATTGTTATGGCTATTTGATTGTATTGATTGAATCGCACTAAGATCACACAACAAAATACTGAAATGTGTGTGTGCCCACCAATACTTTATTCATGAATACGATTGTATTTCTATCAATCAGATTATGAGACTACATGTGAGGTCAATCATTTATGATCATACGTTATGATCGTATCTATCTATCGATCGCAAACATTGATCAAAATACTCTTTCCCATGTATGGCATATTGATAATTGGGTTGTCGACTATAATTGATTATTCCTATCCAAGAGATTGATCAGAAAATAAATCATTCATTTATCAAAGTGTCTATAGGCACCATTACGATTATCAGTTATTGATCGCATCTCTGTTTCCACCGTGTAATCTAAAAATCGAATCTGTCAAAATACGATCGTACTCCTGAACAAATGATCTCAGTGCTGCTAATTGGTGCAAAGGGATCGACAGTATTCTGCCCTGGATGATTGACTATGTTTGATTGAATCCACTGGAAATTGACTCTAAATTGTTATGGCTATTTGATCGAATTGCACAACATAAAAATAAAAACCTGAAGTGTGTGTGTGGCTGTCAATACTTTATCCATGAATATGATTGTATTTCCTTTGATCGGATTATGAGACTACATGGTGGGATCAATCAGTTATGATCGTACGTTATGATCATATCTTATCAATCGATCAGATTTTGAGACTACATGGTGGGATCAATCAGTTATGATCGTATTTTATCAATCGATCAGATTATGAGACTACATGGTGGGATCAATCAGTTATGATCGTATTTTATCAATCGATCAGATTATGAGACTACATGGTGAGATCAATCAGTTATGATCGTATCTAATCTATCGATCAGATTATGAGACTACATGGTGGGATCAATCAATTATGATCGTATCTAATCTGTCAATCAGATTATGAGATTACATGGTGAGATCAATCAGTTATGATCATATCTTATCAATCGATCAGATTTTGAGACTACATGGTGAGATCAATCAGTTATGATCGTATTTTATCGATCGATCAGATTATGAGATTACATGGTGAGATCAATCAGTTATAATCGTACATTATGATCATATCTGATATATCGATCAAAATCTACTTCCCTGTGTGTGTCGTATTGATTGAATAGGTTGTCGACTATAATTGATTATTCCTATCGGAAAAGAGATTAATTGGAAAATAAATCATTCATTTATCGAAGTGTGTACAGCCACCATTATGATGATCAGTTATTGATCGCAGCTCTGTATCCACCATGTAATCTAAAAACTGAATCTATCAAAATACGATCGTATTCCTGAACAAAGTATCTCAGTGCTGCTAATTGGTGCAAAGCGATTAATAGTATTCTGCCCTGGCTGATTGGTTACATTTGATTGAATCTGATTAAAATTGACGCTAGATTGTTAAGGCTATTTAATCGTATTGATCGAATCGCACAAAAACTGGAGTGTGTGCCCACCAATAATTTATCCATGAATATGATTGTATTTCTATTGATCGGATTATGAGACTACATGGTGGGATCAATCATTTATAATCGTATGTTATGATCGTATCTTTCTCTATCGATCAAAATCCACTTTCCTGTGTGTGTCGCATTAATTGAATAGGGTGTCAAATATAAATGATTATTCCCTTGTGAAGAGATCGTTCAGAAAATAAATTGATCATCGATCAAAGTGTGTATAGCCACCATTACAACTATCAATTATTGATCGAATCTCTGTTTCCGCCGTGTAATCTAAACATCAAATCTATCAAAATACGATCGTATTCCTGAACAAATGATCTCAGTGCTGCTAATTGGTGGAAAACGCTCGATAGTATTCTGCCCTGGATGATTAACTACATTTGATTGAATCCGACTAAAATTGATTCTGAATTGTTATGGCTATTTGATCGTATTGATCGAATCGCATTTCAATTACACAACAACAACAAAAATGACGTGTGTGTGTGTGGCCACCAATACTTTACGATTGTATTTCTATCGATCAGATGCAAAGACTATATGGTGAGATCAATCATTTATGATAGTATCTAATCTATCGATCAGATTATAAGATTATATGGTGAGATCAATCATTTATGATCGTATCTAATCTATCGATCAGATTATGAGTCTTTATGGTGAGATCAATCAGTGATGATCGTACGTTATTATCGTATCTAATCTATCGATCGGATTATAAGATTATATGGTGAAATCAATAATTTATGATTTTATCTAATCTTTCGATTAGATTATAAATCTACATGGTGAGTTCAATCCGTAATGATCGTATGTTATGATCGTATCTTATTTATCGATCAGATTATAAAACTATATGGTGAAATCAATTATTTATGATTGAATCTAATCTATCGATCAGATTATAAAACTATATGGTGAGATCAGTCAGTAATGATCGTATGTTATAATCATATCTTATCTATCAGATTATAAAACTGTATGGTGAAATCAATCATTTTATGATCGTATCACTATCTAATCTATCGATCAGATTATAAGACTACATGGTGGGATCAATCAGTTCTGATCGTACGTTATGATTGTACCTAATCTATCGATCAGATTATAAAACTACATGGTGGGATCAATCAGTTCTGATAATACGTTGAGATCGTATCTAATCTATCAGATTATAAGATTATATGCTGAAATCAATGATTTATGATCGTATCTAATCTATCGATCAGATTATAACACTACATGGTGAGATCAATCAGGAATGATCTTATCTAATCTATCGATCAGATTATAACACTACATGGTGAGATCAATCAGGAATGATCTTATCTAATCTATCGATCAGATTATAACACTACATGGTGAGATCAATCAGGAATGATCTTATCTAATCTATCGATCAGATTATAAGACTACATGGTGGGATCAATCATTTATGATCGTACATTATGATCGTATCTAATCTATCAATCAATTATGAGACTTATTGGTGAGATCAATCAGTTATGATCGTATCTAATCTATCGATCAGATTATAACACTACATGGTGAGATCAATCTTTTATGATCGTACCTTACGATCGTATCTTATCTATCGATCAAAACCCACTTCCCTGTGTGTGTCATATTTATTGAAAAGATTATCAACTATAACTGATTATTCCTATCGGAAGAGATTGATCGGAAAAAAACGATCATCGATCAAAGTGTGTACGGACGACGGAAAAATGACAAGTGCGCTTTTTTTTTTTTTTACTTTTTATCTGTGACTATCTGCCATTTTTTCCCTGGCTCGCTCGCTGTGCGATTGGATGGTTTTGTCGCAGCAGACATCGGTCGTTCAGTTTTATCGCCCGGCGTGCGTCCGGTTGGAAGACGCTGCCTGGGATTTATTAGGGATCGTGCAGATCCAGAAGGATCTGATTATCTGGTGAGGAGCAGCTGGGGGTGGTGTGGCCCCCAGATGCAGCGGTGGGGGGTGTATGGATGGAGCCCCCCCCCTCCCCTCCTCCTCGTCCAGGTTTTGGGGGAGGAGATTTGGGATCTACAAGTGACAGTAGTGTGGATGTGACACGGGCAGAGCACACAGCTGGGATCGGGGGGTGTCCTGAACATGTGTAGCCGGGCTCCGCCCCCTTTGCCCCCCAATGCTGGGCTATGACAGGAGGCGGGAGGAGGAGATCTGAGAGCCCAGCACCCCTCACCTGTGCCCGGATCACAGGCAACCAAGCAGCCCGCCTCTGAGCTCCATGGCCCCAGGATGATCCGCTTCCTTCTGCTGCTCTTGCTGCTTCCAGGGGCCGGTAAGTAGCCCACAAGGTCATACCGAGAGAATGGTGCATTGCATGGCATGGAGGAGGATGGGGGGGGGGTGATCCGGTGCACAACCCCCATCTCCATACTCCGATCCCCCCCGGATGGAGGGAGCCGGGATGACATTGTATGGAGATCACACATGGATCCGATTTTTATTTGGGGGGGGCATCCTTGATTTTCATCAGACTTCAAAAGACCCCCTTCCCCTCTTTGATGTGTTCAGATCTGTCTCTGCATAGATTACTGTCTGATCTCCAATGTGCAGCATTTCATTACAGAGCCTGGATGGGGGACATTTCTCATATACAATCATTGTCACCCCCCCCCCTTTTATTGGAGGGGGGGGGGCTTTGTTTTATGTCCCAGCTGCTGATCTTCTGCAACCTCTTTGCAGCCACTTAACCCCCCTCCCCTCCCCCTCAGTGATAGTTACATGTGATCTCCCAGGGTGGGTGTATTGATAGGAATTGGGGGGGGGGGGGGGGTTGGTGTGTTATAGACTTCTGACAATTAACAAACCGACAACTGGCAATAAAATACAGTTTTCGCCTTTTTTAAATTTTGTTTGCATGTCATGATTTCCTGCATTCTCTTTGCAGCCACTTCCTTCACTGGTGGGTGCCGGGCATTACCCAGGGTGGGTGGGTGATGGGTAACTAGCATTTCCCAGGAGGTGGGGGTGTATGGTGGGTGCTTGGCATTACCCAGGGTGGGTGTGTGATGGGTGCCTGGCATTTCCCAGGGAGGGAGGTGTATGATGGATACCTGGCATTTCCGGGGGGGGGGGGGGGGGGCTGATGGGTGCCTGGCATTTCCCAACTGGGGGTGTGATGGGTGCCTGGCATTGCCCAGAGTGTGTGTGTGATGGGTGCCTGGCATTTCCCAGGGAGGTGGGTGTATGATGGATACCTGGTATTTCCCAAGGGGGGGGGGGGGCTGATGGGTGCCTGGCATTTCCCACTGGGTGTGTGATGGGTGCCTGCCATTTCCCACTGGGTGTGTGATGGGTGCCTGGCATTTCCCACTGGGTGTGTGATGGGTGCCTGGCATTTCCCACTGGGTGTGTGATGGGTGCCTGGCATTTCCCACTGGGTGTGTGATGGGTGCCTGGCATTTCCCACTGGGTGTGTGATGGGTGCCTGGCATTTCCCACTGGGTGTGTGATGGGTGCCTGGCATTTCCCACTGGGTGTGTGATAGGTGCCTGGCATTTCCCACTGGGTGTGTGATGGGTGCCTGGCATTTCCCACTGGGTGTGTGATGGGTGCCTGGCATTTCCCAACTGGGGGTGTGATGGGTGCCTGGCATTTCCCAACTGGGGGTGTGATGGGTGCCTGGCATTTCCCACTGGGTGTGTGATGGGTGCCTGGCATTTCCGAGGGTGGGTGTGTGATGGGTGCCTGGCATTTCCCAGGGTGGGAGTGTGATAGGTGCCTGGCATTTCCCAGGGTGGGTGTGTGATGAGTGCCTAGCATTTCCCAACTGGGGGTGTGATGGGTGCCTGGCATTACCCATGGTGTGTGTGTGATGGGTTCTTGCCATTACCCAGGGTGGGTGTGTGATGGGTGCCTGGCATTTCCCAACTGGGGGTGTGATGGGTGCCTGGCATTGCCCAGAGTGGGGGTGTGATGGGTGCCTGGCATTTCCCAGGGTGGGTGTGTGATGGGTGCCTGGCATTTCCCAGGGTGGGTGTGTGATATGTACCTGGCATTTCCCAGGGTGGGTGTGTGATGGGTGCCTGGTATTACCCAGGGTGGGTGTGTGATGGGTGCCTGGCATTAACCAGGGTGGGAGTGTGATGGGTGCCTGGCATTTCCCAACTCGGGGTGTGATGGGTGCCTGGCATTTCCCAGGGTGGGTGTGTGATGGGTGCCTGGCATTACCCAGGGTGGGTGTGTGATGGGTGCCTGGCATTACCCAGGGTGGGTGTGTGATGGGTGCCTGGCATTTCCCAACTGGGGGTGTGATGGGTGCCTGGCATTTCCCAACTGGGGGTGTGATGGTTGCCTGGCATTACCCAGGGTGGGTGTGTTGCTATTATGGATGAGTTGGGGACTAGGTGAGAAGTGTGTTATACATCACAGCAAAATACAGACTTTTTTTTATTTTTTTTATTGCTTTGTTGCTACAATTTTTTTAGATTTACCACCAACTATGTAATACAAGGGACTGCCTGATTGCATACAAACTGAAAGTGTTTAGGATTTGACCTCCTATTATATGATTATGGTAAATCTTAAAGAACATTGTATGGCCAGGCTTAGTGGTGTGGATCTCTTGCAGCCTGTATACAGCCACTTCCTTCAGTGATGAGTGTCTGGCATTTCCATGGGTGGGTGTCATGGTGCTATTGATGTTCTGGGGGGGTTGGTCTGAACCTTGGTGTGTTATAGGCAACTCAGATACAGATTTCACCCTTTTCTTTAGGCTTTGTTGCATGTTCTGCTGTTGTATTGTTGCATTTGCTGCTGATCTCCTGCAGCTTTTTTTGCAGCCACTTTCTCTGGTGATGGCTGCTTCGCCAGGGTGGGATTGGCATCTTTGCCCTGGGTGCTGGATGAACTTGTCCCATAACTGGGTGAAGCGCTGTGTGTTATAGACAACTGACCATAAAGTACATATTTTACCTTTTTTCCATGCTTTGTTACACGTCATAACTTCTAATCTTCTGCAGCCCATTTGCAGCCACTTCCTCTGGTGATGGCTGCGTGGCTATCCTGGTACTGCTTTCTTGGTACGATGGATGAGCTTGGGGTTTGGTGAGACCTGCTGGGTGTCCTCAACAACTGACAAATTCAAATTCAAAAATTCACTGTCACTTTTTTTTCACGCCTTGTTGCATTTTAGTATTGCAGATCCCAGGCAGCCTGTTTGCAGCCACTTACTGCTCTGAACCACTGTGCTTAATAGACGGCTGACATCAAGGCCCCGTTCACATATAGCGCATTAAAAAAATATATGTTTTTTTTTTGCGCATTTTGCATAGAGCAGCCCATTCATGTCAATGGCTTACCCTACATGCGATAAACGCAGAAAAGTAGCTCAAGGAGCTTTTTTGTCGTATTCAGGTTTGCACATTTTACCGCATTTGTTGCGTGTTTTTGCACGTTGCAAAATGCGTATTTACTTGCCACATTTGGGTTCCCATTAACAATGATTGATGCCCCAACGCTGCGTACATTTTGGAAACGCACGTGATTTTGCACGCATTTACAACATGCGCACATGTGCATGCTTAACCATTTGAAGCCCAGGCCAATTCTGACACTTCGCTACATCTAAAAATCATATTTTTTTTGCTAGAAAATTACATAGAACCCCCCCCAAACATTATATGGCCCTGAACTACACATCCCACGAGGCATTGAAACTCTGACATTCACAGACATGACTGGGCATGGTGGGAATTGTAGTTCCTGAACAACGGGAGGGCCGTAGTTTGAAGACCCCTGGTCTAGAGAATACAATGGTGGTCATTGCAACTTTTTATCTCGCACGCGTTTAAAAAAAACAAAAAAACGGTTTCATGCTTTAAAAAAAAAAAGAAGTAAAGTTAGCCCAATTTATTTGCATGTGAAAGATGAAGTTACGCCGAGTAAATAGATACCTAACATGTCATGCTTCGTGAATGGAATGGCGTCAAACTTCGGTACTTAAAACTCCCCATAGGCGACACTTTAAATATTTTTTACTAGTTACATGTTTGGAGTTACAGAGGAGTTCTAGGACTAGAATTATTCCTCTCACTCTAAAATTTGTGGCGACACCTCACATGTGTTGTTTGTACATCGTTTTGATATGTGGGCTGGACTTACGTATGCGCTCGCTTCTGCGTGCAAGCTCGTCGGGGACAGGGGCACTTTAAAATGTATATTTTTTTATTGTTAATTTTACTTATTTTATTTTTTTATTTTGACACTTTAAAAAATAAATAAAAATGTGATCACTTTTATTCCTATTACAAGGAATGTAAACATCCCTTGTAATAGGAATATGACATGACAGGTCCTCTTTACAGTGATATGTGGGGTCAGTAAGCCCCACAGCTCGCCACCAGGCTAAAAAAAAATTAAAAATACGATCACAGCCGAAGCGGCACCATATGTTTGAATGCAAATGCCGGGCGTGACGTCATAACATCGCAGCCGGCCTCCGACGATCATAGAGACTCTGACGATCATCTGGTCCGGAGCTGGCGGATCCGTTCTCCGACTCGCCGATCGCAGCAGTGAGTCGGGAGAAGCGGCGGGAGGTGGGGGTCCCCTTTCGCCACCCGTAAGAATGATCAAGCGGCGGTGGAAGAGCTGCTATGTTCGTTCTTATGGTGCAGTGAATCGCCGGCTGAAAACGGCAATATCTGAATGATGCCTGTAGCTGCACCCATCATTCAGATATACCACCACAAAGCCCAGGACGTCATATGATGTCCTCTGGGCGCCAAGTGGTTAAAGTGTTACTAAACCCAGGACTCTGCATTCATTATATCTGGTCTCCCACAGTGCACAGAACATGGAAATGCAATCGTTTTAGTCAATTTAAAATACTAAATACCTGATCTCCTGCAGCCCACTTGCGATCACTTCCCATCAGCAATCGGTGCGTGTCATGCGATCAGTTCCCATTAATATTTCTTAGGTCCCTTTCACATTGAGGCGTTTTTCATGCGGTACAGCGCTAAAAATAGCGCTGCTATACCACATGAAAAAAACCTGCCCTGTAGTGTTCATTGTGAAAGCCCGAAGGCTTTCACACTGAAGCGGTGCGCTAGCAGGACCGCTCCAAAAGTCCTGCTAGCCGCATCTTTACTGCGGTATAGGAGCGGTGTGTTCACCGCTCCTATACTGCGCCTTCCCATTGAAATCAATGGGAAACCGCGGTAATACCGCCCGCAATGCGCCTCTACAGAGGCGCATTGCGGGCGGTATTAACCCTTTTTCGGCCGCTAGCGGGGGTTAAAACCGCACCGCTAGCGGCCGAATACCGCGGTAAATACGACGGTATAGCAGCACTAAAAATCGCGCTGCTATACCGCCACCGCGGCTCTATCCCCAATGTGAAAGCAGCCTTAGAGACAATTTGTTGACAATCGTGAACCATGCCAGAGTAATGTGTATTGAAACGGCCTCCATTGGAAGCCCATGATATAAAGTGACAACCCAGGAGCTCATTTAGGTAATGGGCAGAGTGTTGTCACCCTATAACAGGAAGTGCCTGCACACTAATCTTCATGGCAGGATCACAGGCTTTATTTTAATAACGGCTGAGGATTTTAAAATATTGACACTGCTCTTAGCATGGTAACGCTTATATGTGATTTTAGTGATTGGATAACATCTATTTTAAAGCGGAACTTTACCCATAGTAACTTGATAACAAATAAATGTTCTTTAGCAAGGAACATGCATCCCACTTTAATATTTATAATACCCTAATTAGTGTGTGTTGTAAATTGCCTCCGGCATTGCTCCTGTTTCTTCTCCCTGGAAAATGCCAGTTTGCTGAAGCCCAGAGCCCCTGAACAGCAGTAAATAATAAAGCAGAACTAAACCCATCAATTTAACGCTTTAAAAAAAAAAAACTGTTACGTTCCTGGAATCCCGGCATTCCAGGAATCAAATTTGCTTGTGTCCTCAACTAAAATGTCTCATGTCATAACTGATCACATGTGCAGCACCATGGTAGATGAAAATCAAACAGAAGAAGCTTCCTTGGCTGTAAGAGCACTCAGGCCCCGTACACACGGCCGAGAACTTTGACGGGCGGAACACATCGTTCTGCCCGTCGAGGTTCTCGGCCGGCCGTCAGATTCGGCGACCAGCCCGTCGGGAAAGGCGACCAGCCATTCATCCCAACGGGCCGTCGAGCAAATAGAGAACCTGCTCTCTATTTGCTCGACGGGTTTCCCGAGAAGCTGGGCTCGGCGAATCCGTACACACGGCCGAGGTTCTCGGCAGAATGAGGATCCCAGCGAGGTTCTCGCTGGTTTCTGCCGAGAACCTCGGCCGTGTGTACGGGGCTTTAGGCTTTCACACTGGCAGCCATTGAGAGACGTTTTTCAGGTGCTTTACAGGTGCTATTTTTAGTGCTAAAACCCCTGAAAAAGTGGGAAAGGGGTCTAAAGGATGGGGAGGTTTAACTCCTTTTGTGCATAAGGGTAAAACAAATCTTATGCCTAGTACACAGGACAGGAAAAAGTCAGTCGGGGATTTTGTCCAGTGGGTTTGGCAGTTTTCCATCTGAAAAACTGCGAGGGAGTATACACACAGCCGGGATTCCCGGCCAAAAGCGCTCCTCGCAGTTTTCCCGCCTGAAAACCCGCTCTTGTGTTCGGACCATTAAAGTGGTTGTAAGTCCTGGTTCACACTGGTGCGATTTGTCAAATCACATGTCAAATCGGCGGCAATTGCTGGCAATTGCACTTTCCAAATTGGTGCAAACGCTGCAAAGGGACCCAAGAAGAGGAGGAACTGGGCTGCACTGAGCAACTCCACTGCAACATGTACAATCACTTTAATGCCAGAGCCCAATCTTGCAAGTTTGACATGTGTTAGTAAGACCCCTTTCCCACTGGGAGCCGTTTTCAGGCATTTTAGCGCTAGACATAGTGCCTCCCATTTATTTCAGTGTGACTTTTCACACCCGGGTGGTGCGCTTGTGCGACTTTAGCGCTCCCAAAATGCCCTGCCCATTGAGATGAATACAGAGTGCTTCCAAAGCGCCTGAAAAGCGTTTCCGAAGCACCTCAACATGGGCGCTTTTCATCCCTTCTTTGGGGTTAAAAGCGCCCCGCTAGTGGCCGAAAACCACTGCATAAACAGCACTGCTAAAACAAGTGGTGAGGCCCAATTTTTTTTATCAAAGGAAAACTGGCCAAAAATAGTAAAAAAAAAAAAAAAAATCTTTTTTTTTCCGTAATTTAACTGTATATTTCTTGGTACTATCATAACTTACCACCAAAGAACAACCGAAAATAAATTTTCCTGCACCTGACGATCGCAGTGATACCACATTATGTGTATGTTAGTTGCTGTTTGTACCCACAGTACAGCCCAGAAACAATAGTGATCGTTTTTTTTAATCTTACCTAAAATACATTGATTATTAAAAAAAATTAAATAAAATCCTGTCCATAAAATACTGACCCTGGCACTGACCTAGATGGTACCTTGATCTAGGTATTTTTTTAGATTTGTATTCTTTAACCACTTCCTTACTGGGCACATATACCCCCTCCTGCCCAGGTGAAATTTCAGCTTCCAGCACTGCGCCGCTTTAACTGACAATTGCGCGGTCGTGCGACGTGGCTCCCAGACAAAATTGACGTCCTTTTTTCCCACAAATAGAGCTTTCTTTTGGTGGTATTTGATCACCTCTGCGGCTTTTATTTTTTGCGCTATAAACAAAAAAAGAGCAACAATTTTGAAAAAAAAATCAATATTCTTTACTTGTTGCTGTAATAATTTTGAAAAAAACATTTTTTTTTCTCAGTCTAGGCCCGATACGTATTCTTCTACATATTTTCGGTAAACAAAAAAAAAAAATCGCAATAAGCGACTGGTTTTCGCAAAAGTTATAGCGCTTACAAAATAGGGGACATAATTATTATTATTTTTTTTTTGTTTTTACTAGTAATGGCGGCGATCTGCGATTTTTATTGGGACTGCGACATTATGGCGGACACATCAGACACTTTTGACACGTTTTTGGCGCCATTCACATTTATACAGCGATCAGTGCTATAAATATGCACTAATTACTGTATAAATGTGACTGGCATTGAAGGGGTTAACACTAGGGGGTGAGGAAGGGGTTAAACGTGTACCCTGCATTGTGTTCTAACTGTGTGGGGGGAGGGGGGTGACTGGGGGAGGTGACCGATGCTGTGTCCCTATGTACATGGGACACAGATCGGTCTCCTCTCTCCCTGACAGGACATGGATCTGTGTGTTTACACACACAGATCCACGTCCTTGTCCTGTAACCACCGATCGCGAGTGCCTGGCGGACATCGCGGCCGCCAGGCACGCGCATCGGCACCTCAGGGATGCGGCGGGCACACGCGCAGCCGGCGGCGCTCGCGTGCCCCCCAGTGGCCTGGAGGAGCGGAATGCCGACTTTATACGGCGTCCCAGAGAAGTAGAACCACCTTGCGGCCGTACAAAGTCGTGGTTAAAAAAAAAAATTCTGCTCACCAATTTTTTTTTTGTTCTATCTCTGAAAGGACAGAGAGCGATACAATGTATCTCGCTCGTCCATTCACAGAAACAATCAGAGTCTATCACAGCGATCAGGTGAGCCAGAATCGGAAATTTCTAGGTCCCAATAGTTAGAACGGGGCCCCCGATGCAGGGGGATCAAGTCTAGTATCTGCTCTCCCATCCCACTGCGTGACCCTTTCCCCCGCAGTGCTCCCGGCTTCCCTCCTCTCCTGCCGGTGACTGCTGTGTGCACACAGGGGGATGTTTCAAGATGGAGAGTGGGGAAAGGGGCTGGTGAATTATGTAATTTATGTCATACCAGTCGCTCCTGTGTGTAAACGGTGTTTACTATGCTTCCGTTTGTGATTGAATAAGAAGCCTGTGAGAGCTTTCTATTAATTCATCTGTGCAGCTGAGGCGACAGAGAAAGGGACTGATGAATCTTAGTTATCAGGCTGGGTTCACACCACCGTGTTTCACCAAAAATAAGCCCAAATCTTATATTAATTTTGGCAACAAAAGACACATTAGGGCTTATTTTCGGGGTAGGTCTTGCCATGTAATGTGCTGTCTTCTCTCCCCCTCTCTCTCTCTGCCTGACAGGAATCCCCAGTGTGAACGGAGGTAAAATGCTTGTAAAATCCTATAATCCACTCTATTACAGTAGTATATAATATACAATGTGTGTGTTTCTCAAATATAATTGTATCAAATACATTCGTTATAGCTCTGCGCTTATGTGACCCGCAGGATCTCTCTTCCCCGCAATTATATTACAGAAACACACACATTCTACATTATATAATACTGTAATATAGTGGATTATAGGATTTTACAAGCATTTTAAACTAGGGCTTATTTTTGGGGTAGGGCTTATATTGCAGCTCTCCTGGAAAATAACGCTAGGTCTTATTTCCGGGGTAGGTCTTATTTTCGAGGACACACGGTATTGTGAATTGCATGCTGGTCCCCCCTACCCCCATTAAATTTGCATGTCAGGAGATTGTGACCGGCTCTCTAAGAAGCCAGGTCACACATCTTCAGAGCAGCTCCGGTGTGAATTGCAGAGAAGTCCTGTGTGTCTTCTGGTCCATTTCAGCCAAACATTTGGGCTGAGTGGGCTGAATTTGGACCTGATTCGGTAAAGGGGGACACACCGGACTCCTGCTATGCACACAGTGTTAACCCAGCCTAAGTGTAAGACTTCAGAGGTCTGTTTAGACCCCTGATATTTCACCAAAGCCCCCCAACAGGGCTGATAAAAAAAAAAAAATTAAATTGAGGACTCGTTCACATGTGCTTTGCTCTCTATAATTTCTGCCATTGGTTGTGAAGCATCGCAGCCATGGCATGTGTACACCCCTAGCCACTGTCTATGTCTTTGAGTTGTGGGGTGCACACCCTAATTCACACCTATGGGTCCCACAATGCATAAGATGTCATTCCTTGGTTTGGACTTTGGGGTTTCGGAATAATTTTGTCCGCCTCTTCTTTATATGATGCCGCTTTCCTGCCATCTCCCAAAAATGCAGCCTGTGTTTTTCCCTGATCCCGGTGACCACCAACCAATAACGTGTGTCCATACTGATTGCCTGTCGTTATTTCCTGCCTCCAGACTGCAGCTTGTGCAATCTTCCGGGAAGCCAACTCGAGGGGGTGGTGTTGTATCTAGACGCGGTAATTGAATGTGTCACTGTGTTTTCTGCGCTCTGTTAATCAGGCAATCAATTAGTCCCAAAGAAGTCCAGCTGCTATGGAGCAAAGCCGTTCATGGCTGGACATGAACTGACACATCCTGGTTAGTTCAGAGTCAAGGGTGGTAGCCGTCTGCTTGGCGTGGCTTAAAGAGTTCAGAGTCAGGGGTGGCAGACCATTAGTGCAAACTGTGCACAAGGGCCCCTAGAAAGTAGGGGGCCCATGTATACTAGCAGTGGCGGCCTGTCCGTAAGGGGCACCGCCCCCCTAATCCATGTGTCAGGCCCCCTAATCTACATGGAGGGCGCCGGACGTATGGATTCTAATGTGTTTTTTTTTTTTGAAGCACGTGATTAGAGTCAGAGGATCTAATTGGCTTAAAAAAGGGTGGGCTCAGGGCGCAGAGCACTGTGCGCCCTAAGTCCACCCAGTTGTGTGACAATAGCGAATTAATATTCGCTATTGTCTTTCAGATTCTCCTCCCAGCCAATCAGGAAGCTGGTCCTGAGACCTGATCGGCCAGGGAGTCTTAGGACACACTTCCTGTTCAGCTAGGTGTAGAAGCAATGGCCTGAATCTTCCTTCCCCCTTCCTCTTAAGGTCAGTCTGTCTAACACCGGGGGGGGTAGGTGGGTGCTTGCCCACCTTCCGTCTGTCTCCCCTATCTTCATGATGCCCTAACCATGCTTTTGGGTTGGTAACATCTACCAGCTTACCATGACAGTCGCCGCTATACCGCTCTCTGAAAAGGAATCCACCAGGCATTGTTTTTCAGAGGGTGGTATAGCAGCAGGCGTTAAGGGGGTGCTACTAACACCTTCTGTTTACATTTTTTTATTGCCTAATGCCATCTTTTCATTGTGGGGCCGTGCCACAACTGAAACCCAATCACTTAGCTTGCAGTTGCAGTGCGGCCACCATTGATCACAATGGGCAAGTTGGATAGGCAGTGCTGCTTGTCAAACTCTGCAGCCCAAATTAAAAGTGGCAAGCATTGTGGGTGTAGCATGTGTACAGCCCTATACAGAAGAAAAAAAGGTCCACCACACATCACTACAAGATCCTGTGTATAGAGCCTCAACCTGGGCTCCAACCAGGCCACACCTCCAATGTGTTTCGCTCCGCCCAAAGGATTTAGCCCCCCATGGCTAAGCCCCGGGAGTGGGACGAAACACGTTAGTGTGTGTGGCCTGGTTGGAGCCTAGGCTGAGGCTGTTTCACACTCTATACACAGGATTCTGTTGTGATTTGTGGCATATAGGACCTTTTGTTCATTTTGTATCAGTATTTGGAGCTGAGACGAGCTCCACCCGTGTCTGTACTCAGAGAAGAGGACCTATCAGAGCCTTAATAAGGCACATGCAATTCTGGTATTGGTTCACAATGTGCACAGCCCTGTCAGGCTGTACTGTTAAAATTCCAAGTGGCCAATGGGGTCGTGAAACCACAGCTCAGCTGCCTGTTTTTACGGCCCCGTGGTCACCAGTATGAAAGAGTCCCAAGGTCTCATTTTAGACTTACAGTTGGGGGAATTGAAAATGAACTGTTGTTGAGCCATGTTTTTAGCCCCCCCTCAACCGCTTCCCTTTAAGCTGTAATGTCAGTGGATGGGGATATTTCCTTGCTGCAGTTACAAAAAATGAACCCCTCTGTTGCAACCAATTCAAGTGAATGGGGGCACACCACAAATGCCCCGCAACCGCATGCAATCTATTTTGGGGGTTAAAACAGTCATCGAGGAGGTGTCATAACGCCTCCTCAATGCGGATCGCTTATTAGGTACTTTAGATGAATGCTTCCCAACTCCAGTACTTAAGGCACCCCAACAGGTCATGTTTTCAGGATTTCTCTCAGATGAAATGGCTGTGGAAATTACTAAGGCGGTGAAACTGATCAAATCACCTTTACAAAATAATGGAAAGCCTGAAAACATGACCTGTTGGTGTGCCTTGAGGACTGGAGTTGTTGGTAAATGTGTCTGCTGCTTGTGTTGGGCTTGGTAGTTATTATCTGATAACGCAGAACTATTAGAGCCGGTTCACACTGGGGCGGCACGACTTCGGGGGCGACTCAGCAAGGCGTCCTGAAGACGACTTCAGAGGCGACTTGCAAAATGACTTCTGTATAGAAGTCAATGCAAGTCGCCCTGAGTCGCCCCCGAAGCTGCATTCACACCTAGGCGTTTTTATGCCCTACGCCCGACGCTTGTGCCGCTGGAGGGGTGGATTTACATTGTTGTCTATGGAGATGGTTCACATCTCCACGTCGAAACGCCATACGCCTGAAGCTCAAAACAAGTCCCGGATCCTTTTTTCAGGCGGCTTTCGGCGTTCGGCATAGACAACAATGTAAAGTAAAAAAAAAAAAAAAGGTTAAAACGACCCGTTTTGTCGCGGCAAATCGCGGTACAATACAACGCAATTTGTCGCGGCAAAATACGCGAGTTATAATGTGAATGCAGCCTTAGATTCTGTGTTTTGAGCTGTTTTTACTATTTATGATGGATTATGGTGGTGGGTGGGGGTGCTAAAAGAAAACGCAAATGAATTTGACATTTGGCTGACTATGTGGTGTATGTGGCGTGGTTGAACAGCGCTAAAACAATTCATAACCTTATTACCCAGATTTCTGTTTTCTCTTTGATGCCACTTCTAAGCATTTGCTTGCTGTTTTATATACACTATATTGTCAAAAGTATTGGGACACTTTACTTCCCATGCACGTTTTAATGGCATCCCAGTCTTAGGCCGCGTACACACGATGAGACATGTCCGCTCAAACATGTCCGACGGACCGTTTGCAGCGGACATGTCTCATCGGATTTTGGTCCGATGGCGTGTACACACCATCGGACGAAAATCCCCTCGGTCTGAGGACGCGGTGACGTTGACGCCGCCACATACTTCCACGCATGCGTCGAATCCATTCGACGCATGCGCGGACAGTTCTGTCCGCTGGTTAGTGTACTAACCAGCGGACATATCCGACGGACAGGTTTGTAGCGGACAAATTTCAAAGCATGCTTTGAAATTTGTCCGATGGACAAACCTGTCCGCTAGCCCGTACACACAATCGGAGATGTCTGCTGAAACGGTCAGTCGGACCAGTTTCAGCAGATAAATTTGATCGCGTGTACGCGGCCTCAGGCAGCATTCACACTACAACGT
This sequence comes from Rana kukunoris, assembly GCA_029574335.1. Lineage (NCBI taxonomy): Eukaryota > Metazoa > Chordata > Amphibia > Anura > Ranidae > Rana > Rana kukunoris. The sequence goes on from CM056054.1 coordinate 30,416,419, forward strand.
TTTGAATTCCTGTGCGAATCTGTCTGCGATATGACAGCGCTGATTTGTGAATGAAAAAAAACGTGTAACTCGCATTTGAGATGCCATTCATTTGAATGACACCTCAAATCGCGGTGCAGGTCTGCTGCGATTGCCGCGGGATAAAATGTGCTGCAATCGCAGGACGCATATCGCCCCAAAGTAGCTCCTGAACTATTTTTGGGCAACATGCGTCCCGTGATTGCAGCACTTTTTATCGTGCAACAATCGCGGTAGACCTGCGCCACAATTTGAGGTGTCATTCAAATGAATGGCATCTCAAATGCGAGTTCCGTGTTTTGTCATTCACACCTTAGCGCTGTCAAATCACTGGCAGATTTACGGAAAATCTGTCCATGATTAAAAAAGCAGTAGTGTGAATGCAGCATTAGTCCGTAGGGTTCAATATTGAGTTGGCCCACCCTTTGCAGCTATACCAGCTTCAACTCCTCTGGGAAGGCCATCCACAAGGTTTAGGAGTGTCTATGGGAATGTTTGACCATTCTTCCAGAAGCGCATTTGTGAGGTCAGGTACTGATGTTTGATGAGAAGGCCTGGCTCACAGTCTCCACTCTAATTCATCCCAAAAGGGACTCTGTGCAGGCCAGTCAAGTTCCTCCACCCTAAACTTGCTCATCCATGTCTTTATAGACCTTGTGGATGGCCTTCCCAGAAGAGTTGAAGCTGTTATAGCTGCAAAGGGGGGGCCAACTCAACATTGAACCCCACGGACTAAGAATGGGATGCCATTAAAGTGTATGTGCGTGTAAATGGAAAAGAAAAATATGGACAGCCGCACTCCAAAAAACCTTGATGGTCACAGCGCACACACACTGTGACTTGTAGTGCATTTTTCCTTTTTTAAATAAAGAAAGCCATCAAGGTTTTTTGGAGTGCGGCTGTCCATATTTTCTTTTTCCATTTGCTGCCTTGTGCATTGCCAGCACCCTTGATCTCCTGAGACCATACTGATCATCCTAACACAATCCACCTGGAGCGGTAACTTTCTTTCTTATCTGCGTGTAAAGGCAGGCGTCCCAATACTTTTGACGTGTGTGTGTTATTCTGCCGTGTATTTTTATGCTGTGTGGACGTGTATCTCAATTAAAATTTTTGGCCCGGAGTTCAACTTTAAAACTGTTTTTGTGTACAGTTGTAGCTCTTCATGGAAGTATTGAATTTTGGATAATCTTTCCTGCTCTTTGCATGATGTATCTGTTTCCTTGGGCTCCATCACTCCCCTCCTGCCTTATTCTCTCAATAACATCAAGACCTTCTCTCACTTTCAAGGTGTCCATGTTTTGTGGCGTATCGGTGTCCTCCTTGGTTACAATTTTCCCTTGGTTTCTGTTAGTTGCTGATATTCCAGCGCAGTCGGGGCTGAATAATGGCTTACTTAGCAAAGTAAAAGCGGCAGCGTGGCTCTGGCGGTAATTAAGTGTTCTGCTCAGAATAGGATTAGGATTCAGCTGACTCCATCTAACGTCTACTTCTCATCACGTTGGAGGTTTTTACATTACTCTATATAGAACAGATAGGCATTGCCTTGGTGCAACAATGGAAAAACTTAATAGGAGCTAAAACTCATATAATGATGTAGCTTATGTGTTTGTGAGAGACTAGAGGGCACTACAGGAACAAGGAGATACTGTGGGGGATTGGGAAGCACCGAGGCACACAGTCGGAGTATATGGGCACCAAGTGGGGACTGAGGCTCTCCAGGATGCTGGGGGCATTGTGGGAGACTTGAGGGCAGTGCAGGGGCAAGGGGACACTGTGGGGGTTTGGGAAGCACTGAGGCACACAGTCAGAGTATATGGGCACCAAGTGGGGACTGAGGCTCTCCAGCATGCTGGGGGCATTGTGGGAGACTTGAGGGCATTGCAGGGGCAAGGGGACACTGTGGGGGATTGGGAAGCACTGAGGCACACAGTCAGAGTATATGGGCACCAGGTGGGGACTGAGGTTTTCCAGCATGCTGGGGGCATTGTGGCAGACTTGAGGGCATTGCAGGGGCAAGGGGACACTGTGGGGGTTTGGGAAGCACTGAGGCACACAGTCAGAGTATATGGGCACCAGGTGGGGACTGAGGTTTTCCAGCATGCTGGGGGCATTGTGGCAGACTTGAGGGCATTGCAGGGGCAAGGGGACACTGTGGGGGATTGGGAAGCACTGAGGCACACAGTCAGAGTATATGGGCACCAAGTGGGGACTGAGGCTCTCAAGCATGCTGGGGGCATTGTGGGAGACTTGCAGGAGCAAGGGGACACTGTGAGAGATTGGGAGACTCTGTGGCACACTTTTGGAGTTTGGGGGTGCCAGGTGGGGGGCAGAGTCTCTTCAGTACACTGGGGAGACTGTGGGCCTTTTTCAGCCACTTTCCCTTTTTTGGTGCATAGACATCCGGGAGACGGCCGGGGGTGTACACATGCCGTGGTCATGAATGATACGCTCTGTCACGCTTACACCCACCGAGCGTGACCCATTCAAGTAAATAGGGCTGCACTGCAACCGCACACAATTCACATGCTTGTGAAGCGATTGTCTAATATTTAGGGGGTTATAGTAGGCAGTAAGCAGGCAATACAACACCTCCTCACCACCGGTCTATACCATCCATGTTTGGATTACTCTTCAGAAAACAAAGCTGGTGTAAATGATGCCTTAGTTACTATATTATTATTTTTATATAGGATTTATATAGCGCCAACAGTTTACGCAGCGCTTTACAACTTGAGGGTAGACAGTACAAATACAATACACTTTAATACAGTAGGAATCAGAGGGTCCTGCTCCTTAGAGCTTACAATATAAGAGGGAAGGTCAAGATATACAAGAGGTAATAACTGTGGGGGATGTGCTTATGGAGAAGATAAATGGAGAGTTGTTAGGTGGGGACCAGATAGGCTTCTCTGAAGAGATGAGTTTCCAGGGATTGTCTAAAAGTGGATAAAGTAGGAGAAAATCGGACAGATTGGGGTAGAGCATTCCAGAGGATGGGAGAGGCTCTGGAGAAGTCCTGGAGGTGAGCATGGGATGAGGTGACAAGGGAATTGAGAGCAAGAGGTCTTGGGAGGAGCGAAGAGAACGATTAGGTTGGTATTTTAAGACTAGGTTTGTGATGTAGCTGGGGCCCAGATTCTCAAAAGAGATACGACGGTGTATCTCCAGATACACCGTCGTATCTCTGTTTCTAGCCCTGTGTATCTATGCGAATGATTCTTAGAATCAGTTACGCATAGATTTGGCGTAGATCCAACTGGCGTAAGTCACTTACACCGTCAGATCTTGTATGTAATTCTACGCTGGCCGCTAGGTGGCGTTCCCGTCGATTTCAGCATCGCATATGCAAATGAGCATGATACGCCGATTCCCGAACAAAGTTGCGCACCGTCGACGTAGTTAACATAGTTTGCGTACGCGTAAGGTTACCCCTGCTATATGAGGGGTAACCTTGCGTAGGTCCAGCGTAAGCCATGTTAGGTATGGACGTCGGGACAGCGTCGTGTCTTTCCGTCGTTTACGTCCTTTGCGTAACTCGTCGCGAATAGGCCTTTACGTTAATAACGTTGCCTTCGAAAAATCAATGTATTTGCGGCATACTATGGAGCATGCGCAGTGGGCTACGTTTAGGGCCGGCGCATTCGCAGTTCGTTTGGCGCTGGGGCGCGCTTAAATTAAATACAGCACGCCCCCCTCTTTCCCTATCTGAATTACGCGGGGATACGCCGTCCCCTTTACGCTACGCCGCCGCAAATTACGGAGCAAGTGCTTTGAGAATACGGCACTTGCTCCTGTAAGTTGCGGCGGCGTAGTGTAAATAGGATACGCTACGCCGCCGCAGAATCTATGTGAATCTGGCCCTATATATTTATTGTATTGGTGATTAAAAATGCAGGCATGTGGCTGATTTCTTTAAATGCCATGTGTACTTAACACCGTAAAATATGATATGCAGTAAATGAAGTTGGCCCCCGAGATTGCCACCTCCACTCACAAGTCCCTTGACCTTTGTCCTGATTCCCTATACAAATAAAGATCTGTCAGTAAACATGGAGGGTGTCTTTGCTCAGTCACAGCGGGCTGTAGAAGGAGAAATGTACAATATGGCGTCTGTCATGCCCCACTGGCAGACCGAGGATAGGCTTTCATAGTAAATACGGCCCCGTATATCAGAACCTGCTGCTGCCCCCAAATCCTTACTTTGAACATTCGGGGTCACTAGAAGAGTGATAGTAATTCAGTCAGTGACCCCCTCATAAGGCCTTTCCATAGTCAGGCTGGGGTTTGTTTTACAGGCCCCAATGGCAGATGCGTTGCTCACTATATATTACATAAGTGTCAGGTGCGTTAGATACAAACACATCTGCTTCTGGTTAAAGATGGCAGGAGACCACCACAGTACAAACATCCAGGAGTCACCAGGGACACGTTGGGGTGAATGGCATCATTATTTCCAAGTCCTTGACCCGGAACAAGCATAGAGAGAAGGAATTCTGACACTCGTAAAAGTGTGGTACCCAAAGGCCACACAGCCAGGCAACTAGCATTTCAGAAGCAGGCCACAAACAACAGCCCTTGTGACAGGTGCACTTTAAGGTAAATTGGGTGAACTTTCTGACTGTAGCAAATCTGCAGTGTTTGATACATAGAGTTAGCTAGTTGTAGATCGGCTTTTCCTGTTGCCATTTCAAAGTATGCAGCAAGGGAAAGGGGGTGCACGGGTGTTACATGCATTCCCAGGAAGACGAGACCGAGGAGCTCCGTGGACAAGGAGGGGGCAGATAAGGAAGGTCTGCCTAGTAACAACCATTTTTTTTTTTTTTTTTTTTAGCCTTTTTGGCTTTTTTCTTTAAGGGTGGACCTCCGCTTTAATATGTGTCTCCACTACAGTCTGAGGTCTGAGGACCTCACATCATATACCAAAGGGCCACAGGTTGGGCACCAGGGTTCTACAGCCTGTTTCTCTTATCACATATGATCTCTGTTCCGATGCAGGCTATTATATCCGGACCAAATTCACTCCCAATAACAAGAAAGCTTCTTGGGAGAGAATCAAAACATATTCAGTCTTGAAGTGTACATAAAATCTAAATCTTTTTCAGTATACAGTGCTTTGAAAAAGTATTCATACCCCTTGAACGTTTCCACATTTTGTCATGTTACAACTAAAAACGTAAATGTATTTTATTGGGATTTTATGTGATAGACCAACACAAAGTGGCACAGAATTGTAAAGTGGAAGGAAAATTATAAATATTTTTCACAATTCTCTACAAATACTGTAAATATCTGAAAAGTGTGGCGTGCATTTGTCTTCAGCCCCCTTTACACTGATACCCCTAACTAAAATCTAGTGGAACCATTTGCCTTTAGAAGTCACCTAATTCGTAAGTAGAGTCCACCTGTGTGTAATTTTATCTCAGTATAAATACAGCTGTTCTGTGAAGCCCTCATAGGTTTGTTAGAGAATATTAGTGGACAAACAGTATCATGAAGAAACACACCAGACAAGTCAGGGATAAATTTGTGGAGAAGTACAAAGCAGGGTTAGGTTATAAAAAAATATCCCAAGCTTTGAACATCTCATGGAGCTCTGTTCAATCTATCATCTGAAAATGGAATAAGTATGGCACAACTGCAAACCTACCAAGACATGGCCGTCCACCTAAACTGACAGGCCGGGCAAGGAGAGCATTAATCAGAGAAGCAGCCAAGAGGTCCATGGTAACTCTGGAGGAGCTGCAGAGACCCACAGCTCAGGTGGGAGAATCTATCCACAGGACAACTATTAGTCGTTCTCTCCACCAATCTGCCCTTTATGGAAGAGTGGCAAGAAGAAAGCCATAAGAAGTCCTATTTGGAGTTTGCGGGCGACACAGGGGACACAGCAAACATGTGGAAGAAGGTGCTCTGGTCAGATGAGACCAAAATTGGCCTAAATACAAAATGCTATGTGTGGTGGAAAACGAACACTGCACATCACTCTGAACACACCTGTGAAACATGGTGGTGGTAGCATCATGTTGTGGGGATGCTTTTTTTAAGCAGGGACATGGAAGCTGGTCAGAGATGATGGGATGATGAGCCAAATACAGGACAATCTTAGAAGAATACCTGCTAGAGTCTACAAAACACATGAGACTGGGATGGGGGTTCACCTTCCAGCAGGACAACGACCCTAACCATACAGCCAGAGCTACAATATAATGGTTTGGATCAAAGCATATTCATGTCTTAGGCCGTGTACACACGGCAGAGATCCTCGACGGGCAGAACACATCGTTCTGCCCGTCGAGGCTCTCTGCCGGCCGTCAAAATCGGCGACCCGCCCATCGGGAATGGCAACCAGCCATTCATCCAGGCGGGCCGTCGAGGAAATAGAGAGCGTGCTCTCTATTTCTGCTCGACGGGCTTCCCGACGGGAAGCTTGCCGAGACCGTACACACGGCCGAGGTCCTCGCTGGAATGCACATACCAGCGAGGTTCTCGCTGGATTTCAGCGAGAACCTCGGCCGTGTGTACGCCGCCTTAGAATGACCCAGTCAAAGTCCAGACCTAAATCCAATTTAGAATCTGTGGCAAGACTTGAAAATTGCTGCTCACAGACACTCTCCATCCAATCTGACAGAGCTTGTGCTATTTTGCAAAGAAGAATAGGCAAAAATGTCCCTCTCTAGATGTGCAAAGCTGGTAGAGACGTCCCCAACTAGACTTGCAGCTGTAATTGCAGCGAAAGGTGATTCTACAAAGTATTGACTTTGGGGGGGGGGGGTAATCAGATTTAGGAAAAGTAAGTAAACCTAAATAAAGCGAACAAGAAATCTGTAGAAGTATGGAGGGGGTCATTCCCGACCTCTTCTTCTGAAAATACTAGTTACCTGGCCCTATGGCTGACCCATTACTCTGATTCACTGACTCAGCAAAAGCATGCAATCAGGAGAGTTACTTCTCTGACTTCACTTGCGTTGGGCTTGTTCCTGAGTCTATTGTAGAAAGTTTTCAGGCAATTAATAAAATAAATACAAATGTGATCTTTATTCTTTCTTTATTAAGTTCAGGTCTCCCAAAGCCTGATCAGTTACAGTCAGTTAACATAGGATCTTCAGGCTCCTTATTGTGTCCAGTTTAGACCGGTTCTCTTAGAAGGGTTACATAATCCTTATGCTAGTTGGGGAATATGTGTAGAAGCCAATATGTTATTCAACTTGCCAGCAACTACACAAAACTGAAGTTTTCCTAACAACGCTCCCCGTGGATCACTTGCACAACAGTTTTCCTAAGATGTATGTTTTATGGATGAGACACACGGATATGTAATTAGGTTTGGTATCCTGTAACAGCCAAACATCAGTAATGGGATTATTTTGCAAAGAAAACAAAAAACAAAACAAAATGACAGCTGTGAACGCCAAGGATCGCAATGACATCAGCAGATACGCCACCTGCACAAAAAGCAAATCAACAATGGCAGCTCTTGTATTCTGGGCCGAGTTCTTGGAGAGTCACTTAAAGCAGTGGTCATGAACCCGGTCCTCAGGGCCCACTAACAGTCCAGGTTTTATGTATTGCATTGGGGAGATACCGACTAGAATACGGCAATCACTGAGCAGCAAATGATGTCACCTGGGATGTATTTCAGTTATCTTGAAAACCTGGCCTGTTAGTGGGTCCTGAGGACAGGGTTGATGACCACTGACATAAAGTGAACATGTGCAGAGATTATGCACAATAAACAATGGATTTTATTCTGAACAAGCAGTAACAGCCATTTATACACAAGCCTACAATGACCTCTGTAGCTATAGGCATTGTGGAGAAATTCATCTTCAACGTTCACAACAGAGGCACGCAAATCTCAGCTATCGATTACTGTAAAAGTAAATGCAGCTAGTAAAGGCTAGCGAGAGCTTATTTTACAAGTTCCTACACAGGGTTTGAACGCAGCACTACTACAAAGATACAGGACAGAGGAGGAGCATGGGAAAAATCTCAGGGTTGGGGGAGAGGCAGTTGACCCCTATTAAGAGAACCTGTCACTTTCTCCTGAATGGGCAAAGTTAAAGCGGTTGTAAACCGGAAAAAATTCCCCCACACCTGCAAGGCAAAAGTCATAATGAGCTAGTATGCACCGCATATTAGGTCATTATGAAATACTTACCTCGGAACGAGGTGTAAGAAACTTACCTGGTCCACGCCAAGCGAGATCTCTTGACTCGGCGTGTCTTCCGGGTATCGCCGGTCCAGCGCTGTGATTGGCTGGAGCGGCGATGACGTCACTCCTGCGCATGCGCGGGAGATTTATATCCGGCCAGGACGGCGGTGGCCGGTCCTTTGGCCGTAGATTCCCCCCTGCGCATGCGCCGCTGCGCATTGCGAGGGGAATATCTCCTAAACCGTACAGGTTTAGGAGATATTCTTTATACCTACAGGTAAGCCTTATTATAGGCTTACTTGTAGGTAAAAGTCAATAAAGTGGGTTTACAACCACTTTAAGTCACTTTTATGCTTTATTTAGACATGTGGTTGGGGGGGGGGGTCAAAAAATGTGCAGTTTTGCCGCCTACCAAGCGCACCCAACATGTGGGCGGCAAGCCCAGCAAATGCTGCACACTGAAGCAAGTGCGCAAACGCCATGCAACCGCGGTCAATGCATGCAGTTGTGTCAGTTTTCTGCACAAATAGGGTTAAACAAGACAGTGGGGAATTGTCACATCGCTTTCTCACCGCCTGTCAGTAGCCTACGAAAGACAAATCCACTTTGCACTACAAGTGCAAACTACAAGTGCAAATTGCACTTGGAAGCGCAGTTGCTGTAGATATGAGGGGGACAGGCAAGGAAAATAAAAAAACAGCATTTTAGCTTGCACATGATTGGACGATGAAATCAGCAGAGCTCTTTTGCCATCCTGATACCTTTTTAATCTACCGTATATACTTGAGTATAAGCCGACCCGAATGTAAGCCGAGGCACCTAATTTTACCACAAAAAAAGGGAAAACGTATTGACTCGAGTATAAGCCGAGGGTGTCCATCTGCATCCGGGTCCAGCGCTATGATTGGCTGGAGCGGCGATGACGTCACTCCTGCGCATGCGCGCGGGAGATTTAAATCCGGCCAGGACGGCGGTGGCCGGTCCTTTGGCCGTAGATTCCCCCCTGCGGGGGGGGGCCTCACTGTGCCCATGCCTCACTGTGCCCACGCCTCACTGTGCCCACGCCTCACTGTGCCAATGCCTCACTGTGCCCATGCCTCACTGTGCCTATGCCTTACTGTGTCCATGACTAGACTTACGTTTAACATGGGAATATATAGAAAAATTGTTGCCCCCCAGCCGTAGGTTCCCCAGACAACAAACTTTGGACACTTGTAGAGGAGAAATGGGGCTACATGTGTCCCGGGGACCTACGGCCAGCCGGTACCGGGTCCCCAAAGAGAAATTACCATTTAACATAGGAGTCTATGAAACGGTGCTCTGTGGCTGCAGGTCCCCCAGACAACAAACTTTGCACACTTGTAGAGGAAGAGTCGGGGCTACATGTGTGCCAGTACCGGGTCCCCAAAGTCCGGGAGATCAGGCGCAAAAAGGTGACTCGCGTATAAGACGAGGGGGGCATTTTCAGCACAAAACAATGTGCTGAAAAACTTTGTTTATACACGAGTATATACGGTACTTGTTGCTTCTGTTCATCCATATTTCTTCTTTCTTTTTTTAAACGGCAATAAAAGTCCATGATCTGATTTTTTTTAAATGTAGGTAGAGAGAGGCTAGCCCCCCAATTGGTTGCTGCAGACAATAGCCCTAGTAAAATCGCTCGGCATGTACTGTACATGTGTCACTTGAGGGTGTGCGTTGCTTTGGAATTTTTATTGACTGGTCCGTGGTTTAGGAAAACACCAAACACCATGTAGTTCCCCCATCGCCTTCCCCTGACCATCCAACCTCCACACCCCAAGCCTGCTTTATCTGTAGAGGTTTTCCTGCAGATAAGGTCACAGTCCCGTGTTCAGGGGGATCTGCGGAAACACACTGCTGGAATCCTATCCGGCCTCAGGAAGTAGGAGGACAGGATGCAGCAGCCTCATTGCTATAGACCAGGACCAGCTTGAAGACTCATCAAACCTCCAATTTGCACTCTACAGTCCACTCTTCGGCCTCTGTTTTAAAGGGCCAGCATTCATAAACTGCGTGTCGCCTCCTTTGCAGCGCATGGCACCTAAAGCTGGCTTTACACTAGTAAAATCTTCTTCCAAACCTTTGGTTTTAACCACTTTAGCCCCGGACCATTTGGCTGCCAAATGACCGGGCCACTTTTTGCGATTCGGCACTGCGTCGCTTTAACTGACAATTGCGCGGTCGTGCGACGTGGCTCCCAAATAAAGTTACGTCTTTTTTCCCCCACAAATAGAGCTTTCTTTTGGTGGTATTTGATCACCTCTGTGTTTTTTTATTTTTTTGCACTATAAACAAAAAAAGAGCGACAATTTTGAAAAAAAGCAATATTTCGTACTTTTTGCTATAATAAATATCCCCCCTTTTTTTTAAAAAAAAAGCTAATTTTTTTTTCAGTTTAGGCCGATACATATTCCTCTACATATGTTTGGTAAAAAAAAAATCACAGCAAACTTATATTTATTGATTTGCGCAAAAGTTATAGCGTCTACACAATATAGGTAGTTTTATGTCACTTTTATTATAAATATTTTTTTTTTTACTTGTTATGGCAACGATCTGTGACTTTTATCGTGACTGCGGCATTATGGCGGACACTTTTGGTGCTATTTTGGGACCATTCACATTTATACAGCGATCAATGCTATAAAAATACACTGATTACTGTGTAAATGTGACTGGCGGTGAAGGTGTTAACCAGTAGGAGTTATCTCCCTCGACCTCTTGTAGGTGGAGGGTGGAGTTGGCGGGAAGTGGGAGGGGAAGAGAGGGAAGGAGAAGTAAGAGAATAAACTGAGGGTTCTCTTGAGGAGGGGGCGAATTTATAAGTATTTTTTAAGTATTTTTATGTATGTATGGTGTTTTATTTGTTTTTTGTGTGTTTATTGTCTGTGTTGAAATGTTGTATGTATTGTGGTATATTTTAATAAAGAAAAGAAGCAATTATTATAAAAAAAAAAAAAAACAGTAGGGGGCGCTGAAAGGGTTACGTGTGTTCTAGGGAGTGATTCTATTGGTTAGGGGGCGTGGCTTACTGTGACGCGTCTCTGATCGCTGCTTCCGATGAGAGGGAGCAGACGATCAGTACGGTGTCACTAGGCAGAATAGGGAGTTGTCTCGTTTAAAAAGACATCCCCCCATTCTGCCGTTCTGTGACCTGACCGCGGGACACCGGCGGACATCGAGTCGGCGGGCACGTAGACTGCGGCGTGCACGTGCCCCCTAGCCGGCAGGTTTAAAGTAACGTATATTTGCATTGCTTTGCCTGCCCGTGCCATTCTGCCCACGTAAATCTACGAGGCGGTCCGCAAGCGGTTAAGAACATTCGTTCAGTCGCTTCCATTCGTGACATTTTTTTCAACTGCAATGAGCGAGTTTTGATCGGTAAACTTTATTCGTCCCAAAACCGATTGTAAGAACCCAGCAGTACTTTCCAACGACAGTCATCAAAAAAGAACTTTCATATAAATGGGCTTTTGTTTTTTTTTAGTATTTCTTTGTATTCCATGAACCAAAAAAAAAAAAGACAAAGTGGTGTTAGAATAACGTTCCTGAAATACTGGATTAATACATTTTCTGGATTAATACGATGGATCTTGGATGTGCTCCTGTGTGTAAGGCTTAGTAAACTCGGGTGCCAAACCGAACATGCCCCACGCAATGGTGTGAGAAGGGACAGTTTTGCCAAGTGCCTTGGCCCTCGTCTACTGAGCCACCGATGGAGCCCAAGGCTGCAGATCCAGCTTGGCCAGATGCAGCGCCACACTTTAATTTTAACCGCTTAAGGCCCGGACCATTTTGTTGGTCAAAGACCAGGCCCCTTTTTGCGATTCGGCACTGCGTCGCTTTAACTGACAATTGTGCGGTCGTGCGACGTGGCTCCCAAACAAAATGTACGTCCTTTTTTCCCCACAAATAGAGCTTTCTTTTGGTGGTATTTGATAAGGGGGCGTGGCTACACGTGACACGTCACTGATGACCATTCTCGATCATGGGGAACGGTCATCAGTGACAGTGTCACTAGGCAGAATAGGGGAATGCCTTGTTTACAAAGGCATTCCCCTGTTCTGCCCTTGCTGACCGCAATCACGGGCGTCCTGGGAACATCGAGTTCCTGGAACCCACGGCAAATTTAAAGGGACGTACCTGTTTGCCAATCTGCCTGCCCGTGCCATGTTGTCGACGTACATAGTCGTGCGGCGGTCAGCAAGTGGTTAAAGAATTGTACCATTTTTTTAAGTAAACCACAATAGGGACAATTTTATTTTAGTTTTTTTTTTTACATTTTCAAACTGATGTTTTATGTCCATTTTTTTTCTTTTACATTTGTATACAGTTTTATATCTATTTTAGTATTTATATACAACTCTCTTTTATGTTTTTTTTTTTTTTTTTTACACATAGCTATTTTCATTAAATTTAAAATCTGCTTTGAATACATTCCTAACATTGCACATTATACAACAAAAATATATATAATTTTTTTTTTTACGAAGCTCCACCTTTTTATTACTAAAAAAAAAAACATCCTTGAGCTTCAGGCTGAAATGATGTCATCCGTCTGCTGCAAGCAGAAGGAAACATTTCCTCCGTCTCATCTCCCTCAGTGGGCAGAATGAAATGTTGTAACTTTTTTAACAAGTCACAACGTGAGAGGGTGCAGCAGGATCTGATTTGTGTCAGACATTTGTGAGCACAGCCAAGGACCATAGGGTCTAATCCAGAGGTGCCCAACCGCTAGCCCACTGCGCCCTCTAATGTGGCCCTCAACCTCCTGCTCTAGGATGGTGGCAAGCGCTGTCTGTGGGTTCCCAACCTTTCATCCCAGAGTATCGGTGAAAAGAATGGATCTGGCGGTAGAGGAAGTATGAGGCTTCAGTAGAGAGCAGAGCCCATGCTTCCATTATAGCGCCAGTGTTCTATCGAGAAGTGCCCCCCATCCATAGGTGTGCGCAGCCTTTGGCATTAGGGTGTGCACCCCAAAACTCAAACACACTCTACCGATCACTCACAATGTTTATTCAGAAAGGGAAGGGACCGGTAAATGGCATATTTACTGGCCTCTTCCCCCACCCATTCTAAAACATCCACAGCAACAATTGGTGGAAGAGGAGGGAAGCCGGCAGTGCTGTGGAGGGAAGGAAGGGTAGCCAGGTCAGTATGGGGAATCTGTTCTGCACAGGGTGATTAGGGTGTGCCTGGGCACACCTGGCACACCCTGTGCGCACGCCTATGCCCCCATCATATAGTGCCCGCGCATGCGCAGGATGGAGCCGCACTCCAGCTGATTTGCCGATCAGCTGGAGTGATGTGACAATGGCGCAAGCGCACATCACTGGAGGCAATTGACGATGAGAGAGGGAATTTCACGGACACAATTGAAAGCAATATACAGAGCGGATGGATACCGTAGTTGTTACATTATGCCTCGTTGTTGCAGGGCTGCTTGAGGCTGTGTTGCAACCCGCCCTTAGGCCCTGTACACACGATCAGACATGTCTGATGAAACTTATCCGACGGGCCGTTTTCATCGGACCAGGCTGAAGTGGTCTGATGTGTGTACACACCATCGGACCAGATTCCGATCAGACCAGAACGCGGTGACGTAGAACACAAGGACGTGATGAAAAAACAAAGTTCAATGCTTCCAAGCATGCGTCGACTTGATTCTGAGCATGCGCAGGTTTTTGGTCCGATGATTTTGTGTACTAACCATCGAACATGTCCGACGGACAGGTTTCCATCGGACAGATTTTAAAGCATGTTTTAAAACTTTGGTCCGCTGGAAAGCGGTCCGATAGGCCGTACACACGATCTGCGGACCAGTTTCAGCGGACATGTTCGATCGTGTGTACGCGGCCTTAGACACAGGCAACAGGCGCAGATCAAGACACTAAAACCACCGTGCAACATTGACTAAAGACGACCTTGAGCAGACTGAAACCCCGCCCCACAATAGCGAGGCACAATATGATGCCACGTACACATGACCGTTTTTTCATCACGAGAACAATTCCATTTTTTAAATTGGTCATTAAAAACGATTGTGTGTAGACTCCAGAACATTTTTCTTGATGTGAAAAATGGCCATTAAAAATTTAGAAAGTGCTCTATTTTTTCTTGTCGTTTTTCACGCTGTGAAAAAGGTCTTGTGTAGGTTTTAACGACGGGAAAAAATGCGCATGCTCAGAAGCACGTTATGAGACGGGAGCGCTCGTTCTTGTAAAACTAGCCTTTAGAAAGGAGATAGCACATTCGTCACGCTGTAACAGACTGAAAATCGCGAATTTCGAATCTCACCAAACCTTTACTAACACGAAATCAGCAAAAGCAGCCCAAAGGGTGGCGCCATCCGAATTGAACTTCCCCTTTATAGTGCCGTCGTACGTGTTGTACGTCACCGCGTTTTGCTCCTGCTCCGATCGTGTGTATGCAAGGCAGGCTTGACAAGAAAGAATCACATCAAGAAAACCTTTTTTTTACCATGACATTAAAAACGGTCGTGTGTACGCGACATGAGAACTACTCTGTCCCTCCGCTCTGTGAATAGCTTCCGTGATATTCTCTCTGCCTGCTTTTGACGCAGTTGCTGCGCACTAGTGCAGGGTTCAAGGGGTAAAGCAGGCAATGAGGAGGCGATACAACGATTCCTCACTGCCAGGGGCGGACTGACAACTCATGGGGCCCCCGGGCAATAGAAGATTATGGGGCCCCCGGGCTTACAGATGGCCATCATGCCAAGAGGCAGTGCAGAGGGGGGGCAGCTAAAATCTTGGGATTTTCACATTAAAAGCATGTCGGTTTTGGACATATCGGGGACAGATGTAAAAAAAAATAAAACACAGATTTTTACATACTGTCCCTGGTTTTACTGAGCCTGGCAACTCTGATGGGGCCCCCTAGTGGCATGGGGCCCTCGGGCAGTGCCCTAGTACCCGAATGGTCAGTCCGCCCCTGCTCACTGCCCATCGAATGCTCTCTGAAGAGTGATATGGGCCGCAGATCGCTATTCAGACAATGAAGCAAGTGTGAACGATCCCGTTGGACCCATCCATGCCTGTTCACATGTTCGGTTGCATCTTATTTGCGATTTTAGTGAAATACAATGGTACCATGTGAATTAGTCCTAAGAGTATGTTTTGTTTTTCATTTGTTGATTGCTCTGCCTTTTCCCGGTCAGCGCCATGCTTGGTAGCCCAATCTGTTTTCTTTTAAAGGTCACTAAATACTCACACAGCCGGGGTCTTCCAAGGCTGGAGGCAACTCGTAAGTGCTGTCAGGTTAAGAGAAAATGAAAAATAGGCCGTCCAATTACTGCGTCCTCCTGTGTCCTATAACGCTTAGCCGTGGATATGACTCTGTGTTTCCTGTCTGGCTGCCCCAGGTCAGAAAAAAAAAAACTGCTTTTTGCCTCTTGCAGCAAATTCTTTAGGCTGATTGTAAACGACATAATATCTTTAGTAATTGACTGTAATGGCAGATCTCAAGATGACGTTTTACTGCAGGAGAATGTAATGCAGATATATCCTTACCGTAGTGATCACTTTATTTTTTATAGTTTAAAGAGTAATAGACGGCCAATGATGTGATGAGCATCCCTGCCATATCAGCACCCAATCGGCCAGGGCATTACTTAAAGTGGAGTTCCACCCAGGAAAAAAGCATTTGGCCAAAATCCTAAAAAAAAAAAAAATGATACTCATCCGAAATACCTGTTGCTATGCGGAAGTCCGTAATCTGCCTCTTCCGCAGCCGTGGTCTGTTTTCTTCTCCTTCTCCGAGTGAATGGGGCGCGCTGCTTTCTGGGAACTGTGTGTGTTCTCATAGAGCAGCGCTCCCATTCACAAGCCAGTGTGAGACTCACGCAGGCGCAGTAGGAAATGGGCAGTAAAGCCGTAAGGCGGCGCGGGACCTGCATCGATCGTGGGACCGGCATCGGTGGGCCATCAGCGCGGGCAAGTAGGACAGGTAAGTGTCCTTACTAAAAGTCAGCAGTTACACTGTCAGTAGCTGCTGACTTTAAAAAAAATTAAAAAAAATTGCGGGTGGAATCCCGCTTTAACAAAGGGGCTGCTTTGCACTTCTGCTGGGTAATGCCCTGGGCGTGACTGATTGGGAGCTGATATGGCGAGAGTGATGGCTTGGTCTCAGCTTTAATGCAAACCTTAAAGGAGTTGTAAAGGAAAACATTTTTTTTGTCTAAAATGAATGTCTGCAAGGTAGACAGACAGAATAGTGTAATGATTCTGTTATAAAAAAACAGTAAATACCTATTAAATTCTTTCATCTATATCACCTCCGGCATTTTAGTTTCTGTTCTCTTATTCACTTCCTGGTTTGCAGCGCATGTAAGAACTACATTTCCCAGTATGCATTGCGGCACGCCCAGTAATTCACACCTCCTTGAAGTCTCTAACGTGTAGAGATCGTCCTGCCACACAGATGTGAGTGAGTGAGTGAAGAACTTATATAGCGCAGCACATGCAAACCAAAACGCCTCTGGGCGCTCTGTAGTTCCCAGGAGGGGGCGAGAACGTCACTGACCACCGCAGTAAAGCCTCCCTTCACGGTGGTGAGTAACAATCAGACAAGCAGGAAGTGAACAGAACAGAGAAGAAATAGAGCAACTTCTGAGCAAAAACGAACAATGAGGAAGTGAAAAGAGGAATGTCTGCAGGTAAAGGATGCTTATTATGAAAAAAAATGTTTTCCTTTACAACCCCTTTAAATTGGGACAAGGCCTCTGCTCATCCCTAGTAATTTGTCTTTGTGGGACAAATTTGCAATTGCGCCTTCGCTTCCCTTTGAAGTTACAGGTGAATTTGGTCTTTGAGGAATGTAGTTATAGCAGCAAAGGGGGCAACTCCATATTAATGCCCAATATTTTGGAATTGGATACAGGTTCATGCAGGTGTCATTGTCAGGTGTCCCCAAACTTTTAATGTAGCTTGGTGAGTAAAATGCTTCATCCTGAACTGTGTTTGAGGGGTTAGATGGAGGACAGATGGGTTAGAACTTCTCTCAAGTTTTATGCTGCCTACATTTACATTCTAACCCTCTTTGTGTCTTGATCTTGGTGATATGACAGTATCTGTCCCCAGTGAGGACATAGGCATCAGCAGGAACCAGCCAAGATTCTAACTGTTTATGGGCAGGCTGAATTTACCAAGTTGATTGATCAATCAACTTGGGTACAACCAGTCTGCTGGGTTTTACCTGCGATTATTGCTAGTGACTGCTATAGCCGCTAGCAATAATCACTGTCTTCTCCCAGCAGGGACTGCTTCTCCTGCACTAAAATAAGACATGGCAGGAGGGATTCCCGCATCAACACTGTCTATGTTGATGGGAAAATTGAGCAAATTGGTGCCCCAAGCCAATGTCATTTTATGACGAAGCACCAATCGGGAGGTTGGACGTGCTGACGTCATCGTGTTGTATTCCTTGCAGTGGACTAGTGTTCGCCATTATATTGGTCTATTTCGGCGACCTGAGTGATCGGTCATCCATAAAGTTTGCTGTGGTCTGCATATTTTCCATATCCTGAGGTGCTGTTGCCGAATCTCTGGACAAGATCTTGGCTGTGTTTATAATTGCAGGCTTTTAAAGCTTGCTTTCTGGTAAGCTTGAAATCTATGTGGTGGAGGTGCACAAGTTTGCTCTGGTGTTATACAGGACCGCCCTGGCAGGGCTGTCTTAATGAGAGGACACATCTGGGCACTGCCCAGAGGCCCCAGCTGCATGGGGGGCCCCTGCCCTTTCCCCAAAGCAGCTGGTCTTTGAGCCCGGGCTGCCCCTCTACATCCCAGATATCCCCCCAGCACTCTGACCCCTCTACACCCTACATATCCACTACCTCCTACCTACTTGATTTATGTTCATCGGCACTGTCTCCTTTGTTGGGGCCCCAGAGCATTACTTTGCCCAGGGGCCCATGATGCTATTAAGACGGCCCTGCGCCCTGGTTCACTTTCTGGTGGTTTACTGATTGATTTAAGTTACATGGTGTTTCATGCACACCTATTCTTCACCTTGGACTTACTTTTGGTCTTTTTTAGATATATTCACAATTTTGTTCATATATTCACTTATATGTTTTTCACATATTTGTTATAGCGCAGCTTTATTACTTTTTATTTACTTGCACTATAGTTGATGGTAAATCTAACGAAAGGAAATTGAAAAAAAAATAATGTATGTCTAGCTTTAGACAGCATCGGACACATGACAGTGGTCGCAGTCCTTCCACACTTTATCCAAAACTAAAAAAAAAAGTGTTAGGCCTCTTTCACACGGAGCGGTCCGTTTTTTGGTCCGCTCCGTGTGTCCGTCGGCTCAGCGGGGGGTCTCCGCTGAGCTGTCGGGCGGACAGGGCGGTCCCCGCACACTATGCAGGGACCGCCCTGTCTCTCCTCCGCTATCCCCTATGGGGAATCGGATGGAAACGGACCGTCTGTCCGTTTGCATCCGATCTGCCGGACGGAAGAAAAATAGGATGCGGATCTTGCGGACGTTGGCAGATGCATCATCCGCTAACGGATCCGCTCCCATAGGGGCCCATTACAAGTCCGTTTACGGACGGTAAATGAACGAACGGTCCGCTAATGTGAAAGGGGCCTTAGCTGGAACCTTTATTTGATTGAATATGCTAGCTGGAATTGCTGATCAAGAATTACTTGATCAGAGTACTGTCGGTTATCTAAAAAGAGAGCATAGCGGTAGATGTCTCATTCATGCTGGCTAAATCACACTGATACCTTGGACTGAGCTGCCCAGGAAGGGGGTTGTCACTTCTGACTTATTCTCTTTATGTGTGTAACTTGAGCTATTGAGCACTGTAAACAACATGTGTTTTTTTTACAACAAAATAACAAAGCAGATACAGGATATCACATGTAAAGAAGTCTCACCCGCTGCCTGGAAATAGGAATAAAAAATATTCAGTATTAAAAATTTTACCTGGTGAAAAAAAGAGAAAATATATCTTGACATCTCGACCATAATGAATAAAAAATAGTAATCTATACAAAGCCAATGTACATTTGTTTGCTCATTTAAAGTGGTTGGAAACCCTTTACAATCACTTTTACCTACAGGTAAGTCTAGATTAAGGCTCACCTGTAGGTGCTCGAAATATCTCCCAAACCTCCACGGTTTAGGAGATACTTACGAATGAGACGGGCGCTAATGACTATGACGCACTTTAGAAACCTTTAGAAGCGGCGAGCGTGCCGTTTCTAAAGGAGATCGTGCCGTAACTGGCGGCTCCCGCGCGCATGTACAATACCTCCCTCTTTCCTGTTTATGGGAGCAGGTGACTTCCCATGATGCAGTACTCAGGTCTAGTGAGTGAGTGAGTAAATACCTTATATAGTCGCCTCAAAGCGCTTGTTTCCATTCGGTGTCATCCTGATCCTTCAGGCCCCGTACACACGATCGAACATGTCTGCTGAAACTGGTCCGCCGAGCGGACATATCCGATCGTGTGTACGACCTAGCGGACAGGTTTTTCCAGCGGACAAATTTTAAAGCATGCTTTGAAATTTGTCCGCTGGAAACCTGTCCGTCGGACATATCCGCTGGTTAGTACGCCTAACCAGCGGACATAAATCTCCCGCATGCGTCGAATGGATTCAACGCATGCGTGGAAGTATTTTACTTCCTGGATTGGTGACATGGCAGCGTCAACGTCACCGCCACGTCACCGCGTTATCCGTCTGAGGGGATTTTGGTCTGATGGTGTGTACACGCCATCAGACCAAATATCCGAGGAGACATGTCCGCTGGAAACGGTCCGTCGGACATGTTCAGCGGACATGTCTCCTCGTCTGTACGCGGCCTCAGAAGAGGTGGGTCTTACGTTTTTTTCCTAAAGGGCCGATGGTTTTCCTCCATTCGGATGTTGGTGGGTAGCGCGCTCCATAGCCGCGGTCCTTGGACTGCAAATCTTCGGTCTCCCTTCGATGTATAGCAGGACTTTGGGATGTAGAGGAGGTTTTGGTTAGTTGATCGGACAATACGATTGGGGATGTTGTGTTTAATTTTCTCACATAAGTATTGAGGAGCGTTTCCTTGTGTGCATTTGTGGGTGAGGCAAAGGGTCTTAAATGTGACCCGATCCTTTACGGTTACCTAATGGAGGGTCCTCAGGGATGGGGTGATTGATTTTTTTCCCCCGTTACCAGCCGTGTTTTGGATGACTTGTATGCGTGAAATTTGGTGTTTAGGTAGTCCTAGGTAGAGGAAGTTTGCATAGTCTAGTCGGGAATTGATGATTGTTCCGACTACTACTGCTGTGTCTTCTTCTGGGATGAAGGGGATGAGTCTACGCAGAAGATGGTGGGATCCGCTGACTACTGATCCTATTTGTGCAATGTGCATCCATCGACATCTCAGAGTCAAAGATGACTCCAAGACTTTTGACTTTGGTGCTTGGGGTGATGATCTGTCTAGTGGTCAATTGCAGGCCTGAACACCGTCATGTGAGGTGGAGGACGATGCGATCAACCATGTGTAAGATGCTACACCATATGAGCTTACACAGGGGCTGAATGGAGTGGCGATGGGGTCGCAGGTGAAAGTAAGTTGAGTCAAGGGTGGGCCTTAAAGAGACCCTTTCACTTTTTTCTTAATAGACAAACAAAGTAACATTTAAAAACACTGGGTGAGAGTAATTTTGCAAGCAGCTAGTGTTTCCAAACTGTCTCGTGGGCACCAGACTTGGCTTCCACCACTCCTGGAAGTGCCATGTGATGTGCCATCTGCCGCGGGAGCTTTGTCAGAATCTCAGCGGTTCATTAGCACAAGCTGTGCTTGTTGTCCCACTCTAGCGTAATTGACAGCCATTATGTATCTGCAGGGTTTAGGGATCTGGCTATTACCCAGTGGCTAATTTGGGCTTTCCTCGCGGACAACTCATCTCTGGTTTCTCAACCATTTTTTAAGAATTGTCATGTTTGAGATGTGAGAGGCATACGGGCTGGTTGGTAATATATGCACATGTAGAATGAACACTGATTACACTCTGCACAGCTTCAGATGTATTGTTGGTATAACACTGAATCTAATTCCATTCTGGTTATTTTACTTGAGCCGTATTTTCAAAATTCTCCAAGGCTGTATTCAAGCGACAGCTTTTTGCGAATATGAGCAAAATCGCACAATTGTGCATGCATTCGTGAAAAGTGCAAAGAAAGCGTGTTACGTTTGCGGTGCTATTCATTGTCGATGGCACCAGAATGTGCCAAGCAGATGCGCAGTTAAAAAAAAAAAAAAAACGTGCAAAGCTCGAAGGTCAAAAAGATAAACAAGATACTTTGCCACGTTTCTTGTACGTAGAGCAGCCAATTGGCAAAAAAGGGGCTTTTCTATGCGTGTAGCACATCAACAAGCAAAAGAAGTACCGTATTTATCGGCATATAACACGCACAGGCGTATAACACGCACCTTCATTTTAAGAGGGAAGTTTCAGGAAAAAAAAAACTTAAGTTTTAAATAAAGAACTGAAGCAAAATAAGAGTCAGTGCCCATCAATGCAGCTTGATCAATGCCCATCTGTAGCCTCACAATTGCACATCAATGCAGCTTGATCAATGCCAGCTGTAGCCTCACAATTGCACATCAATGCAGCTTGATCAATGCCCATCTGTAGCCTCACAATTGCCCATCAATGCAGCTTGATCAATTCCATCTGTAGCCTCACAATTGCCCATTAATGCAGCTTGATCAATGCCATCTGTAGCCTCACAATTGCCCATCAATGCAGCTTGATCAATGCCATCTGTAGCCTCACAATTGCCCATCAATGCAGCTTGATCAATGCCCATCTGTAGCCTCACAATTGCACATCAATGCAGCTTGATCAATGCCAGCTGTAGCCTCACAATTGAACATCAATGCAGCTTGATCAATGCCCATCTGTAGCCTCACAATTGCCCATCAATGCAGCTTGATCAATTCCATCTGTAGCCTCACAATTGCCCATTAATGCAGCTTGATCAATGCCATCTGTAGCCTCACAATTGCCCATCAATGCAGCTTGATCAATGCCATCTGTAGCCTCACAATTGCCCATCAATGCAGCTTGATCAATGCCCATCTGTAGCCTCACAATTGCACATCAATGCAGCTTGATCAATGCCAGCTGTAGCCTCACAATTGAACATCAATGCAGCTTGATCAATGCCCATCTGTAGCCTCACAATTGCCCATCAATGCAGCTTGATCAATGTCCATCTGTAGCCTCACTATTGCCCATCAATGCAGCTTGATCAATGCCATCTGTAGCCTCACAATTGCACATCAATGCAGCTTGATCAATGCCCATCTGTAGCCTCACAATTGCCCATCAATGCAGCTTGATCAATGCCCATCTGTAGCCTCACAATTGCCCATCAATGCAGCTTGATCAATTCCCATCTGTAGTCTCACAATTGCCCATCAATGCAGCTTGATCAATGCCAGCTGTAGCCTCACAATTGCACATCAATGCAGCTTCATCAATGCCCATCTGTAGCCTCACAATTGCCCATCAATGCAGCTTGATCAATTCCATCTGTAGCCTCACAATTGCCCATTAATGCAGCTTGATCAATGCCATCTGTAGCCTCACAATTGCCCATCAATGCAGCTTGATCAATGCCATCTGTAGCCTCACAATTGCCCATTAATGCAGCTTGATCAATGCCATCTGTAGCCTCACAATTGCACATCAATGCAGCTTGATCAATGCCCATCTGTAGCCTCACAATTGCCCATCAATGCAGCTTGATCAATGCCATCTGTAGCCTCACAATTGCCCATCAATGCAGCTTGATCAATGCCATCTGTAGCCTCACAATTGCCCATCAATGCAGCTTGATCAATGCCATATGTAGCCTCACAATTGCCCATCAATGCAGCTTGATCAATGCCATCTGTAGCCTCACAATTGCCCATCAATGCAGCTTGATCAATGCCATATGTAGCCTCACAATTGCACATCAATGCAGCTTGATCAATGCCCATCTGCAGCCTCACAATTGCCCATCAATGCAGCTTGATCAATGACACCTGTAGCCTAACAATTGCCCATCAATGCAACTTGGTTAGTGCCCATCTGCAGCCTCCCCATTACCGTGAATGCAGCCTGATCAATGCCCATCTCAGGGAGGGGGGCGGGATGAGCGCTGTCAGATTACATACAGCGAGAATCTCCTGTTTACTCGGCAGCCTCTTTAATAAAAATTCCCGCCTCCTGGACCGGCTTCTATGATAGACAGAACAGTGGTCCAATGCTGGCCCAGGAGACGGGACTTCCTATTACAGAGGCCACTGAGGAAAGAGGAGATTCTCGATGTATGTAATCTGACGGCGCTCGTCTCGCCCCCCTCCCCGTTCCCTCCGTGGCAGCCCAAATTGCAGTATCAGCGTATAACACGCACACACTAGCAACCGATTTGCAGGGTGAAAAAGTGAGTGTTGTACGCCAATAAATACAGTACATACTGTATGTACAATGCCTGACGTCCCACGTCATAGTGTGGATACAGCCTAATTTCCTTACCATTATAGGGGTTCCATGACCTAATAATCAAGGTTTTTTTTTTTTTTTTGGTAGAACTTTTGCCAGGCTATGGAGTCCATAGCCTGGCAATAGTTCTACCAAAAAAAAAAAACAACTTTGATCATAGTATGGACATTTAAATATTTACACATCTATAATAAGTAGAGATGAGTTTGGGCATCCTCCAAAACTCACTTCTATCCGAACTTCAAAGTCGGTTTTTTAGTCCAATCGGCTGCAGGCCAGGTCATTTACTCCTCTGCAGCACACGTAAACAAAGAGGCAGGATAGTGGTGACATCAGTGCGCCTTTGATTTTCAAAGGTGAGTTTGGAGGATGGTTAGTAAACGCAGGCACCATTCAGAGAACCCTTTACATTTTCTCAATAAATGCAAAGCGTTTTCTGATTGGACAAGGTTAAGATCATGATGTCAAAGAGCCACCTCTCCACCACAATCAGAGAATTCTTTTTATTCATTGAGAATATCCAGGAGCGGAAACAAGCGGCGATCACTGTAGTAGTGGTGCCTACTACAGTGGTTTCCAGATTCCACAGGCATCAGCCATCTATGAGCTATACATACTTATGCTGCATACAGACGATTGGAAATTTTTGACAACAAAATTGTGGATTTTTTGCCAACAGATTTTGGCTCAAACTTGTCTTGCATACACACGGTTGCACAAATGTTGACGGAAATTCCGATAACCAAAAACACGGTGACGGACAAGATGTACGACGGCACTATTAAGGGGAAGTTTAACACCAGTTGTGTTAGTACACGTTTGGCTTTTCAGCCTCGTGCTTTTCAGTTCCTTACCACGTGACGAATGTGCTATTACCATTACAAACGTTATTTTTACCAGACCAAGCGCTTTCGTCTCGTACTTGATTCAGAGCATGCATGGAATTATGTGCGTCGGAATTGTCCACACACGATCGGAATTTACGAGAAAGGATTTTGTTGTCGGAAAATTTAAGAACCAGCTCTCAAATTTTTGTTATCGGAAATTCCAATGTCCGATGGGGCCTACACACAGTCGGAATTTTCAACAACAAGCTCCCATGTTTTCAGAAATTACGACTGTGTGTAGGCCCCATCGGACATTTTTTGTCGGAATTTCCAACAAGAGCTAGTTCTCAAATTTTCCCACAACAAAATCATTCTCGTAAATTCTGATCGTGTTTGGCCAATTCTGATGCACACAATTCCACACATGGTCTGAATCAAGTACAAGACGGAAGCGCTTGGTCTGGTAAAACTAACGTTCGTAATGGAGATAGCACATTCGTCACGCTGTAAGGAACTGAAAAGCGCACATCACCTCTCACCAAACTTCTACTAACATGACTGCCATTCAACTTCCTTTTTATAGTGCCGTTGTACGTCACCGCGTTCCTGACATTCGAAATTTCTAAAAATATATGTGTGATTGTGTGTATGCAAGACAAGTTTGAGCCAACATCCGTCGGAAGAAAAATCCACGGTTTTATTGTCGAAATGTCCGATCGACTGTACACGGCATAAGAGATGCATTTGAGGTCCACTGCATCCTCTTGACTTTCTACACCTGCCAAGAAGCCTTACTGGGTTTCTCTTGCAAAATTGAACAAAACATCTTAGGCAGCCGCAGCCCATAGACTTAAAGTGGAGTTCCACCCATTTTTTTATGTTTGTCTGTGCTGCATGCCCTAATCTCATAGTGTTCAGAATGGACAATTTTTATTTATTTTGTTGCTTGTAAATACCTTTATTTTGTAGTCCTTCATTACTTTCTCCTCCTTATTAGCCTAGGCCATGGGTCTTCAAGCTACGGCCCTCCAGTTGTTCAGGAACTACAATTCCCATAATGCCTAGTCATGTCTGTGAATGTCTGTGTGTTACAATGCCTTATGGGATGTGTAGTTCTACAACATCTGGAGGGCCGTAGTTTGAGGATCCCTGGCCTAGGCTATTAAGTCACAAGGCTATTTGCAAGGGTTTCTGGGATAGGCATCATGTTTCTCAGTAGTCCTTGCAAACCTGACTGAAACCTATTACAATCCAGGAAAACATACAGTCTGGCTTCATGATGCCCACACTTAAGATGGCCACGGTCTATTTCTAGATTCTAAATGCTGTAACAACCTAACAAAACGGACCTTAGTTTACAGACTAACTTTACTAGAATACATTAAGCTTGTGTATTACAGGGGTATTTATATTTAAAAAGTGAAATTGTGGGTGGAACTCCCCTTTAAGACATGTATGAGATGGATCAAAATGTTGAGTCTCAGACAAGCACATTCTAGTTTGCCTAATTATTTTCCAGGGCAGACTCAAAGGGACGTGACCATAAGTTATTAATGGATTGGTGTAGTTGTAGAGGATATGGATACATAAGTGATAACCAGGAAATCTCTGTCTGTTAAATATAAAACAATTATATTAAAACTATTATTTTTTAATAAGTTTTACAGAACTGTCTTATGCCTTGTACACACGACCGTTTTTTCACAACAAGAAAACTGCCATTTTTTATATTGGTCGTGAAAACCGATCCCTACGAAAAAACTGCCCACAAAAAAATTGAAACCAGCTCTCTTTTTTCTCGTCGTGTTTCCCATTAGTCTTTTTCTTGTCGCGAAAAACGGTTGTGTGTCTGCTTTTCCGAGGGGGAAAAAAACTTGCATGCTCAGAATCAAGTATGCAGCCTAAAGGGTGCATACGGGAACTTCCCCTTTATAGTCCCGTTGTACATGTTGTACGTCACCGCGCTTTGGTCAGACTTTTTTTGCATGAATGTGTGTATGCAAGTGAGGCTGGAGAGGAATCACGTTGGGGAAAACTTTGTTTTGTTTCCTGCCGAGAAAAATGGTCCTGTGTACGAGGTATAAGTCCTTGTGGTCTTCCATGGATTTGGAATAGGCATACTTATTACAACATGCATACTGACTACTGCTGACCATGTGTTCTATATATACTCATCTTTGGATCCACAGATTACAACACTCTTTTGGCATAAGATCTTATATTCTTTATGAGAGCATGACGGGGATGCTTTTATGAGTCATGTGTCCAAGGTATCATTGAACATGAGCCAATACATCACATTGCCATGTGGCCTAAATTCTTTGAAAACTTGTACAGATGTAAATTCCTCACTCAATGCATATCTAAACCCAGAAACAAAAATGTTATATATTGCAGCATATTGGTCTATAGATGAGATGGTTGTATAGTTTATTTTCTTACCTGGTGATCCTGCCAATAACAAACTTCCTGTCTTAAGCTGACAATGCTAAGAGTAGAGCATATATAAAGAGTACAGGAATTTATCAGCTTGTGCATCTTGTGGCAGGATCAACAGGTATTTATTTTCTTGACACATATAGAACAGACAACACTTTTAATGGTATTTTCAAAGGTTGATAAAAAATCTTTTGCATTGCAGTAAGGCACATTACCGCAATACCCACTACCACACCATGCATGTACTGCATTAGTGTATTGTGGTGTAATAATTCAACCCTCCATGCATGTCCAAGGAGTGGCAGACGTAAACTGACTTGTGTCCTACCTTCAATCCGATGATAAAAAAAATAAATAAAAGAGTATATTGGGATGTGTCCGTGTCCACTCTGCATATGCAGAGCGGACACGGACATCCCGTCCACCTGCTCTGCTCATTGTGGCCCGCAACTGGTTACTAAGTTGCTTAAGTGGCCCTTACTCTTCAAAATGTTGGGCACCCCTGCCTTAAAGGGTCTGCTCACATTTCTGAGCACTTTGTGGCAGTTGCTGTAGATCAGGTAGTCCCTGCAGTTGCTCGGGCTCTCCGTGCTGTCCATGGCGTCCAATGCAGTTTAGCACACATTTATTTGCACTGCACAGGAAGCCAGATTTAGGGTTTGAATCTCTGCGAGTCTATGGATACTCTTATGTAGTAAACAGATTCCAGGTGCAGACAAATGCTAAGATGCATAAATTATTCATATTTGCATGGCTGCTAGGTGTCTTCAGGGCAAAATATGGAAATTTCCTGTATCAGCACTCGAACCTCTACCACAAAAGATTTGGTGGATTTATAAGATGAGAAAAAAAATAATATGCATATTGGGGTCTAAACTGGCATACCACCACCATGTGGCTAGAGTGCAAGCTATCAGGCTCCACCAGGCCAAATACCTTCTCATTGATTCATTGGGTGTGGCCCCACTTTTTCCTCTCAATTTCCCTGTATGAACCACAGGTCTATTTCCACTTGGTCAGTAAGAGCCGGTTCACACTGGGGCAACCTGGGAATCCGACTTGAAGTCTCCCCAAGTCGTCCCAAGTCGCGTGTTTGAGAAAATCAATGTAAGTGAATGAGAGCCATCTTAATACACACTACTGAAGTCGCTCCGACTTCAGAAAAGGTTCCTGTACTACTTCAATCAGACTTCTAGGCGATTTGTACCCATTGATTTCAATGGAAGTTGCCTCAGAAGTCTGATCACTGTCTTAACTAAAGCAACTTTCCAGGAAGATAACATACATTTCTCAGGCAAAGCGCTCCTTTCCCCAGAGCTGATTGTTATTTGATTGGCCACTGGAAAGTCTCCTGTCCTGGAGACAACTTCAAGTCGTGTTGTAAATCGCCCCAGATCGCCCTGTAGTTCATGCTCAAGTCGTGTTGGAGTTGCCTCTTAAAGTCGTGCTGAAAGTCGTGTCGCCCTAGTGTGAACCGACTCTAACTATTCCAAAAAGATAGAGAGAAATCACCGCTCTAGGATACTAATCAAAAAAGTCTCCTCACCTGATCCAAAGCCACGGGTGCTGCCAATGCATGGAATGATGCAAAAATAAAGGAAAAACTTTCTGGACAGCCGCACTCCAAAAATGTATTGCTATTATTATAAAATCAAAAAAGCACATAAAAAGCATGCCACAGCAGACGGGGTAAAAGCTGACGCGTTTCACACCAAACTTTAGTGCTTATTCATAGCTTATTCCAAAAAGATAACATTTGTTACTTAAGAAAATGTTGACTATTTTGTGCTGACGTTCTTATGGATACAATATCTCCTTTTTTGTATCCCCCTTTAGATCTTGTTGCCAATAACACCGATGCAGTGGAACATTTTGCAAGTACTACCTTAGGGGCTCAGTTCACCATGGCTGTCACCCCCAAGACCATGCTTCGAACACCAGCATCCCGTGGACCAGCAAACAAGACAGCTGCGCCTCATCCTCCACCTCCAAAAGATGGCAAAAAACAACATAGTCCTCTGAAAGGCATATCGGTAAGGCCTGCCAAAGTCCAGCCACTGCAAGGAGGTGCAAATGTCAGTGATGCAAATCATCCTCATTATCAGCAAAGAAGCTCAACTCCCTATGAGTCTCACCTTAATTCTACCAAGATGCCATTGACCGCCAGGAGCCATTCATTGAGTGATTCCCATCAAAAGCGACCAGTTATTAGAAAAGGGCCAATGGTACCCATTAAAGCCAAAACAGTTCCGAAATTTCCAATTAAAAACCCTTCTGCAAGATATCAAAGCCTTCCACATTTACATCATAAAAATGTCACATCAAAACCCATAACAGGTCAGTTGAGAGACTCCAATATTACCACTGGCTCAACAGCACTGTCAATCGGCACCATACCTCAGCGGACTGCCAACATACTTCTAAGAAACACTATTAAAGCTGGCCAAAAAGGCACGCCATTTCCGCCTGATAGGGTTAAACAGTTTCCAGTGGCATTACAAGCAGTAACACAGATGGGTAGGCAGCTGAAGGAAAAATCAAGTAACACATCAGTTCTGCTCAATACCCTTGTAAATCAGAATTCTAGCTTCCTCACTAACAGCCTTCAACATATGGCTCGGTCTTCTAATTCCACCTTTACAACTGTAAAAGAGGCTGTGTTGCATGAACTGAATTCTCTGAATACCCAGGACCATCTATCGAATGCCGAAAATGTGACTTCTGTGCCCGAAGCCGATCGGCACAACGATGTCTCAAGAGCTGGACTTTTAAGAAAGGTAAATTGGCCAGATGTACATGATTCCAAAGTCATGCAAGAGTTAAAATCCAAAGTAAATGTAAAGATACCAGACATAAATATATTTAAGAACACAAACCTGAGCTTAACAGAACTTTCTAGAATTGGCCAAAAAGACAGAGTTCAGTCCCATCCAGAATTAACCACGGAGACCAGCGTCGTTGGGCTTGCACAGATTGATGTTTTGGCCACTCAGGCTGCAAGGACTTCTGATAATGTAAGTCATTCAAGTGACCGTTCTCAAGGATCTGTAGAGACAACAACAGAAATCCATAGTCGATTCATGACGGGACTAGCTGCACAAGCCAATAGAGAAAAAGACCAGACTTTGCCGGACACGACAGAGGGCCACCAAATGCACAGCAATATGACACATTCCCATAAACACAGACACCCAGTTGTAGAGTCACTTAGCCAAAATGATACCAAAACCATATCTCAACATAAAGGCACAGCCCATGATAGAACAGTTCCTTCAGAGCCAAACAGACATCATCAGAAACACTTACACAACCACACCCAACCACACGCACATAGCCACCATAAACACCACTCAAACCACCATTTGAAAAGGAATCACGTTTCACACACTCCGGTACACAATAATGAACAAGAACAGCCAGGTTTAACCACTCCGATGCAACCAAGACAGTCTAACTCACAGCAGCTTCATACAAAGTTGGTAACATCTACCCAGAGACATATTTATAACCAAAATGATACCCACTTTAGTACTAGGCTATCAGATTCCTCCGATATAGGAGGTCTGAAGGAGAATGAGATAGGGTCTGTAACAGCAGGACTTTCAGGAATATCCGGAACAGCTAGTCCAAGGCTGACTACCAAAACTGTCTTTGATAGTCAGTCTGAACTGACAACACAATCCCAAGAACCCACTACACATTTCTCCACTTCTGTAACAGACAGTCAAACTGCAGTTCACAAGCTAAACCGCCTGGAAGAACAAGGTAGCCAAACGGAAGCATATCCCAGTCTACACACTACTAAGCCATTCAAACATTCAGAATTGCACGCAAGGTACCACGTGACCCAAACAACAACAAAAAATGTAACCACACACCTTCAAGTAGCAGCAACTGAACAGCCTCAGTTAGATCTCACCCCACCCACTACGCAGAACCATTCAGGCACTCGTACAACCCAAGAGGAGCTAACCACACCCACGCAGGAGCAGCAAACCATAAAGAACCAGACAAATCTTACTTTTCTGGGTTCCCCAAAGCTAAGCAAATCGGAAGTCGGTTTAACCACCCAAACTCAGTCTAAGTTACTCACACAGACCCAACCAGAGCTGTCTACAGAGCAGGATTTTTCCACAAGGGCCTGGTCAACAATGTCCACCCAAGAACCTCCTATCCCAACAAAAAGCCCACTGATGCCTACTACTGTAACAATGCCTTATCTGATCACACCATCCCAGCAAGAACCAACAAGAAAGAATCTGCCAAATTCTGGAACATTAGTATATGTTAATAAAACTCAACCAGAACCAATCACTGATAGGCACTTGAAAGGAAATGATAGAACAGAATTCTCCACCATTACAGGGCCAGTCATTAACAATGCTCTGGACTCTACGTATCAAACAAAACCAATCCCAAATGGCCCTATGGAACTTGGTAATTACACAGAGCCAATCACAAACACAAGATCTTCCACACAGAAAGAATTAATGACAAAGACCAGGGTAGTCTTCCCAACAATGCCAGAGCTAATTACAAAGGTCACCACTGAATCAACGAGTATCACAGAACCGTTTCTACAGGGTGAGACAAAAACGGTCTCTCAGGTGGAACTAGTCACAAAGCGTAAGGATGAGTCCACTGCAGAAGATGAACCAGCATCTAGGAGAGACTCTACTGCAAGACACAAACCAACCACCCTGACCCTACTTACCACAAAATCAGAATGGGTCACAGATGAAATGGATACCCAGAAACAAACCACGCCAACCCCAGATACTCCTACAGGATCAACCACACAAACAGAACCAATCACAAACAGGAAGATGGAATCAACCACACTGTTCGAGTCTGCCACTGAGAATTTAACAGATTCCACAGACACAGAGCCAATCACAAGGTATGTAGCAGAGCTTGACACAGAAAGAGAACCAACCACTCCATACAAAATTGAATCTTTCCCACAAACAAGTTACACAAGCCACAGTGGCGGTAAAAAAGAGCCAGCGATTCCGATTGAGATTGGAATAATCAACCAAACAGAATTGATCCCCAAGATGTCATTTGAACCAACTGTATCCTATCGTCATGGAGCTACATCTCACAAAGGGCTAATGCAATCTACACCGTCAAATGCTGGAACATCTACATATCATCAGTCAATCACATGGACTGGACCAGAGTTGACCACGAATGTTAATGAAGAAGCTGACATGCAAACTCCTAGAGACCAAACTGTGGACATGTATGCACCAACAGAAAGGACCTCATTTACCAACCATGCCAATGTACCCGAGTATAGGACAGAAAGCCCTGCCTCAGCAACAACAGGTGGACCGCATGGCTACACTCAAAATGGTGTTCACTCTTCTAAAACAACACCAGCTTGGGATGTGGAAGCATATCATCCTACATCAAGACTTCCTTCGGACCAGCGTCAAGACCATGCAACTGCAGTGAAAAACGATGGATCAGAGTCTCCGAGCTCAACGAAATCGGTGACTTCACCACAATCCAGCACCTTCACCCCCCAGACGCTTAGCGAGATGATGTCTTCACCTTCTGGGAGAGACAGAATCTTCATCGTAGATGAACAACCACCGGTCTTTAAAGGTCAGTTGTGAAATTTCCTCCACGTTGACGAGAACCTTTTTTGTTTTTTTGTGTTGGCCTTTTTCTTCTTATTTCTCAGCAGAGATGTCTCTAAGAATAGTTCAGAAGATGCTTTTTGTTTACTGACCTTTTTCAAAAAGATAATTCATTGAGATATCAAGACAGGTTTTCAAATTGTAGGAATTGAGAAACTACTGCATTTGTAACAAAGTCCTGAGACCTTTTTAGATAGATATAGATATATTTCCATCGCGAAAAAGTCATTTGTGTCTGAAGCGGCGTACACACGACCGAGGTTCTCGCTGGAAACCAGCGAGAACCTCGCTGGAAGCTGCATTCCAGCGAGGACCTCGGCCGTGTGTACGCTTTTGGCTCGCCCCGCCCGTCGGGAATCCCGTCGAGCGAAAAGAGAGCAGGCTCTCTTTTTGCTCGACGGCCCGCCTGGATGAATGGCTGGTTGCCATTCCCGACGGGCGGGTCACCGATTTCGACGGCCGGCAGAGAACCTCGGCGGGCGGAACGATGTGTTCTGCCCGTCGAGGTTCTCTGCCGTGTGTACACGGCCTGATTCTATGCAAATGAGAGTATGCAGTAGACATTGAACCTAATGCCGCGTACACACGTTCGGAAAAAGTCTGACGGAACTTTTTCATTGGATATTCTGACCGTGTGTATGCCCCATCTGACTTTTTCCGTCGGAAATTCCCACGGACTTAGAAAGAGAACATGTTCTCTTTTTTTCCGACGGAAAAAGTTTCTATCGGAAATTCCATTCATCTGTATGGAACTCTGACGGAGAAAAAAACACGCATCCTCGGAAACAATTCTACGCATGCTCGGAAGCATTGAACTTAATTTTTCTAGGCTCGTCGTCGTGTTGTACGTCACCGCATTTTTGACGGTTCGGAATTTGGTGTTACCGTGTGTATGCAAGACAGCTTGAGCGGAATTCCGACGGAAAAACTGATCGTGTGTACGAGGCATTAGGCCTGCCATAGAAGGAGCTACAGTAAAACCTTGGATTGCGAGCATAATTCGTTCCGGAAGCGTGCTTGTAATCCAAAGCACTTGTATATCAAAGCAAATTTTCCCATAAGAAATAAAGAAAACTCAAATGATTTGTTCCACAACCATTTGATCATAAGTCCTTCAGTTTATAGTCCATATAAAAAGATTATAGCAGTGGTTGTGTAACCATAAAATGTCCATCCACAAATGGAAGCCTCTACAAGGGGATTAGAAGCAAAATCCAGCAGGAGCCACAAAGTATAAAAGAGAAACAAGGCGCCTCCAAGTGTAGCAATATGGTTACATTTAATGAAGGTTCAACATTTAACAACTCACATGATTAATAAATAGAGAGGCACATCTAAGTATGCAGGGATACGGGATAAAGCGATCCACATAGACCACCCTCAGTACCGCCAACTCTCACCACTATCAGTCTGCAATCATGACAGGGAAGACTACCCTGCAGTAGAGCGATCTGAAAGCGAGGCTTGAACCGCTCGTGGAAGGGACAACATCAATGGTGGTGAGGAGGACGGTCTATGGGCCAGATTCACGTATTCCAGAGCATCTTTGCTCTGGAGTAACGCTTCTGATTTGCGTTGCGCTGCCGAAATTTTAGGAGCAAGTGCTGTCATTCACGAAGCACTTGCTCCTAAAGTTGCGGCAGCGCATCACAAATGAGCCGGCGGAATTCAAATGTCGCGGGTACGGGGCGTGTAGTATGCTAACTACGCGCGATCCCGCCGCCAACGTACTGCGCATGCGTCGAGTGTCAAAACATCCCCGTGCGCATGCTCCAAAATCTGTGAATGAACGTCAATGACGTCACATTCCCATTCATGACCGTTTTACGCAAGCGACGTTTTTTTTTTTTTTTCCCACGCGATGACGACGCCTATACCTAACATAGGATACTCCAACCCCATGTAGGTATATCTATGCGCCGCGTATCCCGTCCGGAAACGTCGTATCGTCATTGCGTCGCGCCGGATTTCGATTGTGAATTGCCGATTTCCGCTCATTAACATATTTTTTGAGCGTAAATCGGCGGGAACGCCCCCGGCGCCATTTTTAAGTTGAAGTAACGATGCGATGGCGAAACTCAGTTACGCTGCTCGCATCGGAACTTCAACCCGGCGTTTCTTGTTTTCTGGTTACAGAAAACAGAAACGCCGGCTCAAAGCCACAGTTAGGCTGGCGGATCACTCGATCCGCCAGCGTAACCTTTCCTGAATCTGGCCCTATGTTTACCCTGGATCCCTGCATACTTAGATGTGTCTGTTTTATTAATCAACCATGTGAGTTTCTAAATGCTGTACCTTCATTGAATGTAATCATATTGCTACACTTAGAGGCGCCTATCTTCTCTTTTATACTCAGTTGTGACATGGCGCTACTCTTATATCAAGACATCGCTTGTATATCAAGTCAAAATTTATATAAAAATGTTGCTTGTCTTGCAAAACGCTCTCAAATCAAGTTACTCTCAAACCAAGGTTTTACTGTAATTTCTTTCCTGCAAACAGGGGTTTCAAGAAATAAATTTGCTTGATTTCCCCCATCAACACCTGGTTGCATGAAAGTTGATCGATCGATCAACTTGGGTATATTCAGACTGCCCATACATGGTTAGAATTTCGGGCCGGTTTGGGCCGGTTCCTGCTGAACTGGCCACGTTTCAAACTGTCTGTGGTTGGCCTAAGAGGATTAGTCCATCTTCACCTTTCTGTATAGTGGTTGGGCTCTGGTGTGCGGCGTCTCCACCTTCTGTCTAATAATCAGACCATCTACCATTGACATGTCAGCAAAGAAACTGTTTCACAAAGGAGAAGAAGAGACAAAGGCTACAGTTGTCAAGTACAGATGAACCTTGAATTACAAGAATAATCCGTTCCAGGAGAATGCTTGTAATCCAAAGTACTTGCATATCAAAGCGAGTTTCCCCATTGAAGTCAATGGAAACAAAAATATTTGTTCGGCATTGACTTCAATGGCATGCAATACCGCAGGCGGCCAGAGGCGGGGGTGCGCTGGAGAGTCTCATAAACACTCGGAAAGGGCTGTGGGCACCTTGGCTGAACTTGGAAACTGAGTATTTCCGTGATTTTCTGAGCATTTCTGATCGGCGCCGTTTGGCTCTGCTTGTCTCCGGTGCCCTCCCCCACCTCAGGCCAAACGCGGTATTGCACACCGCTTTGACTTGAATCCTGCTCGTTTTGCGAGACAACACTTGCTAACCGAGACAGTTTTTTTTTTTTTTAAATACACTGCGCGTATTGCAAAACGCTCGTTAACCGCGTTACTCGCAATCCGAGGTACCACTGTACATGCATCTTCCTAAACCTTCCCATCATTGTGCCTTCTGCATATTTCTGTTGGCCAATGAGACTGCCTATCATAATTATGGGACAATAGGAATGCAGATGGGCGTGGTTTAGTGTCAAGCTCTGATACTTACTTGCCAGACCGGCCCAAAATATCTCTTTAACCACTTAAGACCCGGACCATTATGCAGCTAAAGGACCAGGCCCCCTTTTGCGATTCGGCACTGCGACGCTTTAACTGACAATTGTGCGGTCATGCGATGTGGCGCCCAAACAAAATTGGCGTCCTTTTTTTCCCCACAAATAGAGCTTTCTTTTGGTGGTATTTGATCACCTCTGCGGTTTTTATTTTTTGCGCTATAAACAAAAATAGAGTGACAATTTAAAAAAAAAACCAATATTTTTTACTTTTTGCTGTAATAAATATCCCCCAAAAAATAAATTTTAGGCCGATACGTATTCTTCTACCTATTTCTGGTAAAAAAAAATCGCAATAAGTGTTTATCGATTGGTTTGCGCAAAATGTATAGCGTTTACAAAATAGGGGATAGTTTTATTGCATTTTTATTAATCATTTTTTTTTTTTACTAGTAATGGCGGCGATCAGTGATTTTTTTTGTGACTGTGACATTATGGCAGACACATCGGACCACTGTCATTTTCACAGCAAAAAGTGCTATAAAATTGCATTGTTTACTGTGAAAATGACAATTGCAGTTTGGGAGTTAACCACTAGAGGGCACTGAAGGGCTTAAGTGTGACCTCATATGTGTTTCTAACTGTAGGGGGGCGGGGGTGGATGTGTGACGCCGCTGATCGTCTTTCCCTATATCAGGGAACAAACGATCAATGACAGCGCCACAGTGAAGAACGGGGAAGGTGTGTTTACATACACCTTTTCCCGTTCTTCAGATCCTGTGACCGATCGCGGGACACCGGTGGCGATCGGGTTCGCGGGTCCCACGGGCGCGGTCACGGAGCTTCGGATCGGGTCACGTCACGTGCACGCGACCCCACAGCTGGGCTTAAAGAGACAGGTATGTGATTGTGCCCAGCCGTGCCATTCTGCCAACGTATATCGGCGTGAAGGGGTCCTTAAGTGGTTAAAAAGTCCCATGCTCAAAAGAAGGCAAACCTCCAATTATTTAAATATTCTTATTCAGGATAAGTAAAAATGCAGCAAAACATTGTCTCTTTCCTTGTTTTCACCCTGTGCTAGCAATACTTCTCATACAAGTACATGGTACAGCAGGCACATATCAGGAATATGAAGTGTTGGGGTAACAAACGCTTTAAGAGGCTGCCTTTCATCTTCTTTGTGTTGCTTTGCACTTTGGATAAAGAATGATCTATGGGGTTTGCCAACCGCAGCCTTTTCCCATCAAACACAGCAGCTGTGTTATAATGGAAACATTTGTGTTCAACAAGAACGTCCTATTCTTTACTGCACTATATTACCAAAAGTATTGGGACGCCTGCCTTGACTTGCACATGAATTTTAATGGCATCCCAGTCTTAGTCCATAGGGTTCAGTATTGAGTTGGCCCACCCTTTGCCGCTATTACAGCTTCATCTCTTCTGGGAATGCCGCCCACAAGGTTTAGGAGTGTCTATGGGAATGTTTGACCTTTCTTCCAGAAGCACATTTGTAAGGTCAGGCACTGATGTTGGACGAGAAGACCTGGCTCACCGTTTCAGATTCTCTACTTCATCCCAAAGGTGTTCTATGGGGTTGTAGTCAGGACTCTGTGCAGGCCAGTCAAGTTCCTCCACCCCAAACTCGCTCATCCATGTCTTTATAGACCTTGTTTTGTGCACTGCTGCGCAGTCATGTTGGAACAGGAAGGGGCCGTCCCCAAACTGTTACCATAAAGTTGGGAACATGAAATTGTCCAAAATGTCTTGGTATGCCGACGCCTTAAGTGTTTCCTTCACTGGAACTAAGGGGCCAATCCCACACCATAATCCCTCCTCCACCAAATGATTTGGACCAGTGCACAAAGCAAGGTCTATAAAGACATGGATGAGCAAAATTGGGATGAAGGAACTTGACTGGCCTGCACAGAGTCCTGACCTCAACCCAATAGAACACCTTTGGGATGAATTAGAATGGAGACTGTGAGCCAGGCCTTCTCTTTCACATCAGTGCCTGACCTCACAAATGCACTTTTGGAAGAATGGTGAAACATTCCCATAGACACTCCTAAACCTTGTGGACAGCCGTCCCAGAAGAGTTGAAGCTCTTATAGCTGCAAAGGATGGACCAACTCACTATTGAACCCTACAGACAAAGACTGTCCATACACCATAGACATTTCTTGTTCAACTTTCCTTTTAGATTTACCAAAACCAGGGATCCTCAAACTACGGCCCTCCAGCTGTTGTGGAACTACACATCCCATGAGGCATTGTAAAACTCTGACATTCACAGACATGACTAGGCATGATGGGAATTGTAGTTCCTGAACAACTAGAGGGCCGTAGTTTGAAGACCCATGACCAAAACCATATAATATGAGTTCAAACCTAAACCCTTCCAATCTGTATGCAATCAGGCAGGACCTTACACTACATAGTTGAAGGTAAATCTAAAGGAAATTGAATGAGAAAATAGTATAGTGTATGGCCAGCCTAATGCCCGGTACACACGGTCGTAATTTCCAACAACAAGTGTTCGATGTGCGCTTTTGCTCGGATATTCCGACCGTGTGTAGGCTCCATTGGACATTTGCTGTCGGAATTTCCAAATGTTTGAAAGCTGGTTCTCAATTTTTCCGACAACAAGATTCTTGTCGGAAATTCCGAGCGTGTGTACACAATTCAACGCACAAAAATTCTACGCATGCTCGGAATCATTGAACTTTATTTTTCTCGGCTCGTCGTAGTGTTGTATATCACCGCGTTCTTGGCGGTCTAAATTTTGTGTGACCGTGTGTATGCAACACAAGTTTGAGCCAAGATTCCGTCAGAAAAAAAAAATCCACGGTTTTCTTGTCGGAATTTCCAATCGTGTGTACGCGGCATAAGACTGGGATGCCATTGAGTTTATGTCAGGTAAAGGCAGATGTCCCAATACTTTTGGTAATATAGGGCCAGATTCACAGAGTGATTACGCCTGTCTAACTGGTGTTAGACTGGAGTAATTTCAAATTACGCGCGTTTTTTAGCTAGTCGGAAACCTCAAACCATGAATAGACGGCTGCGGGCTTCAATTCGACTGGATTACGTGTTCGTACGCCTTCGGATCTACGCTGCAATAAAATTGCGGCCACTGAGTGGACTTCCCGTCGTTTTCCGCGTCGGGGTATGCTAATGAGCTTTTGCCGGCGATCCCCGAAATTATGATCTTCATTCGCAATCTCTTACGGCACCTTTAGTCATCTTTTATTTGCGTAACACTATACCAGCTTTTTGCTGCTCTAATATTAGACAGCCCATGTTAAGTATGGCCGTCGTTCCCGCGTCGAATTTCTACGTTTTCCGACGTCTTTTATTATTTTTTACGTAAGTCGTCCGGGAATAGGAATGTCCGTAAACGACGCTACTCAAACAACGAATGACGTAACGACGTGATTTCGCGCAATGCACGGCGGGAAATTTCTGAACGGAGCATGCGCAGTTCGAACGCCGCGGGGACGCGCCTAATTTAAATGCTTCACTCCCCCTAAACGC
Source organism: Rana kukunoris (assembly GCA_029574335.1). Taxonomy (NCBI): domain Eukaryota; kingdom Metazoa; phylum Chordata; class Amphibia; order Anura; family Ranidae; genus Rana; species Rana kukunoris. The sequence goes on from CM056054.1 coordinate 30,456,007, forward strand.
GTAATTCGATTACGCGGCGAGAAATAGACTACGCCGCCATAGCGTACGGGCAAAAATCTACCAGAATTCGGTGTAGAGCCTGGTAAAATACGGCAGCGTAGAGTATTTCGATTACGCAGCGCAATATTAAGTGTATCTGAATCTGGCCCATAGTGTATATATCAGGCCCGATCTGGATGGACAGCAATATATATATATACATATACACAGGGTTTGACAAATTTGCTTGGAATCTAGGAGTCAGCTAAAAAGTTAGGAGCCAGAAAATGCAAACTGTGCCGACGAGCTCGCCCGCAGAAGCGAACACATACGTGAGTAGCGCCCGCATATGTAAACGGTATTCAAACCACACATGTGAGGTATCGCCGCGATTGGTAGAGCGAGAGCAATAATTCTAGCTCTAGACATCCTCTGTAACGCAACCTGTAGAATATTTTAAACTTCGCCTATGGAGATTTTAAAGGGTGATGCCGCGTACACACGATCACTTTTCAGCATGAAAAAAAACGTAGTTTTTCAGCATGTAGAAAAAAATAAGTTTTTCCAACTTCATCATTAAAAACAATGTTGCCCACACACCATCGTTTTAAACAAATTATGCGCAAAGCGCGGTGACGTACAACACGTACGACGGCACTATAAAGGGGAAGTTCCATTCAAGCTCCCCTCTCATAACTTGCTTCTGAGCATGCGCAGGTTTAAAACGTAATTTTAGCCCACACACGATAATTTTTTACAACCCTAAAAAACTCATTTTTTAAAACAACGTTAAAAAAATTTTTTTTGGTCGTTTTTTCAGAAGATGAAAAACGATGTGAAGCCCACACACGATCATTTTAAATTTTAAAAACATAGTTTTTTTTCATGCCGAAAAGTGATCGTGTGTACGCGGCATGAAAGTTTGTTGCCATTCCACGAGCGGACGCAATTTTAAAGCGTGACACGGTGGGTATAAATTTACTCAGCGTAACATTATCTTTCACAATATAAAAAATAATTGAGCTAACTTTACCGTTGTCTTATCTTTTTATTAAAAAAAGTGTATTTTCCCCCCAAAAAAAAGTGTATTTTCCCCCCCAAAAAAGTGTATTTTCCCCCCAAAAAAGTGTATCCCCCCCCCAAAAAGTGTATTTTTCCCCCCAAAAAAGTGCACTTGTAAGACCGCTGCACAAATGCAGTGTGACAGACTGGCATTTTATTCTCTAGGGTGTTAGAATAAAAAATGTATATAATGTTTGGGGGTTCTAATTGAAGGGAAGGGGGTGGCAGTGAAAACAGTGAAAAACACATTAGAACTGCTGTTTTAATTGTAATGCCAACGGCCACCACCAGATGGCGCCATATCACAGAAGGAAGCTTAGGCCTACAGTAGGCCGCAAAGCCACCTCCCTGCCGCGGCCTTCTGCAGGCCTAAGCTTCCCCGAGCGCCAAGTCACAATTTCTTGTCGCAAGTGTGACCGGACGCCCGGATTTTGTCGAGCCCTGATATATATGTATATAATCTGCTGCATACTTAGCTGTGTGCCCATAGTTCAGCTCCTATAGAGATTAGTAGAACCTTGTCTATATTCAGTATATGATCTGTGACATTCCGTCCCACTCTTCTTCTTCTCCTTCAGTGCCAACAATCAGCGTGACTTACAAAGTGAATGTACAACAATCTGCAATGTGCAGTGATCCTGAACCCTGCAAAAAACATTTCAGCACAGAGGTTAGTGACCCTCTAGGGCAGTGATTGCGAACCTTGGCACCCCAGATGTTTTGGAACTACATTTCCCATGACGCTCCACTACACTGCAGAGTGCATGAGCATCATGGGAAATGTAGTTCCAAAACATCTGGGGTGCCAAGGTTCACCATCACTGGTCTAGGGGCTATGAATGTGCCGTGTCTTCCTGCCAACTATTTAATAAACAGCTAATCAGGTTCATGTCTTTCTACAGGTAACGTCCGCCTACAAGTATATTGCTGGATTTGACAGGGGTGATGTCATCGATGTGACGTAAGTGCAATAGTCACAGCTGTGTCACTGCGCTGGGTATGAAGTGGATAATAGAGACCTGAAGAGAACATTGTAACTAGATTATGTCAAATGTTTAGGACTTTGTCATTGGCTGATGTAAATCAGATCACATATGTGATGGGGAAACATATGATATCACTGCATGGATAGAACTCCGAACTGTATTGTACCTGAGGGCACTGGCTGATTAATGGAGGGGATCTGACAGCTTGGTTATACGAAAGCAAGAGGGTGGCCATATTGTAAAGCAGCATTGCTTCCAGAAAGATTACAATGCCGATTCATTTCCTAAATTATAGGTTGTAGGAAGGAAAGTGTATCTGAAAGGGGTTGTAAAGGTAATTTTTTTTTTCCCTAAATAGCTTCCTTTACCTTAGTGCAGTCCTCCTTCACTTACCTCATCCTTCCATTTTGCTTTTAAATGTCCTTATTTCTTCTGAGAAATCCTCACTTCCTGTTCTTCTGTCTGTAACTCCACACAGTAATGCAAGGCTTTCTCCCTGGTGTGGAGAAAGCCTCTTGAGGGGGGGAGGGGGCGGACAGGAGTGTCAGGACGCCCACTAACACACAGCTCCTTTCTCTATCTGCAAAGTAGAGAGTGTCCTGACCCTCCTGCTCGGCCCCTCCCCCCTCTAGAGGCTTTCTCCACACCAGTGAGAAAGCCTTACATTACTGTGTGGAGTTACAGACAGAAGAACAGGAAGTGAGGATTTCTCAGAAGAAATAAGGACATTTAAAAGCAAAATGGAAGGATGAGGTAAGTGAAGGAGGACTGCACTGAGGTAAAGGAAGATATTAAGCAAAAAATATTCTACCTTTACAACCCCTTTAAGTTAGAGTGTGTTCTCCTGCCAAAACAAGCGACAATACGTTCTTTTGTGTCTTAGTCATCCATTTTTTTTTCTCCTTTTTGTTTTCTATTTTGGTGCACCCATTGTCAAAATTAAAATCCCCACCCCACCATGCCCCACCAGTATTGGATTTATTATAGAATCGGGAGGCAAAGGGGCAGGCCCACCATGATGCCTTTGAGCTGTCGGTTATTTTACTTAGCTGGAGCACATTATAGGTACACTTTTGTTTTCTCTTATTGTCCATGGATGGACACAGCCAGTGGCGTATCTACCGGGGGGGGCAGCCGGTGCTTCTGCCCCGGGCGCTGAGCTGAGGGGGGGCGAAATCCCGCGCCAGTATGTGTCACCGCTACTATAGCCTAATTTTAAGTTCCGTCCGACACCGTGCTCCAAACCCCCTGTGTAGTCTCAGGCCGGCCCCTGGTATCCCGTGATTGGGTCAAGGGATCACGTGCGCTGGCCTGGCCTGGTCTATTCTCAATTGCGGGGAGCAGGGCTGGTCTACGATGCGAGCTGTGTATGGCTGTACGCTCGCTGTCTCCGCCGCTTCCTCCTCCGCCTCCTCCTCTGACTCTACAGGTCATGGGTGAACGTATTCCCGTCGGGGGGACGTGCAGTGTGACCGGCGGCACTGAAGCAAAGTAGGAAGAAAAAAAAACAGGTGGGAGATTCGTCTGTCTCCCTCGTGATTTTTGCTGCTGGCCCGGGGGAGTATTGAGGGAGCAGCTGGAAAGTCTATGTGCCCAGCATTTTACTTTAGGAGGCATTGGTGGCCTACAATGCCCAGCTGCTGGGCCTTGTAGTCCACCAATGCCTCCTATAGTAACATGCTGGGCCTTGTAGTCCACCAATGCCTCCTATAGTAAAATGCTGGGCCTTGTAGTCCACCAAAGCCATCCTAAAGTAAAATGCTGGGCCTTGTAGTCCACAATGCCTCCTATAGTAAAATGCTGGGCCGTGTAGTCCACCAGTGCCTCCTACAGTAAAATGCTGGGGCCCAGAATTTTACTATAGGAGGCACTGGTGGACTACAAGGCCCATCATTTTACTTTAGGATGCTTTGATGGACTACAAGGCCTAGCATTTTACTATAGGAGGCACTGGTGGACTACAAGGTCCAGCATTTTACTATAGATGGCACTGGTGGACTACAAGGCCCAGCATTTTACTTTAGGATGCTTTGGTGGACTACAAGGCCCATTATTTTACTTTAGAAGGCTTTGGTAGACTACAAGGCCCAGCGTTTTACTATAGTAGGCACTGGTGGACTACAAGGCCCAGCATTTTAATTTAGGAGGCATTGGTGGCCTACAAGGCCCAGCTGCTGGGCCTTGTAGTCCACCAATGCCTCCTATAGTAAAATGCTGGGCCTTGTAGTTCACCAATTCCTCTATAGTAAAATGCACCAATGCTGTAGTGTCAGTGTGTAGGGGTCTGTGGGTAGTATATTGTGTAGCGGTCACTGTGTGTATTGTGTAGCAGTCAGTGGGTAGTTTATTGTGTAGTGGTTAGTATGGGAATAAGGTAGGTAAGTGGGTAGTGTAGTAGTCAGTGTGTAGTGGTGAGTATAGGAATCGGGTAGGTCAGTGTGTAGTGTAGTGGTTGATCAGGTGGGTTAGTGTAAGGGTCAGTATAGGAAAAAGATAGGTCAGTGTATAGTGTGGAGGTCAGCGTAGGAATCAGGTATGTCAGTACTATTGTAGGAAGGGAATGGACTCGGGGAGTGCGAAAAGTCAGCAGATTAGGGGGGCGCAAATTACTTACCTTGCCCCGGGCGCTGACAACCCTAGCTACGCCACTGGACACAGCTCCTTAAATCTTGACAAGTGGGTTAAGTTCCTGTTCATTGGAGATCCTAATAGACGGAACATAACCCACTTGTCAAAGTCTAAGTAACTGTGTCTATCCATGGACGACTATTTTTTACCTACCTAAGAAGTAAGTTGCCTGTTGAGGGATTTCAATGGACAAAAAGAACCTCACTCCAGGTGAGAAAATATGGCGGGTGGTGGTATTACTGACCTTCTTCCAAAAATGCTAGTTGTCTGGTTGTTGGGCTTCTTCAAGGTTTCAGTGCTCTAATGCCCGTACACACGATCGAAAATTTCCGACAACAAATGTTCGATGTGAGCTTGTTGTCGGAAAATCCGACCGTGTGTAGGCTCCATCGGGCATTTGCTGTCGGAATTTCCAAATGTTTGAGAGCTGGTTCTCGATTTTTCCGCCAACCAAAGTTCTAGTTGGAAATTCCGATCGTCTGTATGCAATTCCGAAGCACAAAAATCCTACGCATGCTCGGAATCAATCCGACGCATGCTCGGAATCAATCCGACGCATGCTCGGAATCATTGAACTTCATTTTTCTCGGCTCGTCGTAGTGTTGTACATGACCGCGTTCTCGGCGATCGGAATTTCTGACAACATTTGTCTGACCGTATGTATGCAAGACAAGTTTGAGCCAACATTCCGTCGGAAAAAAATCCACGGTTTTGTTGTCGGAATGTCCGATCGTGTGTACGCGGCACCACACGCCAGCCTGGACCAAGTATGCAAATTAGCAGTTCTGACTTTAGTCCGACTTTCTAATCTGCATATTTATTTTGGAATTGTGAGTGAGAAGCAATAAAGCCAAAGACGACCATACAAGGGTCAGCCATGGCAGCCCCATATGGTTGTTGGTGTCCTTATATCCTGAATCCCTGTGAATCTGAGGTTATGAAAATACAGACCTGTGTGTTCTCTGGTTCCCAGCTCCGCCCTTCTGTAATGCTCAGGAAGGATGCACAGCAGAGACTGACATGATTCTGGTTATATTTGCCATAAAAATCCTGTTGATGTTTCAAATTACTGTATATACGCGAGTATAAGCCGAGTTTTTCAGCACATTTATTTTGTTATGAAAATGCCCCCCTCAGGCTTATACTCGAGTCACCTTTTTGCCCCTGATCTCCCAGACTTTAGGGACCCGGTACCGGCCGGCCATAGGTCCCCTGGACCCCAAACTTTGCACATGTAGCCCCACCTCTCCTCTACAAGTGTGCAAAGTTTGTTGTCTGGGGGACCTACGGCTGGGGGGCAATGATTTTTCAAAGCCGGGCACCCCTTTCCATAGACTCCCATGTTAAACGTGAGGCATGGGCACAGTGAGGCATGGACACAGTGAGGCATGGGCACAGTGAGGCACGGACACAGTGAGGCACAGTGAGGCATGGGCACAGTGAGGCATGGGCACAGTGAGGCACGAACACAGTGAGGCACAGTGAGGCATGGGCACAGTGAGGCATGGGCACAGTGAGGCACCGTGAGGCATGGGCACAGTGAGGCATGGACACAGTGAGGCACAGTGAGGCATGGGCACAGTGAGGCACCGTGAGGCATGGGCACAGTGAGGCATGGGCACAGTGAGGCATGGACACAGTGAGGCATGGGCACAGTGAGGCACGAACACAGTGAGGCATGGGCACAGTGAGGCATGGGCACAGTGAGGCAGCGTGAGGCATGGGCACAGTGAGGCATGGACACAGTGAGGCACAGTGAGGCATGGGCACAGTGAGGCATGGGCACAGTGAGGCACCGTGAGGCATGGACACAGTGAGGCACAGTGAGGAATGGACACAGTGAGGCACAGTGAGGCATGGGCACAGTGAGGCACCGTGAGGCATGGGCACAGTGAGGCATGGGCACAGTGAGGCATGGACACAGTGAGGCATGGGCACAGTGAGGCACGAACACAGTGAGGCACAGTGAGGCATGGGCACAGTGAGGCATGGGCACCGTGAGGCACCGTGAGGCATGGGCACAGTGAGGCATGGACACAGTGAGGCACAGTGAGGCATGGGCACAGTGAGGCATGGGCACAGTGAGGCACCGTGAGGCATGGACACAGTGAGGCACAGTGAGGCATGGGCACAGTGAGGCATGGGCACAGTGAGGAATGGACACAGTGAGGCACAGTGAGGCATGGGCACAGTGAGGCATGGGCACAGTGAGGCATGGACACAGTGAGGCATGGGCACAGTGAGGCATGGGCACAGTGAGGCATGGGCACAGTGAGGCATGGAGACAGTGAGGCATGGACACAGTGAAGCATGGGCACAGTGAGGCATGGGCACAGTGAGGCATGGGCACAGTGAGGCTTGGGCACAGTGAGGCATGGACACAGTGAAGCATGGACACAGTGAGGCACGGGCACAGTGAGGCACGGACACAGTGAAGCATGAACACAGTGAGGCATGCACATACACAGTGTGGCACAGTGAGGCATGCAAATGGACACACTAGACCTCATTTCTCCTCTACAAGTGTGCAAAGTTTGTTGTCTGGGGACCTACGGCTGGGGGGCAACAATTTTTCAAAGCCGGGCACCCCTTCCATAGACTCCAAAGTTAAACGTCAGTCTAGTCATGGGCACAGTGAGGCATGGGCACAGTGAGGCATGGGCACAGTGAGGCGTGGGCACAGTGAAGCATGGACACAGTGAGGCATGGGCACAGTGAAGCATGGACACAGTGAGGCATGGGCACAGTGAGGCATGGGCACAGTGAGGCATGGGCACAGTGAGGCATGGGCACAGTGAGGCATGGGCACAGTGAGGCATGGGCACAGTGAGGCATGGACACAGTGAGGCGTGGGCACAGTGAGGCATGGACACAGTGAAGCATTGACACAGTGAGGCACGGGCACAGTGAGGCATGGACACAGTGAAGCATGAACACAGTGAGGCACAGTGAGTCATGCACATACACAGTGTGGCACAGTGAGGCATGCAAATGGACACCCTAGACCCCATTTCTCCTCTACAAGTGTGCAAAGTGTGTTGTCTGGGGACCTACGGCTGGGGGGCAACAATTTTTCAAAGCCGGGCACCCCTTCCATAGACTCCAAAGTTAAACGTCAGTCTAGACATGGGCACAGTGAGGCATGGGCACAGTGAGGCATGGGCACAGTGAGGCATGGGCACAGTGAAGCATGGGCACAGTGAGGCGTGGGCACAGTGAGGCATGGGCACAGTGAAGCATGGGCACAGTGAGGCATGGGCACAGTGAGGCATGGGCACAGTGAGGCATGGGCACAGTGAGGCATGGGCACAGTGAGGCATGGACACAGTGAGGCGTGGGCACAGTGAGGCATGGACACAGTGAGGCGTGGGCACAGTGAGGCATGCGGATGGACACCCTAGGCTTATACTTGAGTCAATACGTTTTCCCATTTTTTGTGGTAAAATTGGGTGCCTCGGATTATATTTGTGTCGGCTTATACTCGAGTATATACAGTTTATAAAATTCAGATAAAAGGTAAGTTAAATGGATTTGTTTATGTAAGAAAAAAAAAAAAAAAGATTGCCTGATTTAGTAACCTTGTTGCCGGGAGTTGCTATTTAAATTTGCTTTTTGTCCTGCGTTGGCAGTAGCTTGTTTGCTTGTTGTTTTAGGTTGGCTGGCACTGCCCTGGAATACAAAGTGCAGTACAGCGTGCGAGTCGGGAGCGCGATGTCTGTAGAACAGGAATCGGTACTTGCTAACCCAACGTCAGTGTTTGAGGCCTTGGTCCCCTCGGAGTACACCCTCCTCTCCGCAATCCGCAACGCTTCCATGGCAGGTAAGGAGGCAGAGGAGAGGCCTCTCGGGGTCAGATACAGCTGGCGGCCCCTTTCTGCCATTATTGATGGGCTGACCTGTGGCGACATAAGAGCCAACTGACCAGCGATGGTCTCCTTCTAGAATCTGTATATATTTCTTTGCAGAGAGCTCACCCCGCTGACCCCTTCTTCTCTCACTAACAGCACTTTTCATTCCGCCATAAAAGCTTCTCTTTCTCTGCCGCATTTCACTAAATGAAATCCATTTAAGATCTGTCACATTTTATGACCCTTAAGTAAATGTTTCACGTCATAAAATAACCATCTTAAAGGGTCACTAAAGGATTTTTTTTTTTTAGCTAAATAGCTTCCTTTACCTTAATGCAGTGCTGTTTTTATGTCCTCATTGTTCGTTTTTGCTTTGATGTTGCTGCAATTCTTCTCTGATCTCCACACTTCCTGGTTGTCTGTTTCCTTATAACCACAGTGCTGGGAGCTTTCTCACTGTGGTCACTAATCAAGGAGGTGTGATTACTGTGTGTAAACTGAAAGTAGATTGGGCTGAGGGGTTTTAGACAAACCATCACTGCCCTCTATTGGCTCTCTGGCTCTGTACATCAGAGAGACAGGAAACAACAGCAAAAACGAAACTAAAACTGTAGGTTGATTATATGATTGATTTTTATCTATTTTAATCATTTTTAAAAGGAATCGGTTAACTTTTATGTTTCTATACCCTGTAAACAGTCATTTAAGCCCAAAACATGTTTTCCTTTAGTGACCCTTTAAGTCAGAGTGTGTTCTCCTGCCAAAACAAGCGGCAATACGTTCTTTTGTGTCTTAGTCATCCATTTCTTTTTCTCCTTTTGTTTTCTATTTTGGTGGACCCATTGTCAAAATTAAAATCCCCACCCCACCATGCCCCACCAGTATTGGATTTATTATAGAATCGGGAGGCAAAGGGGGATTTTTTTGGTGTGTTGCAAATAGAAATGAAAAATATTTATAACAAATTTTAATAGAGATCAAAGTTAAAAAGCATACAAATTGGGTAGCGTAACACTTTCATCTCTATTAAAATTTGTTATAAATGTTTTTCATAAACAATTGTTTCTCATTATTATTTGCAATGCACCATAAAAATCCCCTTTGTCTCCCGATTCTACATATTCTTTTATATTCTATTATATGGGATGAGGTGCTAATCTTTTGGGTGTTCATCCAATAGTCGGACTACATTTGAATTACATTTATTGTGTTCGGAACTAAAAATACTACTTTTATTTTATTTTAATTTTTATTTTCCAAGCTGGAAAAAAAAAACATAATAATATTTACCAATTCGAGCTAGGAGCTGGCAATAGTAAGCTAGTATTTATTTAGTAAATCTAATGTGTGTGCAGTAAACATTATTGCATATGACGAGACGAGAAAGCCAACATGTTTCAAGGGGCTTCATCAGGGCTAAGAAATATTTCTCTACCTTGATGAAAACAATATTGAGCCTCTAAGGGTCCTTTCACACGGAGCGGAGAGTTTTTCGGTCCGCTCCGTGTGTGTCCGTCGGCTCAGCGGGGGCTCCCGCTCAGCTGTCGGCGGACAGGGCAGTCCCCGCACACTGTGCAGGGACCGCCCTGTCTCTCTTCCGCTCTCCCCTATGGGGGATCGGATGAAAACGGACCGTTTGTCCGTCATCATCCGATCCGTTCCGCCGGACGGAAGAAAAATAGGGTTTTCTTCCGTCCGAAAAACCGGATCCAGACGGACGCGACCCCATACGCGTCCATTACAAGTCCGTAAACGGACTTGTAAAAACGGAAGGAACGGAGGCGGACATGTGAAAGGGGCCTAACACAGGGGGTCTCCAAACTTTTCAAAAAAAGGGCCAGTTTATTGTCCATAAGACTTTAGGAGGGCCGGATTGTGGCCAGTGGGGAACAAAAATGTCCCGTGCTCAGCCTAAGTGAGGATAAATATGGCTGGCCGTAGGCTTGGTTGTCAACAGGAGGAGGAGTAGTGGCACTATTAGTAAGAGAAATAGTATCCCATCATTAGTATTGGTGGAAAAAATAATGCCTCATTGTTGATGTCAGTGGGAGGAATAATGCCCCAAGGGCCAGATAACGGCTATCAAAAGACCACAGAGTCTGCACAGAGGCCCCCCCTTACATCAGAGTCTGCACAGAGGCCCCCCCTTACATCAGAGTCTGCACAGAGGCCCCCCCCTTACATCAGAGTCTGCACAGAGGCCCCCCCTTACATCAAAGTCTGCACAGAGGCCCCCCCTTACATCAGAGTCTGCACAGAGGCCCCCCCTTACATCAGAGTCTGCACAGAGGCCCCCCCTTACATCAGAGTCTGCACAGAGGCCCCCCCTTACATCAGAGTCTGCACAGAGGCCCCCCCTTACATCAGAGTCTGCACAGTGGCCCCCCCTTACATCAGAGTCTGCACAGAGGCCCCCCCTTACATCAGAGTCTGCACAGAGGCCCCCCTTACATCAGAGTCTGCACAGAGGCCCCCCCTTACATCAAAGTCTGCACAGAGGCCCCCCCTTACATCAGAGTCTGCACAGAGGCCCCCCCTTACATCAGAGTCTGCACAGAGGCCCCCCCTTACATCAGAGTCTGCACAGAGGCCCCCCCTTACATCAGAGTCTGCACAGAGGCCCCCCCTTACATCAGAGTCTGCACAGAGGCCCCCCCTTACATCAGAGTCTGCACAGAGGCCCCCCCTTACATCAGAGTCTGCACAGAGGCCCCCCCTTACATCAGAGTCTGCACAGAGGCCCCCCCTTACATCAGAGTCTGCACAGAGGCCCCCCCTTACATCAGAGTCTGCACAGAGGCCCCCCCTTACATCAGAGTCTGCACAGAGGCCCCCCCTTACATCAGAGTCTGCACAGAGGCCCCCCCTTACATCAGAGTCTGCACAGAGGCCCCCCCTTACATCAGAGTCTGCACAGAGGCCCCCCCTTACATCAGAGTCTGCACAGAGGCCCCCCCTTACATCAGAGTCTGCACAGAGGCCCCCCCTTACATCAGAGTCCACACAGAGGCCCCCCTTACATCAGAGTCCACACAGAGGCCCCCCTTACATCAGAGTCCGCACAGACCCCATATACATCAGTGTCCACACAGACCCCATACACATCAGATCTGATGTAAGGGGTGTTCTTGGAAACTTGATTTAAGGGTGCATGCTGTGGACTATTGTGTAAAGAGGGTTTCTGCTCACTGAGGCTGAGCTATGTGTGAGACGAGACATAGCTCAGCTCTGCAGCCATCTACCTCGGAGGTGATCAGCGGCCGTGACCTGTGTTAACAGAGCTCCAGCAAGCATATTCCTGCTCTGCAAAAACAGCATTTGGTAGTGGCGGCCGGTGGCTGTGCATAGGGTCACCAGCCCGGGGGGAGATTTCCACCCTGCCCCCCCTGCCAGCCCTCCCCTGGCCCCTGTAGTCATGGTCTTCTGGAGTCACACTTATGTCCATTCATCTTCTACTGGCCTTTCTGTTTTCCACAGATACGGTTGAGCCCTGTACAGAATGGTTCACGTGTCCCCGGGGATTCCGCTGTGTGCCTCAGCGCAAGCTTAGCGCCTTCTGTCTGTCGCCTTGTCACAGCACGTTCTGTCAAAATGACGGCATCTGTATACACCGCAAAGGCCAGGACCCCGCGTGTCAGTAAGTACGAAAGGCTTTTCTTTTAATATGTCATTTGCATTGATGGATATCAAAAATGTGTTCATCACCACATCAATAATTCAGGAAGAATAAATCTCCCGTACCATTTAGTTTCCATTTTGTATTGAGTTCTATTAAATGGAAAATCCCTCAAGGGGTTTTTTAGCAGCAAAATGTGTTTGAAAAAAGTGGCAATCAATTTTTAAAAATGTGTATTTATTTATATTATTTTATCAAAAATTATTAAATGAATACATGGGAGTTGTAAAATGCAATTCTGGCTTTAACATAAAAAGCATGACCCATAAACAATAGAAAAAATACAGCTAATGTTATATAAACCCATTGTAAATGTGTAGAGCAAGGATCTTCAAACTATGCTGTTGTGGAACTACAAGTCCCATGAGGCATTGTAAAACTCTGACATTCACAGACATGACTAGGCATGATGGGAATTGTAGTTCCTGAACAACTTGGAGGGCCGTAGTTTAAGGACCCCTGGTGTAGTTTCACATGATATCCCTACGCGTTTCAACCTTTTAATCATTGGTCTTCTTCAAGGGAGTTTTTTCTATGCGAAAAAATATAATATAAAATATATATATAAAATATAGGGCCAGATTCTCACAACAGTTACGGCGGCGTATCTCCAGATACGCCGCCGTAATTTCAAATCTGCGCCTTCTCAAACGCAGATACGTTAAAAAAATAGGCTTCTTCCGCCGACGTAACTAGCCTACGCCGGCGTATAATTCTGTGCGATTATACGCTGGCTGCTAGGTGGCGCTTCTATCGATTAGCCGCGTTGAATATGCAAATGAGCTAGATACGCCGATTCCCGAACGCATAGGATGCATTAAAGTGGTTGTAAACTCCACTTTTTCACTTTTACCTACAGGTAAGCCTATAATAAGGATTACCTGTAGGTATAAAGAATATCTCCTAAACCTGTACAGTTTAGGAGATATTCCCCTTACAATGCGCTGCTGATTGCAGCGGCGCATGTGCAGGGCGGAATTCACGCGCGGGAGTGACGTCATCGCCGCTCCAGCCAATTACAGCGCTGAAGCGGCGATACCCGGAAGACACGCAGAGTCAAGATGACATCTCGCTCGGCGTGGACCAGGTAAGTTCTACTTTCCTCGTTCAGAGGCAAGTATTTCATAATGAGCTATTATGCAGTGCATACTAGCTTTTTATGGCTTTTGCCTTGCAGGTTCTAAAAAATATATATATATATGCGGTTTACAACCGCTTTAAGGTGAAAAAACATGAAGGTTTACAACCCCTTTAATAACTAAAAATCTTTGGCCATTATCCAATAAGATTTTTTTTACATAAAGCCCGCTGTGGTTATTCACAAGGAATGACATGAACTGGGACAACATCACTTAGTGCCCAGGGCAAAAATGCCAAATTGCGCCCCCCCCCCCCATTCATTATGTGTGAACTTATGAGAAGAAGGGGGAGAGAGAGCACAGCCCATGCCTCCTCCCCTGTCTCTACTCCTATCTTTGCCGCTTCCAGTGCTGGGCTGACAGAAGTAGTAAAGACACTACTCATGTAAGCCTCATAGTAGGAGGAACATGTGGCCCCTATCTCTACAATACACGCTGCGCCCAGGGAAGCTTCCCCTTCTGCCTACCTCTTTTCCCAGCCCTGCATGAACTGTCCCACCAGCTTTCCTTTTTCTGTATATCTTCCAGCGGTTGATTGTGGGGTGCACAGCAATAAGATAGAATGGAAATGTAATCACTTAAGAGTACCTGTTACATTCTCTAAAATACCCATATGTTAGATACACCACTAAAGTGTTTTATACAATTAAATGCTATAATGCTATTTTTGTCTATTGGAACGTTTAGTCCATCTACATGAATATTCAATGTTGGCTAATTGTTTCCACCAGCATTTTTTGCCTCTTTGAGACTCATTACAACCACCACCCCTGAGTTCCCAGCTCCTCCCACTTTGACAATAATAGTCAGTAATTTGTCATAAAGTGAATGGTAGATGCTGGTTACTCCAGCAGGTAGATCTCAGCACTGGAGTCCATGAGCCATACAGGAAGCCAGGGTGTCATTCAATCAAGCAGCGTCTGCCCATAAATGAGTTTTCAGTTATAGGTGGACTAACCCTTTAAGCTTGTAAATGTATCATCAGTTCCCCATTCATGTGTTTATTGCTCTGATTTAGCCAGTTTTTTTCCACTTAGGTGCCCGGTTGGCATAGATTTTTGGTACATGGGACCTACCTGCGATTACCGAATGACCCATCACCGCCTTGCCGCCATTGCCTGCGCGGTCGTGTTCTGCATCATCATTTGTGCTGCGGCGGCTGTGTTCCTCCTGGTCCGCAGGTTCCAGACACAGATCCTTCATCAGAAAGTGGCTCAGACGCAGAGCAGGTAATGTGAATACAAATATTTAGTATCTAGAACAGGGGTCTCCATACTTTTCAAGCAAAGGGCCAGTTTACGGTCTTTCAGATTTAAGGGGGGCCGGATTCTGACCAGTGGGGGTAGAAAATGCCCCAGGGCCGAGCATCAGTGAGAATAAACACGGCCCCAGTGCTGGTGGGCAGTAGGAGGAGCAATAGTGCTTCATCATTGCTATTGGTGGAATAAATAGTGCCCCATTGTTGGTGTCATTGGGAGAAATAGTGCCTCATATCGTTGGGAGCAATACTGCCCCAAGGGCCGGATGAAGGCTAGCAAAGGGCCACATCTGGCCCTCGGGCTGCAGTTTGGAGACCCCTGATCTAGAAGAAATGGAGCAATCAAATTCCTTTCATCTTAGAGATGGAATATGCATGTTACACACAAGCTACTCCCAGGTCAGTAAGTCACTATTTAGTGAAATAGAGGATGACAGCCCCAGAGTTCTGGTGTTTTTCCCTCCAGCAATGGAAGAATGCCTTGTGTCCTTAAAAAATATTCGCCAGCACACCACGGATCGCAGACAGCGTCCAAAAATGTAATACAAATAAGGCATTACAAAAAAGTGCAACGTTTCGAGGCCACGCAGGACCTCTTCATCAGGCAAGTAATTACGATTTTGCAGACTGCTGTCAGATTTACGTATGGTCAGTACACAAATCCGTCACACAAAAGTTGAAAGTACAAACACGCATGCTCAGAATCAGTGCTCACCAAAGATGAAATTAGCAGAAGGGGCCCAAAGGGTGGCGCTCAAGAGCTGAAATTCCTCATTGTACGTCACTACGTTTCTGTTTGTTGCCCGACAATTTTATACCGCTACCCTGCAAGACAAGATCCTGGCTCACGCCCTGAAGACAAAAATCAGACGCTCGGTTGGCCAACAATCTGACCATGTACCAGGCTTTAGTCCATAGGATTCAGTAATGAGTTGGCCCATAACAGCTTCCACTCTTTGAGGAAGGATGTCCACAAGGTTTAGGAGTGTCCATGGGAATGTTTGACCATTCTTCCAGAAGCAAATTTGTGAGGTCAGGCACAGAAGGCCTGGCTCGCAGTCTTCGCTCTAATTCATCCCAAAGGTGTTCTATCAGGTTGAGGTCAGGACTCTGTGCAGGCCAGTTAAGTTCCTCCACCCCAAATTCTCTCATCCATGTCTTTATGGTTTGTGCTTTGTGCACTGGTCCAAACCATTTGGTGGAGGGGGGGATTATGGTGTGGGGTTGTTTTTCAGGGGATGAGCTTGGCCCCTTAGTTTCAGTGAGGGGAACTCTTAAGGTGTCGGCATACCAAGACATTTTGAATAATTTTATGCTCCCAACTTTGTGGGAACAGTTTGCTGCACCAGTGCACAAAGCAAGGTCCATTTAGACACGGATACGTAAGTTTGGGGTGAAGGGACTTGACTGACCTGCATTAGAGTGGAGACTGTGAGCCAGACCTTCTCGCCCACATCAGTCCCTGACCTCACAAATGTGCTTCTGGAAGAATGGTCAAACATTCCCATAGACACTCCTAAACATTGTGGACGGCCTTCCCAGAAGAGGTGAAGCTGTTATAGCTGCAAAAGGTGGGCCAACGCAATAATGAACCCTGCGGACTAAGGCTTCTTTCACACTGAGGCGCTATTGCGCTAAAATTAGCACCTGCAAAGCACCTTAAAAGAGCCGCTGCTTGATATCCAGTGTGAAAGGGCTTTCACACTAAAGTGTTGCGCTGGCAGGGCGGTAAAAAAAAAAGTCCTGCCAGCCGCATCTTTGAGGTGCTGTAGATGCGGTGTATATACCGCTCCTACAGCGTCCGTGCTCATTGAAATCAATGGGGCAGCGCCTCCAAACCACACGCAAAGCAGCCTTTTTGCGGGCAGGTTTAACCCTTTTTCGGCTGCTAGCGGGGGTTAAAACTGCCCGCTAGTGGCTGAAAGTCGCAGCAAAAACTATGGTAAATCGCCAATAAAAATAGCGGCACTTTACCGCCAACGCCCGTGATGCCTTAGTGTGAAAGTACCCTAAGACTGGGATGCCATTAACTACTTGAGATCCGCGCTATAGCCGAATGACGGCTTCAGCGCAGATCTAAATATCCAACAGGCCGTAAATTGACGGCCTGTCACTAGCGCGCTCCAGAGCGCACAGCGGGGAAACTCTGTGTTGGCCGTGTCCCTTGGACACAGCCAATCACAGATCGCCGCGAACGGCCAATCAGAGTGGCCGTTTGCGATGCGATCTGTGTGGCCAATGAGAGATGATCTCATATGTAAACATATGAGATCATCTCTCATTGCCGGCTCTCACAGAGACAGCGTCCTGTCTCTGGAGAGGAGACCGATCTGTGTCCCTTGTACATAGGGACACAGATCGCTCACCTCCCCCAGTCACCCCCCCCCCCCCTCCCCCCACAGTTAGAACACTATGTAGGGAATACATTTAACCCCTTCCTCACCCCCTAGTGTTAACCCCTTCAATGGCAGTCACATTTATACAGTAATTAGTGCATTTTTATAGCACTGATCGCAGTATAAATGTGAATGGCGCCAAAAATGTGTCAAAAGTGTCCGATGTGTCCGCCATAACTTCGCAGGTCCAATAAAAATCGCAGATCGCCGCCATTTCTAGTAAAAAAATAAATAATAAAAAATAATAATTCTGTCCCCTATTTTGTAGGCGCTATAACTTTTGCGCAAACCAGTCGCTTATTGCGATTTTTTTTTTTTACCAAAAATATGTAGAAGAATACGCATCGCCCTAAACTGAGAAAAAATATGTTTTTTTTTTTTTAAATTGGGATATTTATTATAGCAACAAGTAAAAAATGTTGTATTTTTTTTCAAAATTGTCGCCCTTTTTTGTTTATAGCGCAAAAAATAAAAACCGCAGAGGTGATCAAATACCACCAAAAGAAAGCTCTACTTGTGGGGAAAAAAGGACGTTAATTTTGTTTGGGAGCCACGTCGCACGACTGCGCAGTTGTCAGTTAAAGCGATGCAGTGCCGGAAGCTGAAATTTCACTTGGGCAGGAGGGGGGTATATGTGCCCAGTAAGCAAGTGGTTAAAGTTCATGTGTGTGTAAAGGCAGGCGTCCCAATACTTTTGGTAACAAAGTGTTTGTGTGTGTATATATATATATATATATATATATATATATATATATATATATATAATAAAAATGTATATGTATATGTGTGTGTGTATATATATATATATATATACATTTTCCATATACGCTGTTGTTATAACTTAATGCTTTGTATACAGGTACTTGCATAGAGCCACTCATGACTGATCCTCTTTTAAGACACTGAAGATCGTAGTGTTGCACTTTAAATGGACTTGTTGCTATGACAACCATTTATTTTTTATTTTTTTGGCATGGCATTTTTTTATGTAAAATGGAGAATGTTGTCTTCCCCATCGTGTTTTGCTGCTTCATATCATTTTCTAGCTTACGGTAGAGAAATGAAGCATTGTTACTATAGTCAACGCCTTCTACCAATCAGCTTTGGCATTGTAATGAAATTCTTCCCCCGCTCTACCAGACAGGATTTGGTATTCTGATCACCTGCAATGCTCACTAGAGAAGATCTCGCATGCCGTGACTGCCCCCTGCTGGTGAGCATGTGTATTCTCAGGGTGCACAGCGAAGACGGCAGCGGGGTCTGGCTAGGCTATCTGTTGCTATGGCAACTGCTGAGGAGAGGTGATACTGGGAGAGGTTCTGGAAGCTGCACATTACGTTGTCATTTAAAATTCCCTTTTTTGTAGTGAACATTCCAGGCTGAAGACAGGGAATTACAAGTGTGGCTGCCAGTTGCCACTAATTCCCAATGAAAGTCCCTCTCAGGGCTCGTTCACTCTTGTTGCCCCCTCTAAAACGCAATCTGTAGAGGTTTACTTTTCAGAGGGTGGCTGACAGGCAATATGTCACCTCTTCACCTCCTGTTTTAACCCTAAAAAGCTGACACCACTGCCCGCAACTGCATGCACTGCACGAGGCTGCAGCGTGACCCAATCTACTTAAATGGGTCACATTTGGCAGCAGTACTCCCCATCCACTTCCCTGTGTGTGTCATATCGATCCAATGGATTATCCACTATAGATCCATTATCCCTACCATGAGAGATCAATAGGAAAATAAATAAATCTATTAAAGCACATATGGCCACCATGATATAGTATGTGGTTCACTCCCCCCTTCCCCAACACTTGGTGTCTTGTGATTGGTCCAGTGCTGTCACATCTGCTTGGGGAAGGAGTCCATAGTGCTGTGTAAGCTCTTAAAAAAAAAATCGGTTTAGAGCTTACATAGGATTTTCTTTCCTAAAGCCTCGTACACACAAACGGATTTTCATAGCGTAGAACTTTTGTCCGAAGGGCGTTGGCCAGGAACTTGTATTGCATACAAACAGCAAAGAATTATTGGTCAACAAACACAAAATGTGTTTTTTCAGCTCTTTAGCGCCACCCTTTGGGCAACTTCTGCTAATGTGTTATGGTTAACATTGCTTCTGAGCATGCGTGTTTGTACTTTCAGGCCGGATTCACACTTGTGCGGTGCGAATTTCAGCTCTCTTATCTCTGCTGAGAGATAAAACAACTGTTCAGCAGATCCACTGCGTTTTAGCTGCGAATTTGGAGACCTGGGAGAGGGGAGGGGGGAAGTGTATTGAGCTGAATGAGAGAAATCCTGAAGAGAAATGAACACATCTGCGAATTAGGATGCGTACCTAAAGAAGATAATGGGCCTGAATTCGCACCTGAGCCGCACCGCAAGGCCTAAAATACGCACACGTTTTTTTGGGAATTCGCAGTGCGAATGCATAGCACATATGTGAACCAGCCTCATTGAAAACAATGGCCCGGATTCACAGAGATGGGCGCATATTTACGCCGGCGTAGCGCACACATAGTACGCTACACCGGCGCAGCGCGGAGAGGCATGCACTAAATTCAGCAAGCTATTGCTCCCAACTCTGCGCCGGGTAGCATACATTTCGAAGGCGCATGCTGGCGTAAGTAAAAGTGGGCGTGATCCATGTTAATGAAGCGTGACCCCATGCAAATGATGGGCCGGGCGCCAGACAAGTACTTAAAACGAACTGCGCATGCGTCGAGACGTGGACGTATCCCCGTGCACATGCGCACAGCCACGTCGGAACAACTGCCTAAGATACGCCGGATCACTGTGTACGCCTTTAACGTAACTTATGCCCAGTCAGACCCACGTCGGCCCATATTCACAGACGTCCAACGTAAAATGTGTAGGCTTGTGTTCCCTTTGCATGGGTTGCACCTCATCTATGGGGAATAATTTTACGCCGGACGTAAAACGTACGCAAACCGCGTATATCATGCGCCGGGCGCAAGTACGTTCGTGAATCGTATTTTCCCTCATTTTCCCTCATTTTCCCTCATTTTCCCTAATTTTCCCTCATTTTTCCCTCATTTTTCCCTCATTTTCATATGTGAATACCTAATCAATGGGAGAAGCAACATACGTCCAGACCATATTTGCGCCCACGCCACGCTGGGTTTTTAGGCGTATCTTGGTTTGTGACTCTGGCGCACACATACGCTGGGCGCATATTTACGATACGCCGGGAAAAGGTGAGTTACGTCGGTGTAAGTGCTTTGTGAATCCGGGCCAATGTATTTAGAAATCCAATACGGATGTGGTTTAAGCCGCACTCAATTCCCATAGGTGTGAACCCGGCCTAAAGTTTTGTCCGAAGAACCTGTGTACACACGATAGGAAAATCCGACAACACACAATTGTTGGCAGACAATTTTATAGCATGCTATTCAACATTTGTCCATGGAAAATCCGACAACAATTGTCCGATGGAGCGTACAAATGGTCGGATTTTACGCCAACAGCCTGTCATCACACAATTCCCATCTGAAAATCCGATCGTGTGTATGAGGCTAAAGGGGTTGTAAAGGAAATAGTTTTTTTTCATAATAAGCATCCTTTACCTGCAGACATTCCTCTTTTCACTTCCTCATTATTTGTTTTTGCTCAGAAGTTGCTTTATTTCTTCTCTGTTCTGTTCACTTCCTGCTTGTCTAATTTTACTGACCACCGTGACAGGAGACTTTACTGCGGTGGTCAGTGACGTGCTCGCCCCCTCCTGGGAACTACATCTGTGCGGCAGGACGCTCTCTACGTGTTAGAGACTTCAAGGAGGTGTGAATTACTGGGCGTGCCGCAATGCAAACTGGGAAATGTAGTTCTTACATGAATGAGCACCGCAAACCAGGAAGTGAATGAGAGAACAGAAACTAGAACGCCGGAGGTGATATAGATGAAGGAATTTAATAGGTATTTACTTGTTTTTTAACAGAATCATTACACTATTCTGTCTGTCTACCTTGCAGACATTAATTTTAGGCAACATTTTTTTTCCCTTTACAACTCCTTTAAGTCCTGGAGTACAAATGCTTCTAGGTAAGACAGGAAAGCGGAGTTTATGATTCTAGGGAGGTGGTGGTGTGATCGGTTAACTGATCCTTTTAGTTTTACCTGCACGTGTCAATGTGATGATTTAAGCTGACTTTTTTTTAATCAAGTCATTTTTATTGAAGATTTATTAGACGTACAAAACAAGAAAAAAAAAAACTCAGATTAAAAAAAACTGAAAAAATAAATAAAAATGTAACATCAATACAAAGCAATCAGCGCAGCAACAACACACTTATGTCTCGTAAAATAACAGTTAAGGGTTACAAGCAGTACTGTAAAAGAAGATCTAGATTAACCCTAAGAATACACAACATATTTCAAGCAATATCACAATATATGTCCCAAATGGTAGAGAAAAAAATAAATAAAAATAAACAGTAAAAAAAAAAAAAAAAAATCTGAAAAAAATATCTATAAATACTGCTTCATAGTTAGTGGCGAGGGATGGAGAAGGTCCAAAGAAGGAAACCACCAGGATAGATAATAACCAAGGAGACCATTGTTTATGAAATTTTGGTGGGCAGCCCCTGTGTTGGTATGCCATCCTTTCTCTCTGCAGGATAGCATTGATAGCCTTTTGCCATTGAGCGAATGTAGGAGGGCAAGGAGACCACCTTTTAAGCTATAAGTACGGGAAAGGAAAAGAAAAATGCATATCAACAATCTAAATGTTGGCGGTATAAATTCCTTATGAAAAATACCCAAGATGGCAATCTTTGGGTCTGGTGATAATGATATACAGCATGGATCTTTGAGTTCATAGAGATTGACTTTGACGTTGTGTTTGTTTTCAGCTACAGGAGATTCAGCCGATTTGATGACGTCCCCACTCATTTCTGGTGTCCCTCTCAGACGTGGCTTACAACCTCGGCCTCCATCAACTCTCTGGACAATCCCGCTTTCAGCAGCTCTGAAGAAGTCTTTCCCCTGCAGGCCCTGGGGAGCTGTGTGTGTGGCTGTCAGGAAGGTGCCCGGAACAACGCCCCTACAAACCCAGCCCAGCAGCCATCACAAGCCCCTCCCAGGTACAATTCACCATCTTCTAAGGGGACTGTAGATTGGGGGGGGACTATTCAGAAAGGCTTGTGATAACAGGGTGAGAAAAGACAAGGTTTGCAAATGGTGGAATGGGCATTTTTTGTCCACTCCATGGGCTATTCTAAAATACTTATCACATAGGTTTGGGGTCCCCAACCCCCGGGCCGGTCCATGGCCGGTTGATGCCCGGACTGCACATGAGAGGTGAGCAGTGACTGCAGTCCGCACGGGGCTATCAGAGAACGCAGTTGGCACTCACCTCCTACTGGGTGGCCATGCTAGTGTGTCCTCCCCCCTCGCTCCCCTGCCTGTCAGCCCTTTGGCTATGTCACCCTATCAGCAGGGCAGGGAGCAGAATGAGCTGCAGTTTGGAATGGAGAACTTCTCCCAACCTCTGCCCTGCTTATAGGATGACATCATCGAAAGGTCAGCTAGAAGAACAAGAGAGGACACACAGACAGCCTCTGCCCTTGGGTGGGGGTGTTGTTGTGGATAGGTTGTGGGATGGAATATTTATGGAGTCTTTGCTCAACCCCCCTTCACATCACAACCCTTCTTACAGCACAGCCCCCCCCTTTATATCAGTATCCACAGTTCCTCTTCACATCACAGCCCCCCTTTACAGTAAGTCCCCTTTACATCACAGCCCCCCCCTTTACATTACATCCCCCCCCTTTACAGAGCAGTCCCCATTACATTACTGTAAAGGGGCACTGTGATGTAACAGAGACTGCACTGTAAAGGGGCACTAAAGTAAAGGGGGGCTGTGATGTGAAGGACTACTGTTTACACTGATATAAAGGGGTAACTGTGCTGTAAAGGGGGGTTGTAATGTGAAGGGGGGCTGAGGACAGACTCTGTGAATATCCGACTCCCCGACCCATCCACCACAAACACCCCCTTTCCTGGGTTCCTGGGAAAATTGACTGCCATGAAACCGGCCCCTGGCACCAAGAAGGTTGATTTAGTTCTCTTCTGTAATCCTGACTTTATTTATTTAACACAATTTTTGTGAAAAGTATCAATAAATACTTTTATTTAA
The DNA here is from genome assembly GCA_029574335.1 of Rana kukunoris. Lineage (NCBI taxonomy): Eukaryota > Metazoa > Chordata > Amphibia > Anura > Ranidae > Rana > Rana kukunoris. The sequence continues at coordinate 30,479,124 of CM056054.1, forward strand.
TAATTTGTTGCGATCAAAACATTCATCATGAAAGAGAGCCAACAGAAGAAATCATTTATCCATTTCTACAACTTATAGAACATTCCTGGGGCTAAAATGTATCTACAGCAGACCTGTTTATTTTGGATAGATGTGGTTAAAACTCATACATTTTATACTATCTGGGTCCCCTTCAAGAGATTCATCTTTAAAGTGGAAGTAAACACTCCTATCGTTTTCAGCCAAGGAAGCGGCCATCTTGATTTCTGTTTAATCTGCCATGATGCTGTACATGTGACCTGTTGTGAAACCAGCCATTGGATGGTTTGGCAGTTTGGTTGAGAGCACAAACACATGTGACAGCTAGCATTTACGGCATGCCGGGAATGTTAACTGTTTTTGTAACTATCAAAGTGAAGGGTTTACTTCCACTTTAATTCCTGCACAGAAGACACAACAGGAAGTAAGAAAATCTCTCCAAAGGGAAACGATTGTCTCCAAAACAAGGAAGATTTCCTTCCTATTTCTATTTTAGTAACAACTCGCAAATTTGGGTTTCATGAGCCTTGGTTAGTGGCTGCCAGGACAAACCGAGAGGGTAAATCTCCTGAGTGGGGACACAGTCATAACAACATGATAGGGGTTCTAACCCCTCATCGCTCTCTCCAACACACCAAAAAGTATTGGCTTTAGAATACAATTTGTACCTGTGGTATTTTACATTTACACTGCTTTTTATGTTTGAATTCCTTATCTCCAATAACTAAATAAAATAAAAAATATAAAAATATTTTAGATGTAATGTAATCATAATGACCCTGAAGATGTCTCCTGCATCCTGTTGGTACCTGTTTGGTTGCCAAACAAGAACTTTAAATTATGCCAACATGTGTGCCAAATCTGTAGAGGATCAGTATCTGGTAGGGAACTGTTAGGCCTTGTACACACGAGGGAATAAATCCGCTGAACATGGTCCGACGGACCATTTCAGCCGAAAAATCCGCTCGTGTGTAGGGGCAAACGGACCGTTCTGGCCGGATTCCTCCGGCGGAAAATTTCCAAAGCATGCTTTGTAATTTTTCCGCCAGAGAGCTGTCCGTCAGATATGTCCGCTGGTTAGTACGGCAAACCAGCGGACATATCTGCCCGCACATGCGTCGTATCCTGTGAATGGATCCGACGCATGCGCGCGGAAGTGTTTACTTCCTGGTGCGGTGACGTGGCGGTCACGTGGCGGCGTCAACGTCACCGCCGCGTCACCGCGCTGTCCGCCGGCGGGGAATTTGATCCGATGGTGTGTACAGCCATTGGATCAAAGCAATCCGGCGGACAGATCCGATGGGAACGGTCCGTCGGACCGTTCCCATCGGATCTATTCCCTCGTGTGTACAAGGCCTTAGAGTGCCATCATCCCAAAATACTTGAGAATACCCTCCAATCACAGGGACCGTTATGGGCACAATGGACAAATAACCTCCAAGGCAAGGATATGTAAATATATATATATATATTTAGTTTAAATTAGTCTAAAATAGAGGAAAAAGACAGGACGTGTATTCATATATGCAGCAGTAACAAAAGGGCCAACAGAAGGACCTTTAAACATAATTTGGAAAATGAGACACACCAACGCGTTTTGATATTTCAGGTTTACAATCTTCTTCAGGTATGCTCCTTTGTTATGTACATAGGTATTCTATAATGCAAAAACAGTATTGGGTCTACATTAAACATATACAGTTGTGCTGATAAGTGTGCATACCCTGGCAGAATTGATGATTTCTTGGCCATTTTTCAGAGAATATAAATGCAAACACAAAAACATTTCTTTCACTCATGGTTAGTGTTTGGCTGAAGCCATTTATTATCAATCAACTGTGTTTAGTCTTTTTATATCATAATGGCAACAGAAACTACCCAAATGACCCTGATCAAAAGTTTACATACCCTGTTGATTTTGGCCTGATAACATGCACACAAGTTGGCACAGGAAAAACTGGAGGGACTAGAGGTCACTGGCCTAGAGACTTTAACCACTTGATACCCGCCCGCCGTCAAATGATGGCGGGCGGGATACTGTATTGTCCTGACAGCACGTCATATGACGTCCTGTCATTTAAAGCTGCTAGGGCGTGCGCGCACCCATCGCGTCACTGAGAACACCGTGCGTGTGCCCGGCGGCCGCGATGGCCGCCGGGCACACACGATTGCCGACAATTGAGCTGGGGCGTGGAGCTCTGTGTGTGAACGCAGAGCTGCACGTCCCTGTCAGGGAGAGAGGAGACCGAACTGTGTCCCTTGTACATAGGGACACAATCGGTCACCTCCCCCAGTCACCCCCCTCCCCCTACAGTTAGAACACAATCTAGGACATACATTTAACCCCTTCCCTGCCCCCTAGTGGTTAACCCCTTCCCTGCCAGTTACATTTATACAGTAATCAATGCATATTTATAGCATTGTTCACTGTATAAATGTAAATGGTCCCAAAAATGTGTCAAAAGTGTCCGATGTGTCTGCTATAATGTCCCAGTCCCGAAAAAAAAAAATCGCAGATCGCCGCCATTCCTAGTAAAAAAAAAAAAAAATCATAATTATGTCCCCTATTTTGTAGGCAATATAACTTTTGCGCAAACCAGTCACTATACGGTTATTGCGATTTTATTTTTTATTTTTTTTTACCAAAAATATGTAGAAGAATACGTATCGGCCTAAACTGAGATAAAAAAAATTTTTTTTTTTTTTTTTAATGGGATATTTATTATAGCAAAAAGCAAAAAATATTGTCTTTTTTCAAAATTGTCGCTCTTTTTTTGTTTATAGCGCAAAAAATAAAAATCGCACGGGCGATCAAATACCACCAAAAGAAAGCTCTATTTGTGGGAAAAAAGGACGCCAATTTTGTTTCGGAGCCACATCGCACGACCGCGCAATTGTCAGTTTAAGCGCAGTGCCGGAAGCTAAAATTTTGTCTGGGCAGGAAGGGGGTGTAGGTGCACAGTAGGCAAGTGGTTAAAGGTGAAGTTGACAGTAATGAGGTCACTAATGATAACATGCACACAAGTTGACACAAAGGGGTTTGAATGGCTATTAAAGGTAACCATCCTCACCTGTGATCTGCTTGTAATTAGTGTGTGTGTATAAAAGGTCAATGAGTTTCTGGACTTCTGACAGACCCTTGCATCTTTCATCCAGTGCTGCCCTGATGTTTCTGGATTCTGAGTCATGGGGAAAGCAAAATAATTGTCAAACGATGTGGGAAGTTAAACTGTAAAACAGGAATTGGATATAAAAAGATATCCAAGGAATTGAGTATGCCAGTCAGTAGTGTTTAAACTCTAATCAAGAAGTGGAAAATGAGGGGTTCTGTTGAAACCAAACCACGGTCAGGTAGACCAACTAAAATTTCAGCCACAACTGCCAGGAAAATTGTTTGGGATTCAAAGAAAAACCCACAAATAACTTCAGGTGAAATACAGGACTCTCTGAAAACATGTGGTGTGGCTGTTTCAAGAAGCACAATAAGGAGGCACTTGAAAAAAGATGGTCTGCATGGTCGAGTTGCCAGAAGAAAGCTATTACTGCGCAAATGCCACAAAGTATCCCACTTACAATACGCCAAACAGCACAGAGACAAGCCTCAAACCTTCTGGTACAAAGTCATTTGGAGTGATGAGACCAACCATAAACGCTACATTTGAAGAGGAGTCAACAAGGCCTATGATGAAAGGTACACCATTCCTACTGTGAAACACGGAGGTGGATCGCTTATATTTTTGGGATGTGTGAGCTACAAGGGGGCAGGAAATTTGGTTAAAATTGTTGACAAGATAAATGCAGTATGTTATCAAAAAATACTGGAGGAACATTTGCATTCATCAGGCAGGAAGCTGCGCATGGGACGTATTTGGACATTCCAACATTACAATGATCCAAAACACAAGGCCAAGCCAACCTATCATTGGCTACAGCAGAATAAAGTGAAGGTTCTGGAGTGGCCATCTCAGTCTCCTGACCTCAAAATCATTGAGCCCCTCTGGGGAGATCTCAAACGTGCCGTTCATGTAAGACAGACCAAGAATTTACAGGAACTGGAGGGTTTTTGCCAAGAGGAATGGGCAACTTTACCATCTGAGGAGATAAAGAGCCTCATCCACAAATACCACAAAAGGCTTCAAGCTGTCATTGATCGTAAAGGGGGCAAAACACGGTATTAAGAATTGGGGTATGTAAACTTTTGATCAGGGTAATTTGGGTAGTTTTTATGATTTAAAAAGAGTAAACACAGTTGATTGATAATAAATGGCTTCAGCCAAACACTAACCATGAGTGAAAGAAAAGTTGTTGTTATCATTCATATTCTCTGAAAAATGGCCAAGAAATCATAAATTCTGCCAGGGTATGTAAACTTATGAGCACAATTGTACTGTATATATTCATACATTTAGCATATGGGAAATTGGTTTGCACATTAATAGAATACTGACCAGACCTGCCAGGCTGCTTAATATGTAGGTAAGCCCAAAAAGAGTAAAAACAAATGTGTTGTTGCTTGGGTCTCCCCAGAAAGTTAAGGGTCAAGGCCACCGCATCGAGTCCACCACGCCACTGGGGGCAGCAAAGCAGGACTGAACTGACCACCTGGACCCTCAATGAACTACATGAAAAGGTTGTATAATAAAGTATAGGTATGTATATACAAGGAGAGAAATAGATAGAAAAATACTGAGTATAATGATGGTGACTAACAGGGAGGGTAAAAAAAGAACCGAATCAGATCGGTATTGGCATGTAAATGGCCAGCTGGACTGCAGGGTTCAAAATAACCTGCTGAATCAGCATGAGATCCACCCGCTCCCATGTTCACTAGAAGTAATATTCTAAAAACAAAAATCAAAGAAACTATATAGGGTACACAAGCAAGTCAAAGTTAGTAAATGGTATACAATTTGGCTTAAGAGGAAGTGGAGATAGCAGTTCAGCATAAATACATACCAGGATCAGAGAGACATGATGCAGCGGAGTTGCCCAGCAGGGCTTGCATCGTTATAAGGGACAGTCAAGAATCAAGAGATGCCCAATCCAAGAGCAGGGTCAAACAGCTGCAGACAGAGGGGCCAATGGCTACACAGGTAGGAGATCTGGCGCTCGGTGCCCAAACTACACCAGGCAGTACAATCTGAGAACTTGTGTGGCTTAGCAGTTAGCACTTCTACCCGGCAGCAGTGGGTCCTCTGTTCATATCCCAGTTAGAACACAACCTGCATGAAGCTTGCATAGTCTTGCTGTGCTTGTGTGGGTTTCCTCCAGGTGCTCTTCTAGGTTAATTTGCTCCTTTCTGCATGTGAGATGGGGATCTTAGATTGCAAGCTCTTTGAGTGCAGGAAATTATGTGAATTTACGGTTTGTAAAGCTCTGTGTAAATTGTTGGCGCTTTATAAATACATATGATTTCTGCATTACCAGTAATGACCAAATGACCAGAAAAAGAGAAGTTGCCTGTTGCTTGCTGGCGTTTCTGTTGCTTTTACTTGTAGTACATTGTACTGCTCTTTTAGGACCCGCTTACACCACAATCCTCCGTTCAGTGTGCACTTCTGCATATAAGTTTACATGCATTTGTAATGCGTTTGTGGTGTGTTTTTTAGGCATTGTTTATGATTTTTTACAATTTTTACTGAGATGCCTTTACATGCATTTGTAGTAAGTTCAAATTTGTTTAGTTACATATACAAAAAAAGCATGCACTGTTGTTTTTCTTTTTTTTTTTTTGTGCACATGAAGTGTAAACTAGGCTCATTAAAATGCACATGAGCCTGGAGGGAGCCCACCCCTCCTTACAGGCATTGGGGTGCACTGTGCACCCAGCACATACACCATGGCAGCAAAGGTGTCCTGTACGTCCCCTCACTGATATTCCAACAGTACAAACAAATGGCCACTGCCCCCCACCTATAACTGGCCTTTGCAGCAAGGAGCACATGGAAGGGCGACACATGTCAAACAAAACCAAAGAAAATTCCCAGCTCAAACTCCTGACCAGCCTGCACACACAATTGCAAATAAATGCGTAAGCTACAGATCCCCATCAAGGCACCCCGGTATTTTTGCTAAATTTTGAGAGCCTCCACAGTGGAAGCACATGCAGGACAATTCGGTTGGTTAGCAGGCTGGTCAGGCCGGGAATTTTTTGGGGTTTTGTTTTTGCATGTGTTGCTCTTCCGTGTGCTCCTTACTGCGAAGGCCAGTTATAGGTGAGGGCAGTGGCCATTTGTGTATACGGATAGGTACACCCGTGTGAATGGGGCTTTAGATATAGTGTATATACACCACAGGTGTGCGCAGCCTATTGCATTAGGGTGTGCACCCCAAAGCTCAAACACACATAGGTGTGTGTGTGTGTATGTTTATATATACGGATGGTGTCAGTAGGGTGGTGGATGGTGTCAGTAGGGTGGTGGATGGTGTCAGTAGGGCGGTGGATGGTGTCAGTAGGGCGGTGGATGGTGTCAGTAGGGCGTGGACGGTGTCAGTAGGGCGGTGGACGGTGTCAGTAGGGCGGTGGACGGTGTCAGTAGGGCGGTGGACGGTGTCAATTGGGGCGGTGGACGGTGGACGGTGTCGGTAGGGCGGTGGACGGTGTCAGTAGGGTGGTGGACGGTGTCAGTAGGGCAGTAGACGGTGTCAGTAGGGCAGTGGGTAGGGTGACCATGTGTCCCAGATTGCCCAGACAGTCCCGCATTTTGCAGGTCTATCCCGGGCATGTTCATTCCAGGACAATACAGTGTCCTGGAATGAAACTGACATAGCCACCCCCCGGGCCAATCTGATGCCCCTAAAAAAGGTTGCCAGATCACTGCTTTACTCACTGACAGTACTTGTCCTGGCCTGGGAATGCCTGGAGGAGCACAATCCCGCCCCCTGCTTGTGATTGGAGAAATCATAAATCCCGCCTCTAGTGTCCAATCACTGTACTGTGATTCGTTACAGCACAAGCTGATTTTTGGGAAGGGAGGGTGTCCCTGAATGGTAGTTTGGAAATGTGGTCACCCTAGGTGGACGGTGTCAGTAGAACAGTGGATGGTGTCAGTAGTTTTTATTTCTTTCTCGTACATCACGGGACACAGAGCGGCATATTCATTACTATATGGGTTATATGGAGTACCTTCAGGTGTGGACACTGGCAATCTCAAACAGGAAGTCCCCTCCCTATATAACCCCCTCCCCTAGAGGGAGTCCCTCAGTTTTTTCGCCAGTGTCTTAGGTGTTGGTCACGGAATAGCTTTGCTCCACATCCTTGGGATTAAGGGCGGGCTAACCGGATCTGTCCAAGGAGCCTCAGTGCCAAAGTGGACAGTACCCGGGCCCCAAGCCGTGGGGTTTTGCCTATAATGCTCCTCTTTGGAGGGCTGGACCCTGGGCCCAGGACTTGGAGTTTGTAAAAACCATAAGTTCCTGTTTGCCAGGGTGCTATATAGGTCCAGGACAGTGGGTACCTTCATAGGACCCCAGGGCCTGAAGGTCTACTACGCTACCCACGGAGATGGGAGAAGATTGGATCAGTTTGCTGGACAAACATCCTGCAGCATGGAGCAGGTAAGGGGGAGCCTGCGGGACTTGGTTCGACAGCAGGCTCTCCGGGGTAACCTAAAAAGGGGGATAGCCTAAGTATGCTCTGCATGGGCAACCTTGCTCACTATGTCTAAAAAAGACAGGATGACACCCTTTTCTCCCCCATCACTAGGTCCCCCTGTCTAAATATGTGTTGCTAGCTAAACCTGCTGTTTCTTCCTAGGGCTAGTAAGAATCCCTAGGGGCCTTTGGAGAGTCCTACCTGGCCGGGGGTTTGAATCTGCCGCCTGTTTCTGCGTTCCTGGATCTCCAGCAGCGCGGCTCCTCCATGTTCCTCCTGTTTCCGGCATACGCGCGCGCGCGCGTGCGCGCGCACGTCTTATTGACGTTTTTCGCGCCGTTCAGACAGGAGGGCGGGGGGGGGGGCGTGCCTGCGGCGTCATACAGGGGCGCGCCTTTGTGCTGTTATAGACAGCAGGCATTGTCAGTGCTCAGTCTGAGGCTGATTTTCAGAGGAGAGGACGCAGAGCGGCAGAACAGTGACTCCCGGTGGCGGAAGAGGGGTAGTACATGTGGACTTTGTTCCAATGCCTTTTTTGTTAAGCCAAAAAATCCCCCTTTTTTTGCAGCAGGTTGGAGGCTGGCAAACTTAGTTTGGGGTCACTGTATGTTGTCAAAAGTAAATATATAATATATATTTAAAAAAAAAAAAAAAAAAAAAAACATACGGGATCCCATCAGTTTTTGGGCATTAGTGATCTATTGTCCCCTAAACTCTGGTTTTGTACTCCTGCCCACTACAGTCTGTTGTGTGGGCGGAGTCCCTCGATTTTGTATTATGGCTTCCAAAGGTTCGGGGTCAAAGGGTACAAAAAAGACCAAAAAACAAAAGGGTTCCCTTTCTGATTCTGATATGCCGATAATTTCCCCGCAACTTATTAACATAAAAAGTGCCTTGGATGAGCCATTAAGGGGATCTGGTGCGGAGGCTGGCCCAGATCAGCCCAGCCCTGTGTTTATCACAGAGGAGATGCTAGCCGTATCCCTAGGGGGGCTAGAAGAGAGAATAGCAGCATTGATCGCTAGAGCTATTCCTGGTAAAAAATGGGTTAGATCCCCATCACCAAGAGGTGTATCCTCAGATGCTGAGATTCTCTCTCCGGAGGAATTAGAATCACAGGAGGATCAACTAGACCTGAACCAAGTTCAGGGATTGAGGGGTCTGCCTCGGAGGAACCATTTTCAGACTCCCAGACAGAAAGACTGTGGGTACAGTCTTTGACGGACATGGTCCGCTCGGCATTTAGTTTACCATGGCCAGAGCCTCAGGTTCCTCCGGTATCCTCTCTGGGCTCTTTGAAAGCTCCGTTAAGCAACGCAGTTTTTCCAGTCCATCCTCTTTTGGAGGAATTGATCTTTCGGGATTGGGTACGCCCGGACAGGATTTTTCTGCCACCGAAAAGATTTGCGGTCATTTACCCCATGGAGGAAAAATTCTCCAAGAGGTGGAGGCTCCCAGTAGTGGATGCAGCCATCTCATGTGTGAATAAATCACTAACTTGCCCGGTGGAAAACATACATATGTTTAAAGATCCGGTTGATAAAAGGTTAGAGACACTTTTAAAAGCATCCTTTGCTACGGCAGGAGCAGTGGTACAGCCAGCTGTGGCTGCGATTGGTGTTTGTCAGGCGTTAAAGGACCAGACAAAAGAAATGTTAAAGGACATGCCTACCCAACAAGCAGAAGAGTTTTCTGACATTCCCAGAGCTCTGTGTTTTGCTGTAGATGCTATAAAAGATTCCATCCAGCAGGCCTCTCGGTTATCACTATTTTTGGTACACATGAGAAGGCTGTTATGGTTGAAGAACTGGGCGGCGGAGCCCCCATGCAAAAAGCTTCTGGCAGGGTTTCCCTTCCATGGAGGACGACTCTTCGGAGAGGATCTGGATAAATATATTCAGACTATTTCAAATGGCAAGAGTACCCTTTTACCGGTCAAAAAGACATTCCGGGCGCCTACATTTAAAAGGCAGCTCTTTCCTGTCTCGGGGCCCTCAAATTCCAGGCAGTATCGACGGCCGCCTGCACGATCCAACGTTAACGGTAGATCGCAGGGACAGGCCCCTGGGGGTAAGAGGCCGTGGTATCGCAAGCCGACAAAGACAGCCCCTAAGTCTGCCTTATGAAGGGGCGCCCCCACTCTCGCGGGTGGGGGGAAGGCTTCGTTTCTTCTCAGAAGTTTGGGAAGCCAAGATCCCCGACAAATGGGTCCGGGCATCTGTAACCACAGGTTACAGACTGGAGTTTCTAAGGTATCCTCCGCCTCATTTTCAGGAATCAAGGCTACCAAGGGATCCAGCAAGGAAGGCCTCAATGCTGGCAGCTTTGGATCACCTGCTTTGCCAGGACGTAATTATAGAAGTGCCAGCCCAAGAGCAAGGGCTAGGTTTCTATTCCAATCTCTTTGTCATACCAAAGCCCAACGGCGATGTCAGGCCAATCTTGGACCTAAAGAGGTTAAACGGTTTCCTAAGGGTTCGTTCCTTCCGGATGGAATCCATCCGGTCAGCAGCCGCCGCGCTTCAGAAGGACGATTTTCTGGCCTCCATAGACATAAAGGATGCTTACCTTCATGTACCAATCTGTCAGTCGCATCAAAGATTTTTACGCTTCGCGGTGGGGCAGCGACACTTCCAATTCAGGGCGCTCCCCTTCGGGCTGGCCACGGCCCCCCGGGTATTCACGAAGATCCTAGCCCCAGTTCTGGCCAATTTAAGGGTCCAGGGGGTCACAGTCCTAGCATACTTGGACGACCTTTTAATCATAGATCACTCACGGTCGGGTCTGCAAAAGGCAGTAAACCTCACGGTTCGGTACCTCGAAGAATTCGGCTGGGTCCTAAACCGGGGAAAGTCAGCGTTCCAGCCTACAAAGCAGTTGGAATACCTCGGCATGAGGTTAGACACAGAACAGCAAAAGGTGTTCCTGCCCCTGGTAAAGATCGAAGCTATCAAGGGGTTTGTTCAGTTGGTTCTAAACAAGAAAAAACCAACTATTCGTCTGTGTATGCGAGTACTAGGCAAGCTAGTAGCCACGTTCGAGGCAGTACCATACGCTCAGATCCACACCCGCGTCCTACAGGCAGCCATTCTAGCAGCCTGGGGCAAGAGGGCACATGCCTTAGAGTCCCCTTTGACGCTATCTTCAAGGGTCCGACAAAGCCTGGCCTGGTGGTTGAACCCTCAGAACCTTCTAAAGGGAAAATCCTTCAGCCCTATTGTCTGGAAGGTAGTTACCACAGACGCCAGCCTGGCAGGCTGGGGGGCGGTCTTCGAGGGGTTCTCTCGCCAGGGAACTTGGGTGAAAGCAGAGAGGCAGCTCCCCATCAATATCTTGGAGATCAGAGCTGCTCGCCTAGCCCTTCTGGCATGGACCTCCAGATTAAAGGGGTTCCCGGTGAGAATCCAGTCAGACAATGCCACGGCGGTGGCATACATAAACCACCAAGGGGGAACCAGGAGTCAGGCCGCTCAGAGGGAGGTGAGCCTGATTTTTCAGTGGGCAGAGGTTCATGTACCCTGCATTTCGGCGATATTCATTCCCGGAGTGGACAACCTGCAGGCAGACTTCTTAAGTCGCCAGAGTCTGTTGCCAGGGGAGTGGTCTCTGCATCCCCAGGTCTTTCAGACAATCTGCCAGAGGTGGGGAATGCCGGACGTAGATATAATGGCATCCAGGTTCAACAAGAAACTAGACAGGTTCGTGTCTCGAGCGAGGGATCCTATGGCCTGCGGAACCGATGCGTTGGTTTGCCCTTGGCATCAATTCAAACTTCTATATGCATTCCCTCCACTACAGTTACTCCCTCGCCTGTTGCGCAGGATCAGAGTGGAGCACAAGCCAGTCATTCTAGTAGCTCCGGCTTGGCCCCGGAGGACTTGGTACTCACTAGTCCTGAAGATGGCAGTGGGAGACCCTTGGACTCTTCCTCTACAACCAGACCTACTCTCACAAGGCCCGATCCTCCACCCTACATTACAGCGTCTAAATTTGACGGCCTGGAGGCTGAATCCCTGATTCTCAGGGGTAGAGGTCTGTCTAGGCAGGTAATTCCTACCCTGATTAGGGCTAGAAAGCCGGTCTCCAGGGTGATTTATTACAGGGTGTGGAGGAACTACGTAGGCTGGTGTGAATCCAAAAGATGGAATTCCCGCAAATATACTATTGATAGGGTGTTAAGTTTTCTCCAGCTAGGAGTGGATAAAGGCCTGGCACTAAGCACAATCAAGGGACAGATCTCAGCTCTGTCAGTGTGGTTTCAGAGGCCGCTGGCCACCCACTCGCTGGTAAAGACCTTCATACAGGGGGTCTTGCGTATTAATCCTCCTGTCAAGTCACCAATTTGTCCATGGGACTTAAATCTTGTCCTGTCCACTTTACAGAAACAACCCTTTGAGCCGTTGGCTGAGATTCCTTTAGTCTTACTGACAAGAAAGTTGGTTTTCTTGGTCGCCATAGTTTCGGCCAGGAGAGTGTCAGAATTAGCAGCCTTATCGTGTAAGGAACCATATCTCGTTCTGCATAAGGACAGGGCAGTTCTCCGGCCCCATCCTTCCTTTCTACCAAAGGTTATATCCAAATTTCACTTAAACCAGGATTTGGTGCTTCCATCCTTCTTTCCAAAACCTACATCTAGAAAGGAGGGGTTGCTGCATACCTTGGATATTGTCCGGGCCATGAAGGCCTATCTTAAAGCTACAGAAAAGATCCGGAAAACAGATGTGTTATTCGTTCTACCAGATGGCCCCAAGAAGGGGCAGGCAGCTGCAAAATCCACCATCTCGAGATGGATTAGACAATTAATCATTCAAGCCTACGGGTTGAAGAGGTTGCCTCCTCCGTTGTCGGTAAAGGCCCATTCTACCAGGGCCATGGGCGCCTCTTGGGCAGCACACCATCAGATCTCTATGGCTCAGATATGCAAGGCGGCAACGTGGTCATCAGTCCACACGTTTACAAGGTTTTATCAACTAGACGTGAGAAGGAATGCGGATTCTGCCTTTGGACAGGCAGTACTACAGGCTGCAGTTTGAAATCCTCAGGATCAGAAGCACCCTGGGTTAAAAAAAAAAAAAAAAAAAAAGAAGTTTTTTCTTGACTAAGTTGGAATTATTATTATTATTTGAGTTTACCTCTAAATTGAATCCTTCTTTGGAAGATGTCTCCCTCCCCTCATTAAAGCATTGCTTTCGGACATCCCATATAGTAATGAATATGCCGCTCTGTGTCCCGTGATGTACGAGAAAGAAAAAGGGATTTTTAAATACAGCTTACCTGTAAAATCCTTTTCTTGGAGTACATCACGGGACACAGAGCTCCCACCCCTCTTTTGGGGAACATTTTGGGAGGCATACTGCTTGCTACAAAACTGAGGGACTCCCTCTAGGGGAGGGGGTTATATAGGGAGGGGACTTCCTGTTTGAGATTGCCAGTGTCCACACCTGAAGGTACTCCATATAACCCATATAGTAATGAATATGCCGCTCTGTGTCTCGTGATGTACTCCAAGAAAAGGATTTTACAGGTAAGCTGTATTTAAAAATCCCTTTTTTTATTATTTTACTTTGTATTATATTAAAAAAAAAAAAAATGTTTCCAAATCTTTTTAGGAGCCCCGTTAGGGGGCTTTGGTGAAATATCAGGAGTCAAAACAGGGGGAATGTGTACCACATGGGTGATTAGGGTGTGCCCAGGCACACCTGGCACACCCTGTGCACACGTCTATGATATTCCTAGACTCCTCCCTGACTGTTGACGTGATTTCCCCTCCCAGTCTATGATATACACCAATCTCCAGCAGCATGCCGCAGCCTAGCTCACTAGTACTGACCGGTCGGGTTGGACCTCATTTATCTGATGGATAGTCTCAGACTGTCTGTGTTGCCTCTGGAAGCCAATGCGATTCTTGCTTTGCCTTTACTGTACTGCAATGGGAGGAGAAAAGAGAGAATCTGATTGCTTTGCCAAAATGAATTGTCTACATTGCACAACATCTTTCCACGCCGCCGCCCTGATGACTGAGGTCAGACTCGCTACTCGAAGTCTTCTTACCTACAATAGGAGTTTAGAACTTTACTTGGGGGAACCATTAGCTCTGTCTGGGCTCTCTCTCGCTCTCTCGCTCTCTCGCTCTCTCTCTCTCGCTCTCTCGCTCTCTCTAATGGAAGTCATCATCGGTTTCTTTAGTCGGGAGAGGAATAGCAATGTCTTGGCCAGGAAAGTCAGACACAAATGGGTAATTTGCATGTCTGTGATTCCGCACATGCGCTCAGGGGCGGCTGGATGTGCAGCGAATGTTTAATCAGACATCATTCCTAGCAGTCTGGCACTGCGGGGGTTACTGCATCCTCCAGCAGCTCAGAGACCCCCGCTACCTTAGCTGTGGAGGTATTCTGAACGTGCCGGAACGCTGCTCTGTGATTGGTGGAGCTGTTGTCATGGTTATACTCCTCTCGGAGCTGCCAGCGTTGCGGATGTGGAGGGTAGGAGTGTGGCAGGATGGGGAATGGGCAGATCAATGGATGTGCAGAGAGATTCACACTGAGAAGACACATGTAGCCCCAACAGACTGACATATATGTGACCTGTCGCACGAGCGCTGCGCTCTACATCACAATGCCTGCCATAAGCATTTTACTGCAGCCAATGTATTTATTACAGGTATTTATGGAGCACCGACCATTTACAGTCACATCAGTCACTGCCGACAACAAGCTTACAATCTAAGGTTCCCATCTCACATACACTGTAGGGCCAATTCAGACAAGAGCCAATTAACCTACCATCATGTCTTTAGAATGTGGGAAAAACAGAAGAAACTCACACAAGCACAGGGAGAACATGCAAACTCCAGGCAGGTGAAACCGGACCAAAGAACCCAGTGCTGCAAGGCATTAGTGCTAACCACTAAGCCACTCCGCTGTCCATAATGTCAGGGGAATTGCAGACTGAACAACAGAGACATGGTCCATAAGCAGGGGCGGACTGACAACTCATGGGGCCCCCGGGCAATATAAGATTATGGGGCCGCGGGCTTACAGATGGCCACCACGCCAGGAGGCAGTGCAGAGGCGGGGCAGCTAAAATTTCAGGATTTTCACATCAAAAGCATGTCGGTTTCGGACATATCAGGGACAGATGTAAAAAAAAAACCACAGATTTTTACATACTGTCCCTGGTTTTACTGAGCCTGGTAACCCTGATGAGACCCCCTAGTGGCATGGGGCCCTCGGGCAGTGCCCGAGTGACTCAATGGTCAGTCCGCCCCTGTCCATAAGTCATTTACATTTTTCGTGAGGCGGACAACTGTCTTTAAGCCCTAGTTCACACTGGTGCGATTTGACATGCGATTGTGACATGCTGGTTGGTTAATTGACTCCTGTCTAAATTGGCCTTATGCCTCGAGTCGTACACACGATCGTGATTCCCGAAGAGAAAAAGCGCAATGTGAGCTTTTTGTCGCAAATTCTGACCGTGTGTATGCTCCATCGCACTTTTTCTGTAAGAATTCCGGCCAAGAAAAGATTGAGAGCAGCATCTACATTTTCGGAACTAGAAAAATTCCTATCGGGAATGTAGGCAATTACGACGTGAAAAAAAACACGCGCATGCTCAGAATCAAGGATAAGAGCCGACTTGTCTATTGAACTTCATTGATCTTGGCTCGTCGTACGTGTTGTACATTACCGCGTTCTTTTTTTTTTTTTTTTTTTTAAGTGTATTTTTGTGCGTGAACTCGAGAGAGAGGAGCCGGACTGCAGGAGTTGGGAGTAGGCAGACCCTCCCCCCGGAGGCAATCGCCATCCTTCTCCATGCCCCTGGTGGCAATGGCGGGCGTGAGGGGGGGGCCTCCCACTCACCCCACCCTACCTGCTCCTCTTGGGAGCCCAACTGGGGCCCAACGGGACCCCAATGGGGCAGAGGGACTCCCCCTATGAGGGAGTGAGGGGGCCTAGCCCACCCAGCCAGCCCCGTAGGTCCTTCGCCTCTCTTTATTTTAGGAGACCGCATGGCCAAAGTGCGTGTGTTTTTAAACCAATTTCGTGTGCGTGCAAGTGTGGTGGTTTTTGTGGGGGGGGGGCGTACTAAGCACAGGCGTACCTTGCACAGCACACCCACCGGGAGCCAGGCTGAGACCACCAAACTCAATTCACATGTAGCCGAGACCGGGATCCGAACCCTTGGCTGCAGAGGTGAATGGCTTGTCAGCGCAGTGCCAATCACGTTGAGCCACCACAGCTGAATTACCGCGTTCTTGACGTTCGGAATTTCGTCCAAGCTTAGTGCCATTGGCTGGCCGTAAAGGACCGAGTCACATTCAAGGCCCTATGACCAATATGCCCCCCATAATTTAAGTGAGAAAATAAAACACCAAAACCCCAATCGCGTTCTTCGATCAACTACTCAAAAACTACTACAAAGCCCGCTACAAGACCAAAGAAGAATGACGATTTGCAGTCCAAGGACCTCGATTGTGGAACGCATTACCGACTAACATCCGAACGGAAATCGCGATCCTGTGTACGAGGCAACTGTATGTGCATATATGAATGTGAGATAGAGACCTTATGCCGCGTACGCACGGTCAGAATTTCCTATGGTAAAAATCTGATGGAATTTTTTCATCGTTTTTTTCAACCGCGTGTGTGTGCCCTATCGAACTTTTTCCAGCGAAAATTCCGACGGACTGAAGCCCTGTACATTACGGGCCAGAATATCGTCAGGAAAAAAAACGTTGATTTTCCTGACGAGATTCTTGGCAAGAATCTCTTGCCGCCCGAGTGTACAGACACTCCATTCAAATCAACCGCGGTTCATTTGAATGGCAAGAACGCGGTGACATCATCACGTACGACGAGCATGCGCTCATCACATTCAATGCCGTCGCCGCCAGCTTGCTGCACTCTACCTATGCCTAGGAAGCTACCGCGCTTGTGTCATGTAAGTATGCGAGGTGTACGAGGCTTTCGGGTTTCTCAACAGGAAAACACTGCCCGAGAATCACGACGAGAAAATAGAGAGCAGGATCTCTATTTTTCTCGTCGAGATTTTTAGGCAGTTTTCTTGACGAGAAACCTCAAAGCCTCGTACACACGCTTGGTAAGAACGCTCTGCCAGCAGTTTTCTTGCTGGTTCTTGCCGAGTAAACCGAGCATGTCTACGAGGTTTTAGAAAGAGAACGTTCAGAAAAACAAAATCGGAAGTTCCATTCGTCTGTATGGAATTCCGACCGAGAAAAAAAACATGCATGCTCGGAAACAATTCGACGCATGCTCGGAAGCATTGAACTTCATTTTTTTAGGCTCGTTGTAGTGTTGTACGTCGCCGCAATTTTGCGGTCGGAATTTGGTGTGTCCATGTGTATTATGCAAGACAGCTTGAGCGTTATTCCGACGGAAAACCCAGTCGTGTGTGTGTGCGAGGCATTAGATTGTAAGCTCCTTGACCACAGGGACTGATGTGAATGTACAGTGCTGCGTACATTGCTGGTGCTACATAAATACCTGTAATAAATGAATGAGTTAAAATTATGACATTTTCATTACTTTACACGCTTGCACCTCTACTCTGCCATTTAACTTATTAAAGCCCCTTTTCCTTATCAAAAAAAAAATGTGTCCCCCCGACCACTTCCCTTCCATGATCACCCCCACTCCACGCTTCTTCATCATGTGTCCAGTACTGCCTCCCTGAATGTGATGGGAACCTGCTGTCACTTTGTCATGAATAGGCATTTTTTTTATTTTATGGAAAATGCCCCCCCCCGCTTTGTCTGTGGCCCCTGCAATGCGTCTCTGTTAGGGACGGCTTTAATAGATAGCTGTGATTTTTGCCGGTTAATTAAAGGCTAATTTCCCTGCTGCGTTTTTCCATCCTGTTCTCCATTAAACAGACACGATGGAATCAGGAATAGTGTCTGATTGGCATAAAAACAAACAAATCAATTAGCACTCTGGTCTGACTCCTTCCGCGTGTCCGGATAACCTGCCTCAGCCCCCAGGTGCTCTGCCGCCACACAGCGGGGGGGGGGGGGGGGGCCGGGGGGGGGGGGATTTAGGTCAGGGCGGCTGGTAGGGCTGAATTTTATGGATTTTTTTTTTTGTTTCCTTTTAGACAATGACTTAGATTTTGTGGATCATGTGTCAATGAATCTAATTCCTTTACGATTTTAAACGGGATTTTTAAGGTGCAAACAAAATACAAAAATGTATATCAAAAATAAATGTTATTATACAAAAATAGAAAAGATATAAAAATCCATCATATATTCAATAGAATTTCATAAATGCATGTCATATGTCATCCTTTAATTTATATTTCAGTAGTGCGAGACAATCTCCTGAAGAAGCCAAATTATACGGCGAAACATGTCGAGAAAATTGTCTGCTTGCATTTATGAAATTCTATTGAATATATGATGGATTTTTATATCTTTTCTATTTTTGTATAACATTTATTTTTGATATACATTTTTGTATTTTGTTCGCACCCTAAAAATCCTGTTTAATTCCTATATTTATTCTTCAAATAAGTGATGTGGTGCCTACCTATAGTTGACAGGTAATTCAACTATTCTCCTTTATGATTTTCTTAATAATAATAATTAAAAAAAAAACTTGAGCTGTCCATACACCACTTGACAACATTCGTTCAAAATTAAATTTGCTTTAACCACTTCAGCCCCGAAGGATTTGCCTGCCAAATGACCGGGCTATTTTTTTCGATGCGGCACTGCGTCGCTTTGACTGACAATTGCGCGGTCGCGCGACGTGGTTACCAAACAAAATTTATGTATTTTTCTTCCTACAAATAGAGCTTTCCTTTGGTGGTATTTGATCGCTTCTGCGTTTTTAATTTTTTGCGCTATAAACAAGAATAGAGCAACAATTTTGAAAAAAAATGAATATTTTTTACTTTTTGCTTTAATAAATATCCCCCAAAAATATATAAATTTATTTTTTCCTCAGTTTAGGCCGATACGTATTCTTCTACATATTTTTGGTAAAAAAATCGTAATAAGCAAATATTGATTGGTTTGCGCAAAAGATTTAGCGTTTACAAAATAGGGGATAGATTTATGGCATTTTTATTATTATTATTTTTTTTACTAGTTATGGTGGCGATCAGCGATTTTTATTATGACTGCGACATTATGGCAGACACATTGGGCACTTTTGACGCTATTTTGGGACCATTGTCATTTATACAGCGATCAGTGCTATAAAAATGCATTGATTACTGTGTAAATGACAGGGAAGGGGGTTAACCACTAGGGAGTGAGGAAGGGGTTAAGTGTGTTTTAGGGAGTGATTCTAACTGTGTGGGGCATGGCTTACTGTGACACGACACTGTTCTGCAAGTGTATCGTGCAAATGCTTAGTATCGGCACTGATACTCGTATCGGTATCGATGCAACCCTAGTTATAACCCCTGTCAGTTTTTTTGCCATATGTGTCCCATTGGGGAGATTTCTCTTCACTTCCTGTCCCATAACCAAAACATTAATTGAGAGGAAATCCCTCCAAAGTGAAGGCATCACCAATTGTCACTAGAACTAGGGTCCCCATTGGAAGATTGCTATTCTGGGGACAACCCCAAATTTGGGATTTTCTTTCTTTGTCACTTTTAACCACCTCAAAATAGGGCACTTAAACCCACTTCCTGCCCAGGCTATTTTTCAGCTTTCAGTGCTGTCACACTGTCAATGACAATTGCGTGGTCATGCTACACTGTATCCATGTGAAATTTTTATCATTTTACTTCACACAAATAGAGCTTTCTTTTGGTGGTATTTAATCACTCCTAGGTTTTTTATCCCCCCCCCAAGAAAGACCAGAAATTTGGAAAAAAAAATATTTTTCTGCCAGTAAATTTAGCAAATACCGGTAAGTATTTTTTCTCCTTCACTGATGGGCACTGATGAGGCGGCATTTATGGGCACTGATAAGGAGGCACAAATTTGCCGCACTTATGGGCACTGGTGGGCATTGATGGGCAGCACTAATAGCCAGCACTGACTGGCATCACTTTTGAGCACTAGTTCTGGCAGTATTGAGGGGGAAAAAGTTTGGTGGCAATTATGAACATTGGCAGTGGTGGGCAATCACACTCTGTCAGTGTGAGGCGAGGAGAGCTCACTGCCAGCATCTCTGTGTTTACATGTGACCGGCTGTGATTGGTCACAGCCGATCACATGGTTAAAGAACCGCAGCTCTTTACACAGATCAGGGTCACTACCTTGAACACACAAGTGATTTTTGTTTTCTGCCACTAAACTCCTGTAAACCTTATGGGCACAACATGGAGTGGCATTTAAGGCAAAAAAAAAAAAAAAAAAACATCAAAAGCTTGAAATTTTTGAGCTTAAGTGTGTATGAGGCATAAGAGTCAACACGCTTTAAGAACTAAAAATGATAAACTTTAACCCATTTTGGGAGAGACAATTTTAACTGCTTGTAAAAGTGGTATTAAAGGTTTGGCTTAAATAAACGTGTTATACTTGCCTGCTCTGTGTAATGGTTTTGCACAGAGCAGCCCTGATCCTCCTCTTCCTGGGTCCCCACCAGTGCTTCTGGCCCCTCCCCCCAATAGCATGCCGCTTTCTATGGGGGCACTGGTGGGTGCTCGCCAGGGCCGATCCTAGGGTCACAGGCGCCTGGGTGCAGAAATATTTCTGGCGCCCCCACATGGTCAGAGACTGCAGACATAGTACACAAGATGCTCAGATACTGCAGATATAATGCAGTAGATGGTCAGAGACTGCCGCTATGGTCTCCGGCTGCTTCGCTCTCCTCCTCTGACAGGAGGGGGGAGGGAGGTAGGATGGACTTGGGCTCCTCCTCTGATCCACTCCTGTCAGTTCCCGGCGGAGAGAGCTGCCTTTGGACACAGATAAGAAGAAGAAGAGGAGGAGGAGGCGGAAGGGGAGCACTCTGTCGCTTCAGTGCCCTCACCTCTATGGCGCCTGGGTGTGCTGCACCCCGTGCACCTGCCCAGGATCGGCCTTGGTGCTTGCTGTCAATAAGACACAAAGAGCCGTGGCTCAGCCCTAGCCCCCCTGCTCTCTCCTCATTGGCTTACTGGCTGTGATTGACAGCAGTAGGAGCCAGTGGTTCCCACTGCTGTCTCAGCCAGTGAGAAGAGGGAGTCCTGTAGGGAGGTTGGATTAAATCTAGAAGTGAGGGCTAAATGCTGTACAAATTAATACTTAATTGTATTATCCTATTAGCAACATTTTTAAAATTTTTAGATTTAGTAATCCGTTGAAGCTAACAGATTTTCGATGGATGTGTCATTCGGCTCGGGAAAGGTTTGAAATGACAACCTGCGCCTTGGGAAACACTCAGCAGCATTGCTATTAATCCATGTTAAGGGATTAACGGTATGAATGGCGGCTATGCACAGAAAGTGCCGACTCCATGCTTTGCTATAGAACACGAGAGCCTTTCTACAGACAAGAAGAGGTGGCTCTAGTCGTTTCTCTGTTCTATTCACTGGCAAGACAAAGTCATTCTTTGCGTGACTCAGTTGTTTATAGAGCAGTTATGGTACAGAAGTATTATAGAGAAATTTTACGCTTCATACAAAAAAATAAAAATGCATGCTTATGTTACATATTTTGAGAGATTTTCAGAAAAAGTATTTGGATTTTTTTACCCGCTTCTGTTAGGCATTGCTTCAGAGCCGTGTGTACAGCAATCTTCCATGGCTGCCTGTGGCTGTACAACAAAGTCCAGGCATATTTTCCTGCCAGGGAACCACAGGTGTTGCATAAAGCCCCCTCAGAGATGAGACTGGTTTCTACATCTGTACACATGCAAGGGTTTACACAAGTAACGATGTGTACTGATCAGCCATGGCCACCCATCTAATATGGAGTAGGTACCCCTTTTGTGTGTGTCCTGAGACTCCCTGGCCAATCCGGTCACAGGAACTACTTCCTGATTGGCCGGGAGGAGAATCAGGAAGACTATAGCAAATTTTAATTTGCTATTGTCACACAAGTGGGTAGGCTCTGCGCCCTGAGCCCACACTTTTTTTAAGCCAATTAGAAGCTCAGGCTCTAATCATGTGCTTCCAAAAAAAAAATCCCCATTGAAATTCATGCATTCGGCTTCCCTCTACCACTGCCCTCAATTTACAGGACCTAAAGGATCCAGTGGCGGTGCGTCCATAGAGGGCGCTGGAGCACCGCCCCCTATCGCTCTCGCACCGCCACTCTAAACAATGTATTGCCACTGCTGCTGACTTTTTTAGATGGTCTGCCCCCTGGCGAGCGCTGGCCATCTGAATAACGGCAGCTGGTTGACTGTGGAAGCGTCATCAAGGGCGGGAGAAGACATCGAGGGACGGAAGAAGCAGGATGGTTGACCCCAGAAAGGTAAGTGCCAGGCGGGGGGGGGGGGGATTTTACAGGGCACAGTGGCAGTATTTTACAGGGAACAGTGGCTACAATTGCTGGGCACAGTGGTGACAATTGATGGCACAGTGGCTGCGTTTTATGGCATGGCATAGTGGTGACAATTGCTGGGCACAGTGATAACAATTGATGGCACAGTGGCTGCGTTTGATAGCATGGCACAGTGGCTGCATTTGATGGCACAGTGGCTGCATTTGATGGCACAGTGGCTGCGTTTGGCATGGCACAGTGGCGACAGTTGATGGCACAGTGGCGACAATTGATGGCGCAGTGGCTGCTTTGATGGCATGGCACAGTGGTGACAATTGATGGCACAGTGGCTGCGTTTTATGGCATGGCATAGTGGTGACAATTGCTGGGCACAGTGATAACAATTGATGGCACAGTGGCTGCGTTTGATAGCATGGCACAGTGGCTGCATTTGATGGCACAGTGGCTGCATTTGATGGCACAGTGGCTGCGTTTGGCATGGCACAGTGGCGACAGTTGATGGCACAGTGGCGACAATTGATGGCGCAGTGGGTGCTTTGATGGCATGGCACAGTGGTGACAATTGATGGGCACAGTGGCAATAAATGATGGCACAGAGGCTGCGTTTGATGGCATGGCACAGTGGCGATAATTGATAGCACAGTGGCGACAATTGATGGCCCAGGGGCTGCATTTGTTGGGCACAGTGGTTGCAAATGATGGGCACAGTAGCTGCGTTTTATGTAGGTGTGGGGATGGTGGCGCTGCTGAACCGACCACTGTTTGAAATGATTGTGGGTATCTTTAGTGATAGAAAATAAACAAGTGTTGGGTAACCTGTAGAAGGGCTTAATCCAATAGATATGGATTCCCTATAAGAACGCTTAAATCCAAAGAAAGCGTGTGAGGTTTCCCCGTTGATAGTGCTAAATATCCTAATTCCCAAGTGAGTGGTTGATTAATGGACCTCCACCATAGGATGGTGTCCAATAGCATAAAAAAAAAAAAGAGAAACCAAAAAAAAGAGGTTAGTTGGGTAATAAAAATAAGAAAAACATGCAGTGTAGGTCAGGACTCTGTGCAGGCCAGTGAATCAGGCCAACCCTGCGTGAGCCTCCAAATTCAAGGAGGTCTGTGATCCTGGGTGTTCAAGAAGTGACTCAAATCCTGATGGCCTTAATCAAGAGCCTGGACTGGTCTAGCTCTCAAGCGCATCAGCACAAAAAATGTGTAAACCTGGAAGTCTGCAACATCAATGAATGCCACCAGTTGCTGGCAGTAAATATGTATAAACTCTCATTCCCTTGTAGAAACACTAAGGATGACAAAACTGAAAAAAGCGAATAGGATACTGTGCAGGCCAGTATTGAGAAGTGGAGGTCGGTACCTAGGTGTGCAGCCTAGAACGACACTAATTTTCCTGCGTGGCTCTTACAAATACCCCCACAGTGGGTAGTGATAATAGTCCTCAGTATATATCAGGCACCAGTATAAGGATACAAGCATAAGTTTAAAAAGCGACAATGACAGCCCCCTAACCCCAAACAGGAGTCTTCAGTAGATACAGCTAGTCCTGATGTAGGAAAGGTAGGGTCATAGTTCAAACAACAAAACGAAATAGGTGTGACAGAGTAGCTGTATGGTGACAGTAGCTGCCTTTGATGGGCACAGTGGCTGCCTTTGATGGGCACAGTGGTTGCAATTGATGGGCACAGTGGCTGCCTTTGATGGGCACAGCGGTTGCAATTGATGGGCACAGTAGCTGCGTTTGATGGGCACAGTGAGGCTGCAATTGGTTTTTTTTTTTTCGTTTGTTTGCACCCCCCCAAAAATGTTGAGCACCAGCCGCCACTGAAAGGATCTGATACTGATGGCTTGGTATCCCACAGCATACCTTCAAAGGTCTGGCGTTCATCCCTCAATGGATCAGGGCTGGCAAGGAGAGCATTTGAATTTTTTTTTAAAAGCCAACAGCTACTTATAGTGCAGCTGCTGACTTTAAAAAATGGACACTTACCTGTCCAGCACGCCCGCGATGTCGGCAGCCAAGCAATCGCTCATCCATCGGATGCTGCCGCCACCATCCTCAGTGAGGGAATCAGGAAGTGAATCGTTGCAGCTTCACTGCCTGGTTCCCTACTGTGCATGCGGGACTCGCGTGGCGCATCGTAACTGGTCCCCGCTCTCTCCTGGGAACAGTGCGTTTCCCAGAAGACAGCGGGGGAGTCTGTGCCTGTAAGTGGGTGCAAATACCTGCCAAATGATGACACCCAAGGGGGGGGTTCGAAAAGCGGAAGTTCCATTTTTGGGTGGAACTCCGCTTTAATCAGAGAAGCAGCCAAGAGGCCCATGGTAACTCTGGAGGAGCTGCAGAGATCCACAGCTCAGGGGGGAGAATCTGTCCACAGGACAACTATCAGTCGTGCTCTCCACAAATCTCCCCTTTATGGAAGAGTGGCAAGAAGAAAGACATTGTTGAAATAAAGCCATAAGAAGTCTTCTTTGCAAGAAGCCATGTGGGAACACAGCTAACATGGCGGTGGCAGCATCATGTTGTGGGGATGCTTTTCTTAAGCAGGGACAGGAATGCTGGTCAGAGTTGATGGGAAGATGGATGGAGCCAAATACAGGGCAATCTTAGAAGAAAACCTGTTAGAGTCTGCAAAAGACCGGGGAGGGTCACCTTCCAGGGGGACATACATACAGCCAGAGCTACAATGGAATGGTTTAGATTCAGGCGTGTCCAAACTATGGCTCTCCAGTTGTTCAGAAACTACAATTCCCACCATGCCCAGTCATGACTGAATGTCAGAGTTTTACAATGCCTCATGGGATGTGTCATTTTGCAACAGCTGGAGGGAAGTAGTTTGGAGATCCCTGGTTTAGATCAAAGCATATTCATGTGTTAGAATGGCCCAATCAAAGTTCAGACCTAAACCCAATTGAAAACCTGTGGCAAGAGTTGAATATTCCTGCCCTAGATATGGTCAGGGACCTCTAGGGGAGGCAACAGCCCAAGAATATTTCCTAAGCGCAGATTAAACAATTATACAGGCGTTAAAAGTTTCTGATCACAGACGCTCTCCATCCAATCTGACAGAGCTTGAGCTATTTTGCAAAGAAGAATGGGCAAACATTTCACTCTCTAGATGTGCTAAGCTGGTAGAGACATCCCCAAAAAGACTTCCAGCTGTAATTTCAGTGAAAGGAGGTTCTACAAAGTATTGATTTAGAGGGGGCGCTATACAAATACACACCACACTTTTCACACATTAAATTGTAAAAAAAAAGTTGAAAAACATTTATCATTTTCCTTCCACTTCACAATTATGTGCGGCTTTGTGTTGGTCTATCACATAAAATCCCAATAAAATACATTTATGTTTTTTTTGGGTTGTAACATGACAAAATGTGGAAAATTTCAAGTATGAATATTTTTTAAAGGCACTGTAGAGTGCGGAACGGTGTCTGTCTGCTCTGCATAGGGGAGTGGACCTGTCCTCCGCCTGCTCAGGGGGAATCAGCAAAGGGATCCCCCCACTAAGCAAGCACATTTCGCTCAGCGGAGGCGACCATTTGAAAGGGACCTTAGTGCATTGACAAGCAGCATACAACAGCACTTCACCATTAACCAATATAAGGCTACGCTACAATGATGAACAATGTATGAGAACACTTTGTCACTTTTTCTAGCAAAGCTTTTAAAAAGGAAAAGAATACTAAACATAAGAAAACAACAAAAAATTGTCACAATGAGATATAAAAATGCACAACTACTTCATTATATAGTGCAGGCTTGTAACATTTTGTTTTGTAGGAAAATAAAGGAATTCCCCTATAATACTCGGATTTATTCTGTATGACTGCCGAAACGACTATGTTAAAAAAATGTTTTTAATATAAACACGACTTTGCTGTGTTCCAGGCTGGAAACGAGCTGCAGCAGCGTCAATGACCTGATGGTTGATTCCGGTAAGGCGAGTGACGTGTCGGTGTGCAGCTGGCCGATGGAACCGATTCACTGGACTCCCTTCCCTATCCTGCACCAGCTGTCCCTACAGTCTCCAGTAAGTGGCGCCCCATAGGGGTTATGCTTGGTACCTACGGTCTAATCTGTGAGTGTAGCCTGAAAATGCATCTTACTGCGAGCAAACTCAAAAGGTCAAAAATCATTCTTCAATATGGGAAAACATTTTGGCCCAGATTCAGAAAGACTGGCGTATTTTAAGGCGGGCGTAACGCATCTTATATGCGCTACGCCGCCGTAACTTAGAGAGGCGAGTACCGTATTCAGAAACAACTTGCGCCCTAAGTTACGGCGGCGTAGAGTAAATGGGCCGGCGTAAGCCCACGTAATTCAAGGCAGTGGGCGTGTTGTATTGAAATGAGCCGTGACCCCATGCAAATGAGGGGCCGAACGAACGGCGTAAAGTTACCCCTGCTATATGGAGGCGCAGCCAATGTTAAGTATGGACGTCGGAACAGCCGTCGAATTTCACGTCGTTTACGTAAGTCATACGTGAATGGGGCTGGGCGTAAGTTACGTTCACGTCGTATGCAGTGTTTGACCTATCTTAGGCATTCTATCCAACATGAATTATTTGAGCTAAAAAAATTCACGTTGGATAAAATACATAAGATACGTGAAACACTGCATACGACGTGAACGTAACTTACGCCCAGCCCCATTCACGTATGACTTGCGTAAACGACGTGAAATTCGACGGCTGTTCCGACGTCCATACTTAACATTGGCTGTGCCTCATATAGCAGGGGTAACTTTACGCCGGTCGTACACCTTAACGTAAACGGCGTACATCAATGCACCGAGCGCAAGTACGTTTGTGAATCGCCGTATCTATCTCATTTGCATATTCTACGCGTAAATCTACAGAAGCGCCTCTAGCGGCCAGCGTAAATATGCAACTAAGATACGACGGCGTAAGAGACTTGCGTCGGTTGTATCAAGCTAGAATTCAGGCGTATCTTGGTTCCTGAATACAGGACATAGATATGACGGCGCATCTTTTAACTTACGCTGCGTATCAATAGATAAGCCGGCGTAAAGTGTTTCTGAATATGGCCCTTTATGTCTAAGACAGTATTTCCATAAAGTGAACTGTAAAGTAACAAAGTTCACTTTAAATCCTAAGTTTAGTAAAAAAAAAAAAAAAAATGTAATATAAAGTATTCTCCCTTTATTTATAAGAAAAATAACAAACATACATGCTCACCTAAGTGGATGCAGCATCAGTGTGGTGCTGCATCTGTCCCCCTCTGCCTCTAAAACCGAGAACTGAGCGATCAAAGACCATTGGTCTCTCAGTTCTCGCTTTTCATTGAGCAGAGAGCTGATGATTGTCGATCACGGACTCTCTGCTCTGGGGTTGGAGCGGCTGGCTATTGGCGTCATGCTGAGAGACTGAGCCAGCTTCCAGTCCAGGCATCTGGGTGAATCCAGACATTTAAAGTCAAGATCCTTCTAGAGTCTGGACTGGCTGAGTGACGTCAGCAAACAGCAGACTTCAGCCTGCTGTTGGCTGAATATGGATGACAGGAGTGCATAACTAAGTGCGAAGAAGAGGGAATGGAAAAGGCAGGCTTAGTTGGTTCCCTTGATAACTGCCTGTCACACGTCCAGTGCTGGCATTAACCCTGCAGCACCAGAAGCTTAGGGCTGAGAGGTATGAGAGGGGGGCAGAAGCATTCTGGGGACTGCTCTGTGACAGTGGAGGTTGGCCCTGAACTGTTCCTTGGGTCATGCTCCTTCATATCCAGAAGTACTGGGTATGTCTTTCGGCTGCTGGCATCAAACAGGGCTGCGGGGGCCAAAAAGAAAGGTAAATGTATGCTGGGGAGGGTACGGAGGTTAATACAAACCTGTTGCTTTGCCCTCAATGGGCAAGAGGAGAAAGAGCAGGTTTGCTTTACAGAGAATGTTTAGTGTTTTTTTTATATTTGTTGTCTTTCTTTATTATGCCCAGGACAAAAAAAAGTTTTACATTTCTTTAAGTGGAATAAATATTACATAATATTATGCAAAACATAATAATTCTGCCAGCAAGTGGAGCTGTTGTAAATATCCTGTTTATAGAGTTCAGTAGCTCAAGTCACAATCTGATGTGATTTGCAAGCTGAATACATCTGAAAGCAAGCTGCATTTGCTCATTAAAGGGGTTGTAAAGGTTTTTCCTAAATCGCTTCCTTTACCTTAGTGCAGTCCTCCTTCACTTACCTCATCCTTCCATTTTGCTTTTAAATGTCCTTATTTCTTCTGAGAAATCCTCACTTCCTGTTCTTCTGTCTGTAACTCCACACAGTAATGCAAGGCTTTCTCCCTGGTGTGGAGTGTCGTGCTCGCCCCCTCCCTTGAGGGGGTGATCAGGAGAGTCAGGACGCTCGCTACGTTGCAGATAGAGAAAGGAGCTGTGTGTTTGTGGGCGTCCTGACTCTCCTGCTCGCCCCCTCAAGGGAGGGGGCGAGCATGACACTCCACACCAGGGAGAAAGCCTTGCATTACTGTGTGGAGTTACAGACAGAAAAACAGGAAGTGAGGATTTCTCAGAAGAAATAAGGACATTTAAAAGCAAAATGGAAGGATGAGGTAAGTGAAGGAGGACTGCACCAAGGTAAAGGAAGCGATTTAGGAAAAACCTTTACAACCCCTTTAATGAGCAAATGCAGCTTGCTTTCAGATGTATTCAGCTTGCAAATCACATCAGATTGTGACTTGAGCTAATCTGCTTCAAGGTTTAAGCCCTGGTTCACACTGGGCTGCGGGAGTGAAGCAGTGCGAGTTCAGCTGAACTCGCACAGTTTCACTCCCGCCCGGCAGTCCCGATTTCAGCCGCGATTTCAGAGACATCTGTGCAGGCTGAAATCGCAAAAAGTAGTACAGAGACTACTTTTTGAAATCGGTGCAATGCCGCAGATGCAGCGTCGCGCCGATTAGGACGGTGCCATTGCCGGCAATTTGCGGCAAAATCCGCCGTTTTGACATGCGATTTGACATGCCAAATCGCATGTCAAAACGCACCAGTGTGAACCAGGGCTAATTGTCAAAGCTTAATTGAACAAGCTGAAGTTTGAAGCTGATTGGCTCCTATGCACAACTGCATTAGATTTTTGAACTCTCTGCTTTTAGTAAATTAACCCCTAGGGCTCCATCCAATGTTTCAATCAGTTTAAAGTGAAAGATAACTACTACTGCTGTGCTTTCTCAACTTAATCCATAGCGCTCTGGGAATTCTTTGTCATTTATGTTCATTTGTAAAATAAAGATGGCATACAGCACATGGGCAACTCAACTAATTGTAGAAAAGGGGGCAAGAAGTAGTAAAAACTTTTCTTCAAGGTGTTGGAAAACTTGCGTGCCTGTTAATAAATGCCTCCAATGGTTATTAGCCTTGACCTATCTGTCCCCTACATAGCCTAATCAACCTAAGCAGTGCTTAAAGCAAACAAATACAAAAATCCCATCCAAGACATCCTCCCATGCCTTATCCTTACTACGGTTCTCTAAACATCTGGGATTTGGGTATGTAAAAGCATTATGATATGACACCTGCCTCCTTCACAATGTAGTGATTGGGACTTGAATGGCCAAACAAGCACAAGCACTGTCACATATTGGGGGGGGGGGGGGGGGGGGGGGACAGTGTGCTGGTGACTTTGTGGGGTAACTACAGGTGCCTGGGGCAGGCAGACTGGTGACATTTTTCTAGCAGGTGTGTTTCAGACCACCCACTCTGTAGAACTGTAAATGATGGCATAAGGCAGCAGGACTCATGTATTCTCTTTTATTCTAGTTCCACGCACGCAGACCCCACTCTTATTTCGAAGGAATGGAGCTGGTCAACACAGAGCGGAGCTGGACGGCATAGACCCACAAATGAGATGAGATTTTTCGGAAGGGCTCATGAGAATATCTAACAAAGACTGTGATGGTGGTGCATATGAACTGCACATTCTGACCACTTCCCTCACACTGTGCCGACCCTGCAACACAACCAGATATAGCAACAAGGACTAAAGACTTCAGATGATCAAGTCCTGTGAAAAGCTGAGGTCATAGCAATGGACTGTTAGATCCTGAACTGTATAGACAATACCAGGATTCACAAGTGAGGAAAAGGAACACTGGATGAATTATGTTCTGCGTGTAGCACTTATTTTGGTGTCCATCATGTGATTGCTCAAACACCCATACTGACTGTTACAGACTGATATATATCATGTCACAACCATACAGTGAATTCATACACTTCTGTTCTGAACATCCTTGCAATAGATAAAACAATTAAGATAACACTAATACTGAAGCGTTGCTTTGTACTTATACAGGGCAGCCTTAGAGCCGGTTTACACAGGGGCGACCTGAGATCCGACTTCAGGTCGCCCCTAGTCGCGCTGCATGAAGAAATTAATGTAAGTGAATGGCGCTGTCCTAATGTACACTACTGCAGTCGCTCCGACTTGAAAAAAGGTTCCTGTCAGGGGCGGACTGACAACTCATGGGGCCCCCGGGCAATAGAAGAATATGGGGCCCCCAGGCTTACAGATGGCCACCAAGCCAGGAGGCATTACAGAGGCAGGGCAACTAAAATGTCAGGATTTTCACATCAAAAGCATGTCAGTTTTGGACATATCAGGGACAGATGTAAAAAAAACACAGATTTTTACATACTGTCCCTGGTTTTACTGAGCCTGATGAGGCCCCCTAGTGGCATGGGGCCCTCGGGCAGTGCCCGAGAGCCTCAATGGTCAGTCCGCCCCTGGTTCCTGTACTACTTCAATCCGACTTGTAGGCAACTTTTACTCATTGATTTCAATGGAAGTCGTCTCCAAGTCGGATCCCCGTTCACAGTGAGGCAACATTACAGGAAGTTGCCCCAGTGTGAACCTGTTCCAAGGTAAACCCCTCCGTTCCACAGGGGAACTCCACGCCAAATTTTAAATAAAAAAAAATGGCATGGGTTCCCCCTCAAGGACCCGGTCTTTAAAAACGTGTAGTGTGTTTTTTATTGACATTTTTCTTTCACCAGGTAAATGGGTAAGGGTACGATGTACCCCCCCATACTCACACATAGGGTGGGGGCCGGGATCTGGGCCCCTTATTAAAAAGGGCTCCCCGATTCCGATAAGAACCCCCCCACCCACAGACCCCGACAACCAAGGTTGTTGGGACAAGCCCCTTGTACCCATCAACATGGGCACCCACCCCCCATGTTGAGGGCATGCCGCCTGGTATGGCGAGGGGGGGGAGCGCTCGCTCGTCCCCACCCCCTCTCCTGACGGTCTGCGTGCTAGGATAAGGGTCTACTATGGATTAGGGGGGGTCCCCCACGCATTTTTTTAGGCATAGGGGGGTTCCCCTTGAAATTCATATCAGACCTAAGGGCCTGGTATTGTCCTGGAGAGGGAACCCATGCCATTTTTTTTTTATTTAAAATTTGGCGTGGAGTTCCCCCTTCTGGAGGCAACTTCAAGCCGCGTTGTAATTCATACTCAAGTCGTCTTGAAGTTGCCTCCCAAAGTCGCGTTGCCCCAGTGTGAACTAGCTCTAAGGTGTCTTGTAAAATTTCGCAAGACATAGAAAATGTAGAACAAAGCCAGTGGCAAAAGGTTTAGGGTGTCATTCTGTAACTGATTAAACATCTGCTATCCTAGTCTCTGAACCATGTAGGAAATTCACGAGTCACCATCGTTGATCAACTGAGGTTACTAGTTTTCCATACCAGCAGATGAGCATAAAAGCCAGGAAAATAGCATTTTCTGTATCAGCTTTGGCTGCCCTCAAATGGTTGAGGTCAGATGTTTCTGATTTGAACTAGTTCCCCAAAAAAGTTGCATTTAAGGCATGCTGTGATTGCCAACTGTAACGGGTGCTTGTGCTCTCAATGAATCTGTCAGGCCATCAATTAGCTTGTGTCCCGACTGATCACATGTGCAGCACCACATGGAAACTGCAGATCAAACAGAGGCTAAGATGGCAGCTTCCTCGCTGTAAAGGGATAGTAATGTTTAGTTCTGCTTTAATGCTACATAATATAAATATATTTTATAATTCTATCAGTGTTCAATAAATACAGTTGACCGCTGCAAGGTAAGGTGCTTTAAAAGCATGCAGAGTAAGTTCAACAATTCAATATCTGCTGGTTATGTCAACAAAAGCATAGCAATTGGGATCCAAGTGCAATAAAGGGTGATGTTAATTGTTAAACAAAAGAAGAAAAAAAAAAAAGCTGAATAAAGAAACTACCAGTCTGTTTCCATTAAGACAGTGGTCTCCAAATTGTGGCCCTTTGCATGCTTTTTTTTCCCAGCCCTTGAGGCATTGTTCCCCTCCCCTGTCAGCAACTGTGGGGCATAGTTCCTGACACTAACAATGGGGCACTAGTCTTCCTACTGACACCAACGATGGGACGCTAGATCTCCTACTCATACCAAAAATGGGGCACTACAACAGCCACTGGTGGGACATTGTTTACTCCCACTGGCGTCAGGACATTTTCTTCCCCCACTGGCCACAGTCTGGCCCCTCTAAAATTTGAATGCCATTAAACTGACCCTTTATGAAGTTTGGAGACACCTGCATTCAGAGGTGGCCTTTAGAAAATGGCAGCTAGGATTCAACAACCATTTGCTCTAGCCATATTAGAACTGACCGTGCACAAAGCCAGCTCCAAGACATGGCTTCAAGACTTTGGTGTAAGAAACTTTAGTGGCCTGCATAGAGCCCTGACCTCACCCCTAGTGAACACCTTCAGGGCCCATGCACACGATCCAAATATCGGACGAAAAACGGACATCCAAGGAAGAATCGTACGACTTTCGGATCGTGTGTACACTACTTTTGAGAGCCGATCACCACAGTTCATCCGATATTATTAGATTGGACATGCACGAAAATTCTCCGGATCGTACGATTTTCATTTAGTCAGTATAGTTGTCATCCGAAAATACAATACAAAATACATTACAACACATGACATCACTTCCGATTTTTTTTTTTTTTCGTATGAGAATTTGTGACTTTATTACCCTATTCAATTTCTACTTGCGACCATTGAGCGAAAAATGTCATACGATATTCAGATCGTGTGTACGGGCCTTAAGGATTACTTAGAACACCAAATGTGAGCCATATCTTCTTATCCAACACGCAGGTACCCAAGCTCACAAATGTACTTTTCACAGAATGGCCCCAAATTTAAACAAACACTCCAAAATCTTGGGGAAAGGCTTCCAGGTGAATGAAGACTCTTAAAGCGGAGTTCCACCCAAAAATGGAACTTCCGCTTATCCCACTCCCCTCCCCCTTACATGCCACATTTGGCATGTAATTTTTTTGGGGGGGGGGGGAGTGGGGGCTTCAGGAGGAGTGGGACTTCCTGTGCCACTTCCGCCGAGGGGCTGGTTAGGCGATTAAGCCTTAATCGCCTACACCAGCCCCTCCCTGTAGGCGATCGCATGGGACACATGACAGGTCCCATGCTATCGCCTCTCCAATCAGCGGCGAGCGGCTCGCGCATGCGCAGTGGGTGCCCGGCCGTGGAGCCGAAGGCTGTCACGGCTGGGTGCCCACAGTCGAAATGGAGACGCCGGCTGGGGAGGGGGGGAGAGGAGCGGAGCCCCGGTCGGCGCGTCGCTGGAACGCAGGAGCAGGTAAGTGAGTGTTTATTAAAAGCCAGCAGCTACACTTTTTGTAGCTGCTGAATTTTAATAAACACCATTTTTGGCTGGAACACCCCTTTAAAGCTAAGCTAAAATGGTAGGAGCCCCAAATTAAACACCTTATGAAAGCTCATATTAGTTGCAAGCTCATATTAGTTGTGGTTGTCAGGTGTCCACAAACTTTCCCAGATCAATGACTCTGAGAAAACAACAGGTCAAGCAGATTCAATATGAATTATTTGTGCTTGGCCATTGACAATGTGGTTATCTCCAAAGCTGGTTTTAAAGGAACACTTTCCTGGAGAAAGACATGGAAGCTTTGCTGACTTCACAAATGAACATGACTGCTTATCGGGTTGCAGGATTCTTTATGACCAGTGTCTTCAGTCCTATGTTGTTCAATGGGTGAAGCACTTGCTCCATGAATGGTTTGTCAACAGTTAGGTGTTATCAGGTTTTCCTAAAAAAAAATTGGATTCTAAAATGGAATCTGCCATTGCATTATTATGATGGTGAGTGGGAAAAATGCCCCTTAAGCCAGCCATAGATGGTTTGAATCTCAGCCACCCCTGCTGAACCGGCCAAGATTCAAACCATCTATGTGCGGCTGATTGGATCAACTTGGTTACAACCAGTATGTAAAAATTTTACATGCTTTTATTGACTGTGGCTATAGCTGCTAGCAATAATCACTGTATTCTCCTGGGAGGAATGGCTCCTCATGCCCCCCCCCCTTCCCCAACTGGGAGGGAGAACACAGTAGCTCTACAGGAAGAATATTCCTTATGATTTGTGGGAAGAATCCCTCTATTACAGATAAATAAAAAGTTCACTGGTAATGGTGGTTACTTATCTGAGAGACACAAATTGCTCAAGGAAGTCACAAAAACCTCCAGAGGAACCCTAGTTGATAATGGCTAATATACATGCCATACAGTGGATATAAAAAGTATATACACCCCTATTAAAATGTCAGGTTTCTACAATGTAAAAAAATAAATAAAACAGATAAATAATTTCAGAACTTTTTCCACCTTTAATGTGACCTATAAACTGTACAACTCAATTGAAAAACAAACTAAAAATCTTTTAGGATGGCGACGTTAAACTAAAATCTGGTAGCATAAGTTTGCACACCCTCTTATAACTGGGGATGTAGATGTGTTCAGAATTAAGCAATTTAAACTCATGTTAAATAAGAGTCAGTACACACCTGCCATCATTTAAAGTGCCTCTGATTAACCCCACCTAAAGATCAGCTGTTCTAGTAGGTCTTTCCTATTTTTTTTTTTTTCTTAGTCGCATCCTACAGCAAAAGCCATGGTCCATAGAGAGCTTCCAAATCATCAGAGGGATCTCATTGTTAAAGGTATCAGTCAGGAGAAAGGTACAAAACAATTTCCAAGACTTTAGCTATAGAATGGAACACAGTGAAGACAGTCAACAAGTGGACAAAATCTGGCACAACAGTGACATCACCAAGAACTGGACGTCCCTCCAAAATTGAAGAAGACGAGAAGAAAACTGGTCAGGGAGGCTGCCAAGAGGTCTACAGCAACATTAAAGGAGCTGCAGGAATATCTGGCAAGTGCTAGCTGTGTGGTACATGTGACAACAATCTCCCATATTCTTCATATGTCTGGGCCATGAGGTAGAGTGGTAAGATGTTTTTCTTTGTATGAAAAGGCTTACATTTAAGCCCTGCTAAATTTTGCAAAAACACAACTGAAGTCTCACAAAGCATGCAGGAAAATGTGTTATGGTCTGATGAAACCAAGGTTAAACTGTTTGGGCGTGATTCCAAGAGACATGGTTTGCCTCCAAAACATCACCAAAAGAACACCATACCAACTGTGAAGCATGGTGGTGGTTGCAGTTTAATGCTTTGGGACTGTTTTTCTTAATCTCAAACAGGTGCCTTAGTCAAGGTAGAGGGAAATATATGAATGGTTCCACATACCAGTCAATATTGGCACAAAACCTTCAGGCTTCTGCTGGAAAGCTGAACATGAAGAGGACCCTTCATCTTTCAGCATGACAACAACCCAAAGCATACATCCAAATCAAGCAATGGCTTCACCGGAAGAACATTTTAGTTTTGGAATGGCCCAGCCAGAGCCCTGACCTGAATCCCATTGAAAAATCTGTGGGGTGATCTGAAGAGGGCTGTGCACAGGAGATGCCCTCACAATCTGACAGATTTGGAGTGTTTTTGCAAAGAAGAGTGGGAAAAATATGGCCAAGTCAAGATGTGCCATGCTGATAGATCATACCCAAAAAGACTGAGTGCTGTAATAAAATCAACAAAGTATTAGTGTAAGGGTGTGCACACTTATGCAACCATATTATTTTAGTTTTTTCCCTTACCTAAAAGATTCAGTTTGTTGTTCAACTGAGTTGTACAGTTTATAGGTCATATTAAAAAAGGTGGAAAAAGTTCTGAAATTATTTATCTTTGTCTTAATTTTTACATCACAGAAACCTGACATTTTAACAGGGGTGTATATTTTTATATGCACTGTACATATAAAGTACACACACATTTTACATTGCATGTCGGATGTTGCTGCCTCAGGGCCTTCACAGCTTGCGCCTATTAAGGTACTGACCATTGTATGAGTAAATTCTAGAGGTGAATATTGGGGTATCTGATCCAAAACTCAAAGGATGATGAAGCACGACGGTGATTCAGAACACAGGAGTTCATCAACAAAGTCCCAAGCAGAACAACACATTAGAATGGCCCGAACTTAGTCAATGAAATGCTGTACAAGGAAAGAGGGGGGTGGAGGCGTTTCGCCCATCAATCCCACCTCATCAGTGCAGCCCCATCAGTGAAGGAGAAAACATTCTTATTTACAAAGTTTTGTAACAGAAAAAAAAAAAAGCATTTTTTTTTTATTGCCGAAAATAAAAATCCCAGAGGTGATCAAATACCACCAAAAGAAAGCTCTATTTGTGGGAACAAAAGGATACAAATTTAGTTTGGGTACGGTGTAGCATGACTGCAATTGTCATTCAAAGTGCAACAGCGCTGAAAATTGGTCTGGGCAGGAAGGTGTTATAAGTGCCCTGTATAAAAAAGTGGTTAAACAGCCGCCTGCAAAACCTTGCGGCCGAAGGAAGCATCTGAAGATGCACTCACAGCAACCTTGTGTTAAAAAAACAACTGAACGGACGACGAAGTCTCCGCCTTACACACCTGTGAGGCAGACGCTCGATGTCAGGAAGCACCAATTGCCCTGGTTGAATGTGCCGTGACCTGGAAAGGGGGGTGCCCGTCCCTTAAGAGCATCGGCTTGTATGACGGTCTGCCTAAACCACCGAGAAATGGTGGCTGGCAAGATCTCCAGGCCCTTTTGTGGACCAAATACCAACACAAAAAGTGAGTCACACCTCAGAAAACTGAGCCGTAGCAGACAGGTACACCCGCAAAGCACGTAGCACGTCTAAAGTATGCAGCACAAACTCCTTAGGATACGCCGGTCGAGGACACAAGGATGGAAGTACAATGTCCTTGTTAAGGTGAAAGGCCGAAAGGTAGGTTGCGGACGCAACATCGCCTTATCCTTATGGGGGATCAAGTATGGAGACTTGCAAAACAAGGCCGCCAATTCAGAAACACGTCTGACAGACGTAATGGCCACTAAAAAGGCCACCTTCTGAGATAGTGAATGAATGAATGAATGAAAACTTGTATAGCGCGGCACATGCGAACTGAATCGCCTCTGGGCGCTTGTTGTTCCTGTCTCCCTTGATATCAAAAGAGATGTGTCTTGACCTTTTTCCTAAATGCTAGGTGGTTCTCCTCCAACCGAATGCTGGTTGGTAAAGCGTTCCATAGTCTTGGACCTTGGATCGCGAATCTTCTTTCCCCTTTGGACTTGAAGTTGGCTTTCGGAACCTGGAGCAGGTTCTGATTCGTGGATCGCAAAACGCGATTAGGGTTATGCGCCTTTATTATTTCGCATAAATAAAGGGGGGCATTCCCATGGACACATCTATGGGTAAGACAGAGAGCTTTAAAAGCAATTCTGTCTTTAACTGGCAGCCAATGAAGGGCTCGCAGTGAAGGTGAGATGGAT
This sequence comes from Rana kukunoris, assembly GCA_029574335.1. Lineage (NCBI taxonomy): Eukaryota > Metazoa > Chordata > Amphibia > Anura > Ranidae > Rana > Rana kukunoris. The sequence continues at coordinate 30,516,886 of CM056054.1, forward strand.
TCCCAAGGTTTTTTCCCTGTCACAAGTCTGGCGGCCGTATTCTGAACGACTTGCAGACGAGCGATTTGGTACTTGGGGAGTCCGAGGTAAAGGGCATATGCATAATCCAGCCTGGAGTTTACAATTGCTCCCACCACGACCGGTAAATCTTTTTTAGGGATAAACGGAGTGAGTCTGCGTAGTAGGCGCAGTAGATGGTGAGATCCGCTGACTACTGACCCTATTTGTGCGTCCATTGTCATAAAGGAGTCAAAAATGACTCCTAGGCTTTTGACTTTGGCGCTAGGGGAGATGAGCTTGCCCAAAATAGGCGGGGGGGTCCACGCTGTTGAAAGTTGATTCCTGCGCTTGGCGTGAAACAGGAGAAGTTCTGTTTTCGCTCCATTGAGTGTCAAGAGAGGAATCTCTCTGATGTTTTCAAAGGGAGGTTCCTGAAGAAACAAGAGCACCACATTCAGATCCCATGGAGGAAGAGGTGGTTTAAGAGGGGTTAGTATATGATGCACCCACTGCACAATTTGGATGCCAACAGCTTCACCGCAGACTAAAGAGTCTGCAATTTTTCTAGGGGAAGAAAGACACTCGCCTCCAAAGTCCAGAATTAACCCCAGGTTGAAACGCTGAGTCGGTACCAGGACCGACTTCTGGGTGTTTAACATCCACCCGAATTCTTGGAGGGTCTGGCTGACGCTAGGCCAAAGGGAAGAGCCACAAACTGATAGTGGTCTTCTATTGCAAAGCGCAGAAACCTCTGGTGTCCTGCGCAAATTGGGACATGCAAGTATGCGTCCTTGATGTCCAAGGATGCCAGAAAGTCCCCCGGATGGAGCTCAGCCACCACCGAGCGAATGGATTCCCTGCGGAACTTCCGATCTCACAAAATGCATTTAGGGCTTTGAGGTCCAAGATTGTGGTCCCAAAGAAGGACGGTGTCCGTCCAAACAGATTCCAATAAAATCCCTAAAACCTCACGTCCTGCGGAACAGGTAAAATGACCCTGCAACTCAGTAAGTCCTGCACTGCCCCCAATAGGGCAGACTGACTAGCTGGAAGGAGAGGGAGATTTGAGGGAAAGACTGTTGGGCGAACAGGAAAGAAACTATCTTGTACCCCGAAGAGACCACCTTGCAGACCCACAGGTCAGAGAGCAGGGAGGTCCACCGAGCTGAGAACCTGCAAAGCCGTCCCCCCACCCATGAGTCAGGCGGGGGCAAAACGTAATGCGGTGGTGGGTTTGGATGTCGGTTTGTTCAGCTTACACACCCAGGGACGTTTCTGAACCCCAGCTGAGCCTTCGTCAGCCTAGGAGGGTCTACCCATGGGCCCGGACTGACGAAAATACTGCTTCTACGTGGGAAAAGGACCGGTTTACGGCGCAGCTCCTTCCCCTTGGTGGACTGAGGGAGGAGGGTGCTCTTACCTCCAGTGACATCCTCAATAATGTCATCCAGCGAGGTACCAAAACATCTCCCAACTTTGAAGGGTAAATCTGCCAGGGCTTAATTGGATGCTTGGTCAGCAGACCAGCATTTTAGCCACATCAAGCGACGCAACACTACCACAGAAACAGAGGCTCTGCATATCAAGCCAGCTGCATCCAGGGTAGCATTACAGACATATACAAGGCCCTGGACCAACTGGTCGGACAGTCACACATTAAGAAGGGAACTGATGCTCCTCCACAGTCTGGTGCAAAACCTTTGCCTATTCTGTGAGCGTCTGAGACACCAAGGTTGCAGCCAAAATAGGCCGCAATGCAGACCCTAGCATGGTAAACATGCCTCAGATCTCCTATCAGTATGGTCCTTGAAAGCAGGGGTCCCTTCTATAGGGAGAGTGGTTACCTTGTTTAACCGAGCAACTGGGGGGGGGGGTAGAAGCCCATTTTTCAAAAAAGGTTGTCCTCAAAAAGGGTAACTGACTGCCAGGCGCTGAGGGACCACAAAGGACTTCTGCGGCCGTTCCCATTCCTTTGAACTTATCAAAGAAAGTAACATGAGGAAAAAACTTTCACAGAGCGGTTAGATTTGTGTGACCCAAAGGAGACAGACCCCTCTGTGGAAGTCCCAGCTGCATTTTCCAGCTTGAGAGTCCCTCACAGCATCAATAAGTGCACTCGCAAGTGCCCCGTCTTGCACTGACCCGGACGAGGGGTCCTCCTCACCAGGGAGGTCCTGGTCCGCATGCTATGACATACCAGAACCAGGGTCCCGAGCCGTAGCCAGGCCCTAATCTGAGTCAGAGCATTCCCCAGAAGATGGAGGGGGCACTTTACCGCTTGCATGCCGCTTCTACCCTGGCAACAAATGATTCCAGGACTGCCGACAGCGTATCCATGGGAACTGTAGGTGCAGGGGCACCGTTTGCAGCCCCTGGCAATGTAGGGGAAGAAAGGCCAGATACTGACTCCATTATCACCCACTGACAACCCTCACCCTGGTCGCAGCGGGCTCTAGGACAGGAGGGGAAAGGGAGACAGAGCAGGGAAAGGGAGGACAGGAGAACCCCTTAATCCTCGGAATGCCCAGCTGTTTCATCCTGCCGTACTTACCTGTCCTTGCGAGTATATGCTGGCGCGCCCCTGACTGACCCACAACCGATGGTACAGAGTAGCTTTTGGCCCGGTCCACTGTGAGACAACAAAACAGCCCAGTCATGTGTGGACCCTGGAGCAAAAAGCCCACTGGCCACCCCAGGAGTCATGGGGTATATGGTGGCAGACCCAGCACTTAAATAAAATGTGCTCACGCTCTATGGCCGGACTGGGAAGAGTGCAAGGATCTATATAAACAGCCTTTCGCCCAGCCGGCAGTTGATAGAAGAATCTTAAAACAAAATAAAAGAAAAAATAGGAGCTGGGAGCCACGTCCTCCTCTGCGAGGCAGAAAAAAACCCAAGGCTGCATGCTGCAGGGAGGAGGGATATGTCCGGAGGGACTGCCCCCTGGGCAGGGCTGTTCAACTCTGTTAAAGTAACATGTATTTAAATATCCAACATGTTCTGCCTAGTCCTCTCCTATGAACAGGAACATAACCTATATGTCAAGACTTTGAAGGCTTTGTCCGTCCAAGGACGATCAGAGAAAAAAAACATGCATGCTCAGAAGCATTGAACTTCATTTTTCTCGGCTCGTCAGTGTTTTACATCACCGCGTTTTGGAAGGACGGAATTTGGTCTGACAGTGTGTATGCAAGACAGCTTGAATGAAATTCCGACTGAAAATTCCATCGGATTTTATCCCATCGGAAATTCAGATTGCATATACAGGGCATTAAATGTCCCTGAGACAGGATAACAATCCACCAAAAAACAAGAGAAAGGTAGCAGACCCAGTGCATTACCAACATAACCATTTTTTAATAAAAGGTAAAAAGTAATCTACTTAAACTCTTAGCAAACACAGGCATGTAAAGTGGTGCCTACAAGAATACCTTCAAGATCCAGTCCTCAGCCAGTGGTGTGGGAAGCCCTCGTAGCACCCAAAGGCTCTCATGTGTTGCGAGGGTCGAGCCCTACGTTAGAGTCAAACTGAGTATGAACAATTTCAAAACAGCATTTATACCTTTGTGAGCTATTGGGCCCAAGTGTACCCCACCCTTATACCTTTAACTAGGAGAGGGATCAGAGGTGGAGCACAGGTCAGATGAGCCAATTGATAAATACATGCATAAATAGTTCATAATTATCTCAGTGACAGACCGGCACGTGAATACGGATGCCTCAAAATTAATAAAAAGGCGGCCATCATAATGATCACCATGTCAAATAGGGATGAATCCCTTTTAATAAAAAAAAAAAAAAAAAAACACCAACACAAAAATTACACGGCAACAGTAGTTAAGAGCAACCATACTTTATTACATAACAAGCTTCATAAAACGAAAAATAAAAACAGGAAGCATTCAAGCATTTGAACAATACAATAAGATGCTGTAAAAAGAAACGCTCCATTCAAGTGTTTGGAGGGCAGCTAAACATTGAGATACTTTATACCTTCACCTGGGAAGTGTCACAAAGCTAGCTTTGGTTTTTTTTTTTTTTTTTTTGTTATTTTTTTTATTATTTTGTTGCTTATTTTTAATTAAGCCCCACAAAAGCATGAGAGAGACCTTATACACACACAACTTTATTATAGGTCTCCCGCTCACACCGTTAGTCCTTTTATCGCTGGGGGAAGGCCCTGCGATGCACAGTATAATAATACCAAGCAGAAGCTCCTCCCTTGTTCAGTAATAAGTAAGGGGCCAGCGTTCACTACAGTACTGTATTGTAATAAGTTACAGATAAAGTGTTTTTTCTTTATTGAAATACAGAAGGCTGACTTTGAAATGACTATTTTTACAAGGATCACAGCGCACCCAATTGGCAGATCGTTAGACCAATTTGCCTAGCTACAACAATACAAAAACACCATTTGTGCTAGTAAGAGCACCAGGGAAAAAGCAGGACATCATGTGCTAAATAAAAAGAGGAAAAAAAAAAGAAAAGAAAATGCTATTTTAGTCACTGCTGGGTTGTTCATTAACTGAGGTATAAAAGGCCGTAAGAGTACTCAAGTGTTAATATCAAATGTAAAATCCAAGCGGCTGTGTCCTGTATATATTTTTCAAGTTACAAGTTTTAGTGCAGGATAGTACAGTTAGAAAAATGTTCTGGCAGACTCCTCTATACTGCGAGTTGCACATAGCACAAGGTGGCCATTTTGACCCCTTGACTATTCTCCCTCATTGGCTCTCTGGAGCTGGCCTCAAAACTGGCTGGATGTGATGGCGCTGTCAGGGCAGGTAGGCGAGAAGACTAGCTTGGTAGGCAATTAGTCCACTTGACTATTTGCCCTCCTGAATTCTCTAAAGCCCTCTGTGGACCATATAGACAGTTGGCCTTTGAGCTCACTGGAACCTAGTAACATTGCTGAGGCAGTGGTACAAGTGGTATACAAAAAGGCTTGCCATGCTGTGTGCAACTGACAGGCTCTCTAATATTTTCCCAGATAAGCTAAGGCTATATTGTATCTATACCAGGAACCAACGCTGAAGTGTTTTTTTTTCTTCTTTGTCTCATACAATATTACACTTCTCTTCTGATTATTCAACACATGTCACACCACTAAATACAGTCCAATCATCTAAGGTTTATATTTTTATTAGACTGCATTAAAAAGAAAAGATTAAAAAACAGCTTCCAAATAAGTCACAAGGAAAAAAAAAAACCTTAAAACAAACCAACTATTTAAAGGCTAAGCAGCGAAAAAAACACATGATTCATTAATCTCTTAAACTTCATCAATCAAAAAAGAAAAAAAAAAATTGTAAAATGTACAATCATTTCTATTTGTAAACAGTTAAAAGCCACAAGTTGATTTGTATCGTTCGACACAAAATCAGAATCAAGGCAATGAGTCAATGGCAATGTGTGTAACTAGAAACGCGGGCTCCTCCAATCTAGTTTGAGGCTCCACCAGTTTTTGGGAAGAAGCTTGGGACTGCTAGAGACATTAATGCACCTTTTGTTAGAATCATTTGCTAGAATATATACAAAGAAAAAAAAATAATACATACATATATATACTGGCTTGGCTGCCCCAAATATAAATTGTGGAAACCCACGAATAATTGTGCTCCGGTTGTCCCCACAGATAGAGGCTGCATTTAAAGTGTCCCTTTTAGCCATTTTTTGGAACCCCGGCCTCATCCCCTCATTAGGATCTGGAGAATTCCTTGGGATGCCAGCGACATTGCTAGTTCCTGACACACAAGGAAGGCCTGGTATTCCAGAACATTAGCCTAGGCCGCTACGACAAACTACACAAAAAAAACAAGTGGCATCAAACTAAAGAGAACCTTCCTGCTTTTCTCAGGATTCTTAACAAATGTAAAACTGTAAGGCAGGGCGGTGAGATGAGGTTTGCAAACACAATTATCCATGTTCTGCTATGCATGTAACAGGCAGGTAAAGCATTCAGTGCGCTCAATCACTAGTTATTTTGGTAAACAGTAGCGAGACAGTATATGGTCTACTTTATTGTGTGTGTCCAGGCCAAAACTTTTTTCCCATTAGTTTTGTGTGGGAAAGCGTGAGCGCCGTAGTTGGGTTCAATTGCTATGTGGGGGTATTGTCAGAGATTCTCCTGACTTTCTCTGAGATGTTTCATCAGGCAAGGAGTGTGGGAGACTCTACAACAGTGGTCATCAACCCTGTCCTCAGGGCCCACTAACAGGCCACGTTTTATGCATTACAGATACAGACTAGAATACTACAATCACTGAGCAGCAAATGATATCACCTGTGATGTATTTCAGTTATCTTGCAAACCTGGCCTGTTAGTGGGCCCCCGAGGACAGGGTTGTACAAGACGCCAATAAAATCTGCCAAACCAGTGACTACAGCAGGCTTTTAGCGAATACCCAATTTTTACTTTGGGATTATTCTGCTTGCGTTACTTCAGAAGGTGCTCTTCAGCACTGTCTAAGCCCTGATGGAGGACCTTCAGAAACCCAAAACTTGTTGGCTAGTTATTAAAGACCAAGTGCAATACATTTTTTCCTGACTAGGCGCTTTACTTCCTGCACACCAAGCAATAAATGTATGATAGGGTTTCCAGTCCTGCCCCCACGTTACTAAAGGCAAAAATAAAATAAAAATAACAGTAAGGGTAACACAGGGGCAGCAAATTGGCTTAGGGCTTAGTGGTTGGCACTCCTGTCTTGAAGCAACTGGGGTCTGGCCAAATATTCCTCCCACGCTCTGAATACAATCCCGTAAGATAATTAGCTCCTATCCAAATGTACCTAAGTAAATTATATATACACATGTACGTATGATTATGTAATAGGGACCATAGACTAAGCTCCTTGAAGGGAGGGACTGATGTAAATGAATATTATGTAAAGTGCTGCATACAATATTGGCGCTATATAAATGCCTGTAATAAATAAACCTTCATCACGCTCATCAAAACAAAAAAAGTTTTAGCTGGACATACATATAAATATAATTATGCATAAATAATATCAGTGTGTGTATATATATTTTTGCTGTATATGTTGGAATGATGCATCTAATTGGTAGGGGACATCATGGATTGTTCCATATGTGAGCTGTACTTCCTGCTTAGCAGATTGTGATTTTGGCTCTCTCACATCTATGGCTCAGACACACAACTCATTTAACAATACAATCTCTAGGTGGCTTGCCCTGCACTTGGTTTTGTCTCACATTATATAGTAAAGATCCTCTTATACTACTCTGAGGACGCTAGGAAGAAACAAGTATAATCAAATACAATCAAAGAAATGAAACAAAACAAGCAAAAATCTGAAAGTTGCATCAAATGCAACTTTCAAGTAAAACTTCACATAGCTAAACATATGTTCTCATTGAAAACAGGTTATAATTACCCTATAACAATTAACTGTTTGCATAGAAGCGAAGTTACAGGTATTACAATTTGCCAAATACGTTGGCAGACAGGTAGCCTGGCTGGTTCAACACTTTGAAGTGTTAGCCCAGAACATGGACATTTCCACAGAATGCACAGGCATAACAGAACTAGCGAATACATTTTCAAAAATCAGTCTCACGGGTCTTCCGTACCATGTCTCATTTGTCAATCTATATTTACAAAAGAAGAACTTCAATTGAAGAGTTTGTGAAGAGTGTCTGTAGAGGAGGTGGCCAAGGAAGGCAAGCTCTGCCCTGCTCCCAGTGATGACAGCTTTCCCGTATTTCTGAAAGAGGTTAGGCAAGGTCCCATCTACTAGTTTATCTCCACGGCTCTGCATAGGAACATTGCAAAGAGCTTGCTGTTTGCATATAAAAAAAGGTTCTAGGATGCTGATTCTGCAAAATTTAGGGATGTTCCGAGCTGCTGGGCTTTAGAACTAGTACTCTAGCTATACAAGTTAATGGAAATGTGACAAAAGCTTGCAGCAAGCTGATGCAGCTTACATCAAATGCAGATCAGAGGGAAAACTGCAGGTCAATGAACTGAATATCAGAAGTGCAAGTGGAATTCACCTGGAATCTCACTGCTCTGACTCGTTGGCCCTTACATTGGACCTAGACTTGGCCCCCGTTCACACCAGTGCGGCTATGAAATCACACTACGTCAGCATGATTTCAAAGCCGCACAGCTAATTAAATTGTGGCTTATGACTTCATACAATAGAAGTCTATGTAAGTCGGGGAAAAAAAAAAAAAAAAACGGCAAAAGGTAGTGCAGAAGCCTCTGAGTCGGGGCAATATGAACGATTTCATTGCCGGCAATTGTGTGACTTGCCATGCGATTTGGAACTGCCGTATCGCACCGTGTGAACGGGGGGGGTAAAATGATTTGGTATATTATTGGGAACATCTAGAATTAATAAGCATGCCTAAGCAGTAACCTGAAAAACCACCTTTGACTTTGGTGGCCCTTCTTGGTACAAGAGGATGCCTACAGACTTAGAGCAGTATGCTTTACAGTGTAGCTCTAAGGCACTGCTGCCTCTGACTGCTAGTCTATGGAGGCTTAAAGTTTGGTTGATGTCACTACTGTGCTGTAAACTGGTTCTTCTCGCTGGAGCCTCCGACAGGGATGCAAAGCCCCACCCCTACCAAAATGGCCTCAGAGAAACAGTGCAGAACAAGATATGGTAGGTCAGTATTTGGGGGCATGATCAGCTGCAGGGAGAACATAGGCAATACTGGCGACCTTTTTCACCTGTACCCAATAACTTTTGATTGCTATTTTTTGGGCACAGCCAATTCAGGCCCTCGAGGCCCTAGAGAGCAGGCAAACGGTAAGGAGGCACACAAAAAGGCCTAAATTGTATACTTTCAAAATACACCGAAACCTTCATCACTGGAAGAATCAAGTACTTTGTTCACCCTCCACCACAGCATTAGGTTGCTGCTGTCCTTTAATCTGACCTATCAGAGCAAAACCCTGACAGATGTATGCCGATACTTCTAATAAACCTAAAACTACAATCTGACTCACACAAAAAAAAGCATAAAAGTTATCCACAAACAAGAAAGATGCCGTATCCAGAAATATAAACAGCAATGTGCAGAGTACAGTAACTACCAACCAGTAATCATTTTCATGGAGAGTACTTCGGTAAACTGAAATCTGATTAGTTGTTGAGGGGGGGTTACTGCAGTTCAATACTGTTCAGTGTTCTGAATAAGCCAAAGCTACAGGACAATATACGCCACGTTCAGAAAGTTTTAAGCTTGTAAATATAAGGCAGTTTGTATATTAGGTTTATTCCTGTAAACATCATGAGGACACAGTGGAGAGAAGTCATAATCTACAAGTTTAATATTTTGCAGAGTGACTGCATATTGCATTCTCAGTGAGGTTGTTGCTTTGGACATTATGGCTGAATCCACCGAGTGTAAACCAGTGTACTGAATAGGCACGGTATATGCACTACAAGAAAGGTTTTCAGTCCTATTATGGAATAATCTCTCCATACCTGAAGCACACACGACTACTAATATTGCAGGAGACCACCATCAGCAAGACAAGAAACCGATTCCTCCAATATTCTATTAATTTGTGCTGATAAAAGCCAAAGAAATAGATAAGACCTATCCCTTCAAATGACTAAAATGGAAATCATCTGACATGCATCAATTATATCCGTGCAAAGCAGCTCACTGGAGGCTCTGAGCACGCCTAGCAATCAGACTACCCTGTGTATGGCTATCTTGACTTGTGTTGTCCCATGGAAAGGATCACACCCGATACAAAGAGAAAAACAGATGTTGGGAATTTACTGCATACACTTATCTCCTCAATATCACAGTTTCATACAGCAAACACGAACACTAAGCCAACACAAACATTGTGAACCTCACACAAGCCTTAAAGTGGTTGTAAACCGGAGTCATTTAATTTGAACTAAGCACATATGTGTAGTGTTTACTTATCTCTCCTCAAAGCTCCAAGTGTTGCCTCTCTCTGGTGCTTCATTCCTCTGTCAAGTTTTCCGGACACAAGATACATTTGTGGCGGGAGGGACCGCTCAGAATGGAGCCATCTATTCACAACACAGTCTGCAGTTAGGGGGTGTTCCTTTCCTCCAATCAGCTCTCGCACTAACTGCAGTCTCTCTGCCCCCTCCTCTTTACCGCTGACAGATAAATATATTTAACACAACCTTCACTTCTGAGGGGGTGTAGAGAGGAGAGGACTGCAGATAAACAGGAGGATTTGTTTCATCTCTGTGTGGCTGTTCACTTCACTGGGTATATGTCAGGGTTTACAACAATTTTAAGCTGGCCATAAACAGCTTGAATGGTCGACCAATTCCTAAGTCACCTGGAATTCAAGCTGTGGGTGGTCCTAATTGACATCACCCAGGTCAACAAACAAAATTCAAAAACTGAAGGGGACAGATAGAAAATAGTGGAGAAGTTACAGCATCTTATCACATGCAGTCACTACTCAGGTACTCAACAGTGGGTGCTGCAGCTGCTTGAATACAATAGCCGGAAGTGCTCCATCCATGCTTCGTGTGGATGGAGAAATCAATTTGCTCCACTACAACCCATGTGCTGAACAAGAGAAATCTAGCCATGCATGTCTAGTATAAGTTACAAAAACTGGAATGAAACAAGCTACTCAAGGCATTTACAAGTATGTAAGCAAAGGCTCCAGGATCTTATCTGTATAAAATATATTTGGGTTAACACTATAAACCTGAGGGCACCCGCTTTCCTATGTACATCTCATTAGCAGCTCTTGGAAAAAAATTATCAGTCAGCCTTTCCTCAGTCTGAAATGGCTGACTGCAGCACAGCAATACAGGAAAGGTTATTACAATTAGGTTCTGAATAAACCTTTTACAGACAAACCTGGGACCTACTTGTAGCTCTTTTAAACAATTAAAAAAAAGGAATTTTCGAATTTAAAAAGACATCTATACTGGAGACAAAAACTACTGGGTGCTAAAGTGAACCTCCTAAAAACATTAGCTGGATAGCTGTACTGGCTTCAGTACCTTGTGAAACTAGCATGCAGTTTAGTAAGTCACACTACTGCCCATGTTGGTGATCTGCATGCTTGTTCCATGTCAGTGCTTCAAAGTATTAAAGCCATTGAACCAGCATGGCAGTCAGGGGAGGAACACTTTCAGGACAGATCAGCAACACCAGCCTCTATTGTTTAACTGGAATTCATTCAGCTTCATGGAACTTTCCCATACCATGCTCTACAGCAGCCTCCCAGCCAGGGTTCAATAGAAAGTGCTTGCTAGGGGTTCTCCTTGGAAAAAAACAAAGATGTGGCAGATTAAAGTGGTTGTAAAGGCTCAAGTTTTTTTTACCTTGATGCATTATATGCACAAAAGGATAAAAAACTTCTGCGTGCAGGAGCCCCCAAATACCTTAGCCCCTCATCTCTATCCAGTGATGTGCACGACAGCCACGGCTCTCAGGGGACCCTCACTCCTCATTGGCCGAGGAAGCGGCAGCTCCCACTGCTGTGAATCACAGCCAGTGGGGACACAAAGGCGACGGGGGCCCGAGCCGCAGCTGTGTGTGAATGGACAAGCAGAGTAGCATCTCTGAAGCAAGCCTGCCCGGGTGCCCACAGGAAGCTGCTTGCTGTGGGGGAACTCAACAGTAAGGAGGGGCCTAAAGCCCCACCAGGGCACCCCAGAAGAGCGGGGTTACTCTGTGCAAAACCATTACACAGAGCAGGTAAGGTTTGTGGTTTGCGATTTAAAAAAAAAAAACAAGCTTTTATTATCACTTTATTCTCCTGCCTGACCACCAATGTAAGGGGTTAGTACAATTTTCACTGACTGTTTCCATTCTGGAGATTACAGACTGAACTCTATGCCAACCAAGTACAACAGCTCCTCATTTAATGCTCTGCAGACGGAAGTCGAGGCCAATCAAGTACAAAAGCTCTTCATACAGTGCCCTACAGAATGAAGTCAAGGCCAATCAAGTAAAACAGCTTCCTTATACGATTTCTCTACAGACTGAAGTCTAGGCTAATCAAGTGCAAAAGCTCTTCATATAATTGCTCTACAGACTGAAGTCTAGGTCAATCAAGTGCAATAGCTTCTAATACAATGCTCTACAGACTGATGTCTAGGCCAATCAAGTAAAACCTCTCATAAAATGCTCTACACATTGAAGTCTAGGCCAATCAAGAACAACTTCCCTTCCAAGACTATGGTCTCTACTACTAGAGTTCCCCAGCGGCGGTGCTGCAGGGGAAATCTAACTGCAGCTTTGACTGAAATGTTTAGATTACTTTGGGTTTACTGGCTTTTAATGTGGGGACAAACCAGGAGCAGTAGTTGCTGTACCTCCCCATGGAAATGGGGAGCAGGAAAATTAAAATTACAAAACAAAAAACACAAAGAGGTTTGGGGAGTAAGACAGGAGAGAAATTGCTGGTAACTCCTGCTCCTCCCAAGAATGTGCGATTGGAAGGATTACAGGTCAGATTTTACACATTTTACCCTTGTTCAGTTTCTGAATTCTTTGACCAAACAAGCAGAATACCATTTATGGCAAAAAAATAATAATAATGTAACTTGTTCCTTTGTTATTAAGTATTTGCAATCATTCACTTCTAAACAAACACTTTTTTTTTCTTTTTTTTTTCTTTTTACAACACACAATCAATCAGCCCAGTACTTGGTTACAATGTGCATAAATGTGCATAGTTACTAAATAATCAGCTTAAGGAAAAAAAAGACAGACATTGCAGAACATGAATAAAACACTGTCACAAAAAGCGAAGACACTGAGCCACTTAAAGTAACAAAAAAAAAATCAACTGGGTTGATATCAGCAAATCTCAAGACTACTCACTAAAAAGACACAGCATGTAAAGTAAAAAGCTGACAAAACTTGGCTTTAGAAAGCTTTTAAAGGGGGATTTTTTGGCAGAGTCTTTGAGAATTAGCACAGTTCGTGCTCTTCGAAAAAAAAAAAAAAAAAAAATTGCATTATATAGTGATTTTTCTTACTGGGGATGAAGGGAAGAGTTACCTTTCGTAGTATACATATTATTCCTGAGAGCCAGTCTTTTTTTTTCCCCTCCATTTTGATTAAGAGTTAAGCATCACACAAAAGGAAAAAAAAAAAAAATGACTAAACACTGTTGACTCCCAGAGTTAAAAGCATCCTCAGCACAATTTTTGCTGTTTTTTTTTTTTGTTTTTTTTAAACCGATGGAAGAGTAAACATTTATTTGGAACAAAAATCCCTCCCCCCAAAAAACAAGACCCTCCCGACGGGGAAGGCATTAGACAAACAAAAAAAATAAAACAAAACAAAAAAAAAACATTGTAAACAAGAGGTTCCAGGTAAGGTCCCTCTAAACAAATGCAAAGCCTCTGAAAGTGCTGCCCCCTACTGGCACATGTAGGGTGTATGTCACAGCTGTGGCCACTATTTTTTTTTTTTTTTTATGTTGCTTTTTAATTATTTTTTTTTACATTTTTTTTTTTAATCACATATATAATTTTTTTTATTAAAACCGTAGAGCTAAATTCTAATAGGTTTAGTCATGAAAACCTGGTGCAATACTTTCTATTTTTTTTTTATTTATTTAAAAATGCAAGTTTTAACTGTCGTTTCACTCGACTCCTTTTGCAGCGATGAAAGCGCCGGTGAGCGCCATTGCTCTGCAATGGATTACCGTGCTTCGCGCTGGAGATGGAAACCAGTTAAAACTATGTAATACCACAATAAGGTAGGTATATCAAGGCATCTTAGAAATGACAAGCATTAAATCACTTTTTTTTGTTTTTTGTTTTTTTGAAGTACACTCTAGAGTAAACAGTTACACTTGAGCTGTAAAATAAGTGTTTTTGACGCACCTTTCAGTGCAACTTAGGCAAACATAGGGACGGGGGTATGGGGTTGCTAGCTTGGAAGTACAAACCCAGAGAAAGGACATAAACTGGAATTCAAAAACGAAGGAACAGCTCATTGTACGTAGTTCTAATATGAATAGCACTAATGTGGAAGTGTAAATATAGATTTTTTTTCTTTCCTCTATTTCACATTATAATATTGGCCTGCATGATTCAAGTATTTAAAACTGATATGTTTTGGGCAAAAAAAAAACAAACGAAAAAAAAAAAAAATGGGAAGTGTGCAGAAGAGCTGGCTGCAGGGAGGCCCTGCAGACGTTTTGACCGAGAGTCCAGCCAGGGGAAGGCTGATTATTAACAATCATCTGAGGTCATGGGGTGACTAGGCTACATGGGCTCTCCATTTAAGTGATCGATGGGGAGGAAACCGCTGACCGACGATGGGCTTCCCAGATTCCTGCCCTCGCTGCCTGAGGTGCCCCACAGGCTTGTGGAATAGTTTGGGGTGCCCCAGAGAGAAGTGCCATGGAGGTCTCCAGAGCTAGAGCCAGAACCACCTGGGCTGTTCCAGTGATTGAAATCTCCGCGGTTTGAGATGCTATGAGGGCTATCCATAGATCCTAGCCGGTTGTGACCAGAGCCCATGGACTGCCAGCCAGGGGAAGGGGTCATGGACTGGCCTTGTGCAAAGAAACGACTTATCTCCTCTTCACTGGCAAACTCAGCAAGGATAGTAGTGTTCCCTAAAACACACCTGTTAGGAGACAAGAACCAGAAGCATTAGTATTAAAACACAATGTAAATATTGCAATGTAAAATGCAGGCTACTAAGGTTTCATATACCTACAGCAGCTCTCAAACATTTTTGTAATAGCTGAACACTTCTCTCCTACATGTAAAAATCTACTTTTATGCTAGAAAAATACTCAGAATCCCCAAACATATTTTTTAGGTAAAGGCCCTAGAGAATAAAATGCTGCAATTTGTATGTCACATGGTTTTTGCACAGCGGTTTCTCAAACGCAGTTCGGATCCCCCCCCCCCCCTCCAGTGTCACATTTGGCAAATTTCAGGGGGGAGCAGATACCCATCTAGTATTTGCAAGTATTTGCGGCACATCTTTCCCAAAAGAGCTGGAACGAGAAGTGATGAAATAGTCGCCACCTCCTGGTTCTGAAGTCACACAGTGGGAGCAACAGCTTCAGTTCCTCACTGTGAGGCCGGACATGGATGCCGCTGGCCGCATCATTATTGGGGTCTCTTGATCGCTTAGAACATGGGTCTTCAAACTACGGACCTCCAATTGTTCAGGAACTACAATTTCCATCATGCCCAGTCATGTCTGTGAATGTCAGTGTTTTACGTCTCATGGGATGTGTAGTTCTACAACAGCTAGAGGGCCGTAGTTTGAGAATCCCTGGCTTAGAACACGATAAAGGTGGCGGTGGGCGGGGGATGGGGATGGTACCCCCTTCCGCCACCTGTAAAAGTATTTCAGAGGCTGCTCTGGCTCTCTGAATTTTTACACAGAAAGAATCGCCAGCTCAAAAAAAAAAAAACACACCAGATTATGGTTGTAGCTAAGTCGCACCCTCTCCGCACTGGCTGTGATTGGCAGGAGCCAATGGCTCCTGCTACGGTCTCTCAACCAATAGGGAGAGAGACCTAGGACAGCCAAGGCTTCCATGCACATTGCTACTTAGCCCCATTCCCACATATTGCTATTGGCCCACCACTGGTCTATAGGACATGCAAGAGGCAGGAAGGGGTAGGCAAACATATTGCCAAGTACTGTTTTATGGTTTGCATCTTTAATACAACAAAATTTACAATACAATCTTCTGAAATAGCTTGTAGACATAGCTGATTAACAGTGAGGGCGATCATAGAGAGGTATCAGTAAATCAAATTCACATATCTACTGTACAACATTGAACTGTAAGGAAAAAAAAAAAACACGACTTACATGTGCAGAGACTTTTGTGCCTTTACTACCTCTTCCTTGGAACTGTAACGGACCAGAGCAGTACCGTGGGGCAGGTTCAGGTGGAATGTAATCAGAGGGCCATGCTGCATACACAGCGTACGCAGGGTGGAGCCATCAATCTGTGGACAGAGGTAAATAGGTGAGTACAGAGCAATATTCAACAAGGTTGAAAGTTTATCACTGCAAATCACAACTCACTTGAGGTGTTAGGTTTTTCAAAACTAGCCAATTTGTTATTCTCCCTGAGCTGCTATCACTCCAAGTAGAACCTAAAGAAAAAATACAAATAAAATTAGCATCAAATTGTTAAAAGTATTTGTTAGGGCAGTCAAAAAATGCAGGCTATAAAACTGCAAATAGCCTTGTTTAGCTATAACATCCATTATAAGACTGATGAGAGTGTACATGTAAAGATGTAAATCGTTGCGTAACTTGTCAGCACTATATAAATACCTGTAATTAATAAATAAGGCCTCTGCTCTGAGCTGATGTCAATTGACAGAGCATGGCTTGGGGGCCTGGTGACAAAACAGGCAAGGCATCCTGCACCTCCAAGCACCAAGCCCAGGGATGCAAACCGACCTTGCCAGCATGGACCCACTTCTCTGCTTGGCATGATCAGATTAAAAGAAAGGAAACAAGGGGTATTAGCAGGATTCCCAGGAATTTTATAGCAAATAGATGGGAATTGAAGCATGAAGCTAGCTTTTCAAAAATGTATGTTAATACACAAATGCATACATTTAACGGTAGTATAAAGATTAACACTTTAAATGTTTAAATTCACTGCCGGGACCACTTTTTCTGGACGCAGAATCAGCAGCAAACTGCTGTCATAACCGCGGTATTTAATGTAAAAAAAATGACATATGTACTGTGGGCGGTCTTGAAGTAGGTAACTATCCACAGTTCAAATGTTTATTGTACATGTAGGTTTTAGAGTACTTAGCAAGGGTTTCCCCTCCACTTCATTAAGCATAGTCCATTCCATTAGAACTAGGCTACAACTGCTGTCACAGTCACCTCAATAGGTTAGAGCTACACTAGGATGTAGTTAGTAGCATATGTGTGCTGCTATAATCTGTAGAACTAACAATTGACTGCTAAACAGAAGGAACAAATGGCTCCCTATGGAGTAAGCTACACAAGTAGCAATCTCATAAGACTACATAAATCTGCATGTGCAAATGATCACTACCACATATTTTTGCATGCTACCTGTATAGCGCAATCCGTAGGGAGCCATTTGTTCCACATTTTTAGAGATAGATTTTAATAGAGTGACTGAGCTACTAAAATCTTACACATAGCTCTGGCTAGGGTAACCTTAGATGATGTTGTTTAACCACTTCCCGACCGCCCACCGCAGGTATACGTCGGCACTTTGAGGATGGATATCTCGGTAACGGCAGCAGCAGCTGCCACAACCGAGATATCCATCTCTTCTGTGGGCGGTCGGGTAAACGATAATGGCGGTCTCCGCGGCGGAATCGCCGCGAGATCGCCGTTATCGGTGGCGGACGAGCGTCCCCCCCCTCCCGCTGCGCTCCCGCGCTCTCCGCCGCTTACCGGAGCCGTCGGTAGCGGCGGAGGCGATCGGGTGCGCTCGTCTGTTCAGCGGGGATGCGAGTGAGGGAAAAAATTTCCCTTGTCCATCCCCGTAGCTCTGCTGGGCGGAAGTGACGTCAAACGTCAGTTCCAAACAGCGTCTTAAAGAGACATTTTTTTTTAAATGTCATTTGAAAAATGACATTTAATTTTTTTTTTTTTTTTTTTTTTGCATTTTAGCCTAAATATGAGATCTGAGGTCTTTTTGACCCCAGATCTCATATTTAAGAGGACCTGTCATGCTTTTTTCTATTACAAGGGATGTTTACATTCCTTGTAATAGGAATAAAAGTGATAATTTTTTTTTTTAGAATTTTTTAAACATCGCCTATCGAGATTTTTAAGGGTAAAAGTTTGACGCCATGCCACGAGCGGGCGCAATTTTTAAGCGTGACATGTTGGGTATCATTTTACTCAGCGTAACATTATCTTTCACAATATGTAAAAATGCAAAATTGGGCCAAATTTATTGTCTTATTTTTTGTCTTATTTTTTAATTTAAAAAAGTGAATTTTTTCCCAAAAAAGTGCGCTTGTAAGACCGCTGCGCAAATACGGTGTAACAAAAAGTATTGCAATGACTGCCATTTTATTCTCTAGAGTGTTAGAAAAAATAAAATATATAATGTTTGGGGGTTTTAAGTAATTTTATAGCAAAAAAAAAATGTTTTAGTCTCGTAAACACCGAATCTGAAAAACAGGCCCGGGGCTAAAGTGGTTAAAGGAAAGGTTTACTTTTAGACAAAAACACTGCACTATCAACCTATAAGCATCTAAGCATCATAATGGTCACAAACAGTCAATGGTCAGTAAGGCCTCAGTAACCATAAGAATCACAGGAAGGAAGGCCATCCCATATTCCAGAATTGGATTTCTGAGCCCCCAAGCCAGAGATAACCCAGCAAAAAGACCTGTCCAAATAAGGCCTGTCCAGGAACTTGAATGTTTTGCTGCAAATAGACAGAATGTAGCATTGTGGAGGTCTGGAGTGAAAAACTGGGACATTAGAACAGCCTCAAATGGAGACAACTATCAGATATCATGCAAGATCAGAAACAGGCCACTTCTGGACTGGAGAGCGCTAATCTGAGATAAGAGAAGATTTTTTTTTTTTCCACAGGAAAAACCTAGAGAAAAAGAAGACCTCTAGGACTGAGCTTTATTCAGGACTAGACCCAGATACTCCACGTGATGAGTCAGTACCAATGACTCTTTCAGATGGTTTAGGACCTATTGATCACTAGAAAGTCAGGATCACGCATTGTTCGACAAAACCTGCATCTAGTTATAGAACAGGACCATGTCTAAATACTCCAAAGGAAATGTCACGAGAATGCAACAGTGCTAACACTGGGGCTGGCATCTTGGTAAACACTATGCAGAAGCCTGGCCCCAAATGACATGGCCATGAAATGGCAGAGTTAGGCTCCACACAAAATGTAGAAATGCTAAATCGATGGAAAGATGGGAACATGTAGGTAAACAGGGGTTGGGCAGGGGAACTACATGCAGGGTTTTTTTTTAACCTTAGTTAGGGCTTGACAAATCTGCTTTAAATCTAGGAGCCAGCTAATAAAATTAGGAGCCAGTTTTTTTTTTTTTTAAACAAAGTTTTAATTTCAAGAACAAAATCCCTTCTTCTATGTAGCCCCCTGATATGTATCTCTACAGATGCACGACACAGGTTTACACACTAGAGAATATACAGAGGTGTCGGTGTGTGAAGATTTTTTTTTAGCTCGGCTGTGAAAAACAGCAGAGCTAAAGTTTTTTGTTTTTAGATGTTATAGTGGAATTGCGCCTCAACACAATAAAATAAAAGTCAGCACCTACACATACTGTAGCTGATGACTTAATAGGGCACTTACCTGTCCTGGAATACAGTGAAGTCGGCGCCCCAGCCGATTTTTCCATTATCGGCCGATGGAAGCCGGTATGGGAAAACCACCAGTGAAGACTTGTGGCTTCACAGCAGATTCCCTACTGCCCATGCGTTAAGCACGCTGCACTCTACAACTGGCCCGGGGGCGGGGGAAGGAGGGAGGGAGGCCAGACCGCTGACGTACCTTGTCGCGGGGAGGTCCGACAGAAATTCGGACAGGTACTGGAGGGGGAAGAGACATAAGCAGAGATTTCACTTTTGGGTGAAACTCGGCTTTAACTACTTTCCTACCAAGCACTTTTACCCCCTTTCTACCCAGGCCAGATTTCAGCCTTCAGTGCTGTTACACTTTGAATGACAATTGCACAGTCATGCAACACTGTACTTTTGTTTACTTTGCTATAGAAAACAATGTCTGCCTTTATAACCACTTTAAACACTGTAGTATGGGCTATACTTTATGATTAAAGAAAAACATTTAAGCACAGATGGGTAAAGCCTCTGACAATCAGAATTACAGCAGAAATGCCTGAGATCACCAACAGGTGGTATTGTAATTCTATTAGTTTTTTTAATAGAAGTCTGAC
This sequence comes from Rana kukunoris, assembly GCA_029574335.1. NCBI lineage: Eukaryota > Metazoa > Chordata > Amphibia > Anura > Ranidae > Rana > Rana kukunoris. Next base: position 30,536,781 of record CM056054.1, read on the forward strand.
CTCTCTCTTAAACTGTAAACAGGAAGTGAAGGCAAATTTTGGAGTCATTGCTTTTCTATACTACTTACCTGGTGTGTATCTGGAGTCAGAAGCTCCCCAGCCGCCACCAAGGCGCAGGGAGTTATTATCCCAGGCGGACATGGGTGGCTTCTGACCTGTAAGCCCTGGGGGAGGTCTGGACGGAGCACTGATATTTTTAGATGGCAGAGGGACTTTCCACAGCTCATGAGCCAAGGATGTGTTATTGACGGAACCAGGAGACCAAGTAGGTTTAGGATCACTGTTTCTAACTGTTGAAAAAATAAATAAAAAAATCTATAAGTCATTTGAAGTTCATTGATGTCAGTGGCATTTCAACTTTTATTCTAAATAGATCAACACTGCTGCGAGCAGACATGTACCTGAAGTGCTTTGTGCGGTACTGCTGTGGGAGACATTGTAGGCATTGGAGGCACGAATGGATGACCAGGCACTATTTGAAGGCAGCGTGGTGTTAATAGATGAGGATGACCCTAAAAAACAAACACACTTACATTTTAATGCACATTACAAGACAGTAAAGCAGTGCTGCACAAGTTCAGTCTTTGAGGGTTTTTGTTTTACACTGCAAATGTGTATGCCTTCGCCATAATACAAACAAACTCTGCCTCAATGACCACAGGCAGTGTGCAGATACAGGAACGGACATCAGACATCTCACCAATAGCATTCCCTTCGGATATAAATAAAAAAAGAAATGCATACAGCAAAAATAAAAACAATGTGGCCCAAAATAAGGCCCGGACACAGCCGCGTCCTTTATTTCATTGCTATAAAATGTAGTAGATCATCACGCTGCTCCGCACAGCTCTCTGAATAGGCCCATTGCATTCTAAACGTCTACATACGAAACTATATGCTGTACACATTGTTTTTTATGCCTATGTAGATGAGCGATGTAAAAATGCTTTCATACATTTGTCTATATGTCCTACTCAGCACTGAAACTGTACATCTCAGTATAGGGAAGGCTGCAGGTACTCACCACTATTTCTGTCCCTGAGGTGGTCCACACCCCGCACAGTATTAATTGACAGATTATTGATGACACTGCCAGGAGTGACATACGGGTCAGTTTCTGGGTCAATGTTTGGATATCCTTTCCATGGCTCACCGGGGCGAAATTCTGAAATAAAGCATTTGAGCTCTCAGTATAACAGAGAAAGGAAGGAAGGAAGGAAGGAAGGAAGGAAGGAAGGAAGGAAGGAAGGAAGGAAGGAAGGAAGGAAGGAAGGAAGGAAGGAAGGAAAGAAAGAAAGAAAGAAAGAAAGGTACCAAAAATGCACCAAAGCCTGAAACTAATCAGGAATTGTCCCCCCCTCCTCTCCAATTCTAGCTTACGACACACGTATAAATACAGTAAATCCAACCAATGAGAAACTTAAAGCAAAGCTCTGAACTAAAATTTTGGGACATTTTTCTCATGACCTCTTGGTATCTGTAGTCACTCATGGTCCTAAAGTAAAACAGACTAGAACATAACTCAGGTCTAAGGCTTTTTATATAGTTTCTACAGGAAAAGAGATTTGAATCTTGATTTGCAATTTCTGAAATAGAGAGGGTTCCCAATGTGCAAATTAGCTGATCTCCAAAATCAAACAACCAAATTAAATTTTAAATCTTCTCCCTGCAAGATAATGTCCCAGTATGCATTGCATTGGGACATTATGCAAGACTTGGCCTTAGGACAAAGCCCACCAGTGACACGCTGTCACTGCTGGCAGGGCTTCCTTCCAGGTTCGCAGGCTCTGGTTGCTTAAATGGACGAGCCGCAATGACATCAAATGCGCATGGGAGCCTCGGCCGCAGCACAAAGCTCTGAAGGAAAAAGGCACAAGTATGCTGATCCTTCAAAGCGCATGCTCTGGTGATGTCACCAACTGCAGACACACTGAATATCTCAGTAACAGTGCACGTTTAGGATATATTTTTTTTGTACCTACAGGTAAGCTTTATTATAAGCTTACCAGTAGGTACAAGTGTCCAATGGGCGGCCGCTACCACTTTAAGAATACAACATGCCTACTTAAAAGGAAAACTCCAATGACACAAATACAGAGGCTGCCATCGCTGAATGCTTCTGAAAATGCCAACTACTGGCTGTCATGTAGACTTACTGCTTATGTTAATCTGAGACCTTGAACAACTATGGTACTTTATTACAGTATTTAGACCTGGAACACGTATGCACACTAGGCAATTTGTTCCAGGTCATGGACTTAAAACGCATGACGCTAGAGACAGCCACACAGATTAGAATTTTTAGAAAGAAGTCCTGAACAGCAGGCTCCAAATCCCTCTAAATAGTTTTCCTTTAAGGCCCCTTTCAGACCGGTGGTCCGATTGGATCCTCCTGGCCATTTTTCAGGCAGACTCAAGCTCACCCCTCCATTCTCCTTAATGGAACGACGGCTTACATCTAATCCGATGCGCTAAAAACAGACAGATGTTCCTCCTCCATCTAGCGAACTGGATCAGATGGCAGCTGATGTAAACAGACAAGCAATTAATTTACATCCGAACGACCATAGATAAGAAAGGGCTGTGTCTGTTCTGCATAAGCAAAGTGGACCAGTCAGTCATCCACCTGCACAGCAGGGATCGGTGGACAGATTCCCCGTTGAACAAGTGGCAGAGTCAGCACCATGTGGAAGGGAGAATCCGATAGAGTCATAGTATAGGTGTACCTGCTCCCATTATTTCAACACCATGCCTGACAAACTAAGCACAACGATTACCAGAGTTCTTTAAAGCAAAACAAAAACGATAATGGCAGTAGTCTCTTACCCGGTGGCCAGCTGACACTGCTGGAGCCATTTGGCGATTTGGCACTGGGCCAGCCATCCCCTATAGATCCTGGAGGGCTGGATGGAGAATTACTGCTGTTCATGTATTCATAGGAACCAAATGGAGAATCTTCAAGCCTAAAGCCACTAGAAATAGCACCTGTAAAGGGAACAAAATGTCCAGTGAGATGCTGAACGTAAACAAACCCCAGGTAAAAACTCTGCCCACTGAACGTCACTTACCATGTTTACTGGAGTTCTGGTCCAGTGAAGTATTAGGAGACATGCTGTCAACTGTAGTCCATTTCCTCAGACGGGACTGTGGTTCTTTCATGCCCCCAAGTTCCATATTTACATTTGAGTTTAAGCCTAGAACATAAAGCAAAGATTAAAATATGCTGCGTAGACCTCGGAGAGACAGGGCGCTTTCAAAAAATGTATCTATCTATCATATATATATATATATATATATATATATATATATATATATATATATACATATATATATATACACACACACATATACACACATATATACACACACACATATACACACAAACACATATACACACAAACACACACACAAATACTTTTTTACACTATCCCTTAAACAAAAAAAATTATCACTTTTATTCCTATTGCAAGGAATGTAAACATCCCTTGTAAAATAAGCATGGCAGGGCCTCTTTATTGTGAGATCGGGGGGGGGGGGGGGGGGGGGGGGGGGGGGGATTCATCTCACATTTTCACTTAGAAGCACCTCTCCCGCCACCTCAAAAAGTGATTCTGTGGCAAATCTGTCGCCGGGATTACTGTTAAGAAGTCTGAAGGAGAATCGCCCAATGTATAAAACAAATACCAGGGGTTATGGCAGCTACCTAAACGTCAAACGAATGACTCATATATACAGTGGGCGGTTCAGAAGTGGTTAATAAACGTTTGGATTACCAAGTCTTAAGTGACAAACCCAGTAGGTACAAAGCAAACACCTAAATTGAGATCTGAATAGAGCCAACTGAAGACAAAACACCATAGTGTGTTAAACTACTAGGTATTCTGGCAGCCACAAAAAAAAGTGGATACTTTAGAATGCAGGTGAACTGTATAAGGGTATGCGCATCAGAATCTGAGAAACACTAAAGACAGTTTAGGAAAATGACCTGTAATATGGTAACTGTACATGTTAAAGCTGCTGGGTAGAGGGTATATACACAACATACACACTCAGTTTCAAATTTGAGCAGGTGAATGACAGCATTTAGTAAATGAAAGAGAATGCACTCACCTAATGGGAAGCCATTGAAAGTGTTGATGGGTGATGGGACTTTGGGATGTTCCGGGGCCGAGTGGGGCATCACATTTTCAAGGTAGGACTTCATAGGAGGCTGGTGGTGCATTGGTTGCTGAGAAGGAGGCATAGCTTGCTTCATCAAGAGATTGGGATCAAGCTGACGGGACTGTTGCATACCAAAAGATCGGGCCTTAAAAAGTTAGTGTCATTATTAGACATAAAATGTGGTAAAGACATTGCCATCCGTATACATGCCATGCTCATTAAAGTTACCGACTTGTGTTCTTATTCAGATACACTCAGCTGGGCCATGTTGAAGAGAAGCTACACACCGATCCTAATATTTTAACTTTTACATGCGTAATGGAGCTTCAAAAACCTATAACCGTTTTAGGCCTTGCATATGAAACATTGGACTGAAAGAACAGCCTCTTCCCCCCTCCTGGTAACCAGTATCTGCTTTATATTCTCACCTGGCCCAACAACAGAAGTGAAAAGCCAGTTTATTGATAGGAAGGATACAGACAAGTCACAAGCTTCATACAGGTTATGCGATGGGTGGGAGGTTTCCACAGATTTGACTGGCAGAACCCCTGGGATCATCTGGTCAATACAGTTCTAAGCATTTATAAAACTTCCCGTCATGAGAGAAATAAGACAGTTACTGCTAAAAATCTTCTGAAAGTGCGGCATACTTGGCTGTCATGCCATGTCTAAGGCTTGAATACTTTGGTCCAATGTCCTTGAAAAAACATGGAGTTTTGACTTCACCTGCTGCATGCTAGTTCTAGGCCTGGCACTTTTTCCTTTCTGATAAGAGTAGAGAATAGGTTAAAAAAAAAAAATTCTGTTCATACCATTTGGGACATTTTCCTTCACTTCCTGTACCAGACACACAAAAATTATTGGAAATCTCCCCAAGCGAGGAGAGTTCCCTTCTTTAACAAATATTTCCAGAACTGCTGTCCCCATTGGACAATCTTTCCTTACCACTAGATCTAGGGAGGACTCTAAAATGTTGAGTTTCCCCTCACTCTCAGGGACAATGTTCCCAATTACAAATAAAGGGATGCATGACCACGGACAGAAAAAACCCCAGAACTCCGACAGAGGGTGTAACCCTCTTAACTATCTAAAAGAATAAAAAATAAAATTGTGTTTGCCTAGAGATGCACTTTAAAGCCAGGGGCTTTATTTAGATCAGCAATGCTAACCTTCATTTTTTGCCTCATGACAGAAAACATCACATATTCATGTAGCCAATATGAAGTCATGAAAATTGTACATTCACCTACCTGTTGTTCCTGCTGCTGCTGCTGCTGGCGCCCCCCTGTGGGCATTCCTCCTCTTTGATTCTGCACTTTCTGTTGTTGAGCCAATAACCGCTAAAAAAAATATATAAAATAACATGCTCAAACATCAAGGAGGTTACTAATGCATGTAAAAGGTATAGTGAATAACTAGAAGAGGAGTGCACATTGGGTCAGAGAATTTTTTTATAAATGATACACACACAAACACACACACACACACGTAAAAAAAAGTTGTAGGCAGATTTGAAAAATTGTCAACTTTAACCACTTGCTTACTGGGCACCATAAACCCCCTTCGTGCCCAGGCGAAATTTCAGCTTGCAGCACTGCGTCGCTTTGACAATTGCGCGGTCGTGCGACGTGGCTCCCAAACAAAATTGGTGTCCTTTTTTCCCTCACAAATAGAGCTTTATTTTGGTGGTATTTGATCGCCCGTGCGGTTTTTATTTTTTGCGTTATAAACAAAAAAAGAGCGACAATTTAAAAATATATATATATTTTTTACTTGTTGCTATAATAAATATCCCAATTTTTTTTAAAAAAAATATTTTTTTTTTCTCAGTTTAGAGCGATACGTATTCTTCTACGTATTTTTGTAAAAAAAAAAAAAATCACAATAAGTGACTGCTTTGCGCAAATGTTATAGCACCTACAAAATAGGGGACAGAATGATTTTTTTTTTTTTAATATTTTTTTTTTACTAGTAATGGCGGCGATCTGCGATTTTTATTTTGACTGCGATATTGCAGCGGACACATCGGACACTTTTGACACATTTTTGGCGCCATTCACATTTATACAGCGACCAGTGCTATAAATATGCACTAATTACTGTATAAATGTGACTGGCATTGAAGGGGTTAACACTAGGGGGTGAGGAAGGGGTTAAATGTATTGCCTAGGTGTGTTCTAACTGTGTGGGGGGAGGGGGGTGACTGGGGGAGGTGATCGATGCTGTGTCCCTATGTACAAGAGAAACAGCATCTGTCACCTCTCCCTGACAGGACGTGGAGCTCTGTTTACACACAGAGCTCCACGTCCCTGCTCTGTCACCGACGATCGCGTGTACCTGACGGACATCGCGGCCACCGGGTACACGCATCGAATCCTCGGTCATGTGTCGGGACTGTTTTTCCCCGCCGCGCGCCACCCTGTGGCGTGCGCGGGGAATTACAAGTAAATCACATCCAAAGACGTGACCCCGGTGCCTCAGGTCCGCGCTGTTGACGTATTCTGTCAATAGCGTGGACCCGAAGTGGTTAAATGCTTTCAAAAATAGAAGTGTTAATAGTTTATTTTTATGAATTAAAATGGAAAGTAAATGAACAGAAGAGAAATCCAAATCAATACTTGGAGTGACCACCCTTTGCCTTTAAATCCGTATCAATTCTTCTAGGTACACTTGCACAAAGCTTTTGAAGGCACTCGGCAGGTAGGTTGTTCCAAATGTTTTGGAGAACCAAGCACAGATCTTCTGTGGATGTAGGCTGCCTCAAATCCTCCTGTCTATTCATGTAAACACAGACATGAGAGTAGGACTCTGGGGGCCAAACCATCACTTGCAGGACAACTCCTATACACTGAATATAGTTCTAAATGACATTGACGGTATGTTTGGGGTCACTGTCCAGCTGCAAAAATGTAGGGCCAATCACATTTCTCAGCATTGAGGACACCACTGATCCTGACCAAATCTCCAACTCCATTTGCAGAAATGCAGCCCCAAACTTGCAAAGAACCTCCAACCATGCTTCAATGTTGCATACAGCCAACTCATTGTATTTCTTCTCCAGCCCTTCCCCAACAAACTGCCTCCTGCTACAGTCAAATATTTCACATTTTGACTCCTTAGGCCAGAGCTCCTGCTGCCATTTTTCTGCACCCCAGTTTGTTTGTTGGTTATTGTGCATACAACAGCCAAGACTTGCTTCCATGTTGGAGGTTTGGCTTTTTGGCTGCAATTTTTCCATGAAGACCACTTCTGACCAGACTTCTCCAGACAGTAGATGGGTGTATCTGGGTCTCACTGGTTTCCACCAGTTCTGTGCTGATGGCACTGCTGGACATCTTCTGATGTTGAAGGGAAGGAAGCGCGATTGTGTCTTATCTGTTGCATTAAAGTTCTTTAGCCAACCACTGCGTCTACGGTCCTCAGCGTTGCCTGTTTCTTTGTGTTTCCTCAAGAGTCTGCTTTGAGACTGGGTTCACACCTATGCGAATGTGACTGGCTCTCTATGGAGCCGGTTCACATATCTCCGCAGCGGGTCCGGTGTGGTGTGCCGGAAAAGCGCATTCTTTTTTTGGTGCGTTTCAGGTTCGATTTCAGCCCAAAATTCTGGCTGAAATCGGACCTGAGCCAGTGAACCAACATGCAGCGGACCCATGCTGTGAGCCGCATGTGGGGGTGGTGTGAACCCGGCCTAAAATCTGTGCCTGGGAGAGCAGTATAACCACCTTGTATGCTCAGTCTTGCCATGGTGTATGACCTGTGACATGAAACGGTCTTCCACAAACTCACCTTCCTCACCCAGTTTTAAGCCTTCTGGCACAGTCGTTTCAGTTATTGACTGTTTCAACTCACATATGAAATTGATGATTAGCCCTTGCTTGGCATAGTTGAATAATCATACACCTGACTAATCCTAACTTAGTGCAAGTGAACAAGTTGTGCAATTGATGCTAGAGTCCAAAGAGTATATCACACCAAATATTGATTCCTGTTTTCGCACTTTGCATTTTGAAAATTGATAAAAACAATTACATATTATACATCTGAAAACATTCTTTTACAGCATTTCTTCACACCTGGCTAAAACATTTGAGATGTATGTATGTATGTATGTATGTATGTATGTATGTATGTATGTATGTATGTATGTGTATATATATATACACACACACACACACACACACACACACACACACACACAGTATGTGTCCATGTTGGAATACATAGTAAACACTATAGAGCGGAATGATGTGGCAACAAAACCACAGGTTATTGCCAACAGAACTTGATCTGCAGATAGAAATGGCTTCACATATCCAACAAAATCTGGCAGGACTTGTATAAAAATTTAAAGCAAAACTTACTTGCAGCTGAGAGATCTGAGAGAGCTGGGAAAGTTGACTTAGTTGTGAGAGTTGGTTCAACATGGCTACTTGTTGGGGGCCAAACAGTGGATGATTCATTCCCCCATTGTTAGGCGGATACTTCAGTAAAGGAGGGACCTGAAAAAAAAACATAATAAAAGCTATACAAATCGAGTTATATTAAAATCATATTATCAGAATGCATGGTAAATTGCTCCTTTCCAAAGATCAAAAATACTTCTGATAACAGGTCCTATCTTCATTCACTTGAAAAGCTACGGTACCTTAGGAGCTTTTTAGCACACATTTCTAGGTGTTGGATACCTGCTCCTCATATATGCAGCCTCTTGGTGGAGGGGCATTGGTGCCGAATGGCCGCATATTTTCTTCCATTAGTGCAAATACAGCTGTGCCGAGAGCATGCGCCCTGCGCACTCCCGGTCACTTACCACTGGGCTCTCGATCGCCGTTTGTGATCGGTAGCGCTCCGATCTGACCGTCCTGACAGCTGACAACTGGTTTCAAGGAGATAAAGTTAGCCTATACTTTGCAGTTTTTTTTCTTTAAATATCCCTAGGTTTGGTTTTCTTTATTCCATGACCCCAGCACTTTATTGTGAAAGTAGATAACTTGGAGCATTGAGAGTCGCCACCTAAATGCTCACTTATACTAAACATCTGAGTTGCAAAAAGTTTCCAGAAGTTTCAGAACGAAGTGGCAGCTCTGTACTATTTGGGAGAAAAGTAACCTTTGCTCTTTGCTTCACCATACAGTTTTTTTTTTTAATAGAGCTGTTAGTTCTATTAAGAAAGCCCATACTAAGAAGAATACATAGCAAACATTAAAACGTACTCTACACTTGTTCAATAAATATAACTTACCCCATCTAACCTAATGCCACACAGGGAGTTTTCCCTTGAAGGCTGCTGCTTTGCAAGCAACTAAAAAGCGTAATGCTCTACTAAGGTGGAGCTGTGGACTGTTTAAGCCACAGATGGGGTTTCAGCAATGAGGTTTACATTCTGGTTGACAGGGCACTTAGAGTTGTGACAGATGCACACAACTGATGAGAGCTTGGGAAATACTGGTTTTAGTGAACAGTCCTGACAGGTAGACAAGAACCTACCTGAGGGGGCATAATATTAGGAGGCACTTGAGCACGGAGATTAGGCTGAGATGAGTTGAGTGCTTGTGATTGAGGCTGATTGCCCCGAGCTTGTGCTGCATTGTTAACACCAAACATATTGGGATTGCCATTCTGCAAAGAAAAACAAAAAAAACGAATGAGTTGTCGATAAACAAAATACAGCATATTTATTAGGTTTTTAGTCTGTTGAATTTACATACTTTGGCTATGCATTGAAAGTCAAAATTACTTATTGTAAGAAAACATTCAATTGATATTCCCCACATTAGGAATTACAACCAGATGAGGTTAAATTACTAACAGATAATGCAGCCATTTTTATGGTGTTTATCTGTGCAATGAACTGCAATACTGCTTTTTTTTTTGTATTTATGGGGCCGACTTACGGGGAAGATTAGACATGCAGAGAGGCTTTCACCCTATGGAGCACTCTCAATAAAAGATGACTAATGTCCTGTACACATATACAATAGGCACAGAGCACCCCTGGCACACTCACCTGTCTCACAGAACTGACATTTGGCATAGCCAGCCCTGTGAAAGAGCCAAGGGATTGAGTAGGTAGTGCACTATTTAGAGGGGGAAGCTTCATGTTCTGATTGGCAAGAAATTGCAGATTTTGTGTGTCTTCTGCTACAATGCCATCCTGAAGAGGGGCGAAGTAGAAAAGGAGTGAAGGGCCCGGAGTATGTGGAAACAGGGTGTGAGCAGGATCCCGGAGCAAAAGCACAGAGGAACGCAGCATGGAGAAAGGCAGAAAAACAGTGCTGGTTAGTGCTATGAGAAAAGCAAGATGTCACACTAAAACAGAGGGGTGACTACAGCTAGCAGTCATGAACGTTGAACAGTTAAGAGTCTACTAGGAGACAAAGAAGCCATATATGTACAAAAACAACCTGAATAAGTCCGATTACAATTTATGTGAGGAGTTGCAAAATGTGTGGAGAGAGGATGAAGAGTACAGAACGTGTCCCACATACAGAAAAAGCTCTAGGGTAAGTTGTGGAGGACTTAATCTACTTTTCAAGGAATATACGCACCTTATCAAAGTAAGGATTGTGATCCATGGAAGACTCTTTGGAAAAGTGTCGTGGACCAGGGCCTTTCCCAACCACCCTGCTGTAATCTGCACCACCATGGCCCGATTTTTCCATATCCATACGCTTGTCTGACATCATCCCTGCATATACAAACATAATAGTTTATGCCTCCATGTGTAAAAAGAGAAGCCACCTATAAACAAATATGTATAGAAAGGGTACTGATTGTTTGGGATATATACACAATATGACCTATGCAATTCTTGGCTTAAAGTTGTCAAGGCTCCTGGCAAACTGAAATGCAGGGTTAAAATCAGGACTGAATTAAAAATCAATATGAAGTATATTTGTGCAATACATGCAAACCTTCCCATGTTTTGTCTCAAAACTGCAAGTACAGAATAAAAGGCATATTGACTTACCTGTCTAGGAATACAGTACATGTCACAGGCAACATTTTCATATACAATAGGTTATAGGTGTGCAGCTTTAAGTGATTTGACACTGGCACGATTTTGTCCACACAGTTCTGGGAATTAATGAACTACAAGTCCTGTACAAGGTGGCTTGTAGTTCTCAATGAACTTCGTGCACTGGTGAGCATCCTCGTAGTTCATTGATTCTTCCTGCATGGTTACCGTCTGTCCATAGGGAGACATGGGCAGACAGCTTTACCGAGTGTCTGCAGGAGCCTGTCATTGCAACCTCTGAGCCAGTCAATGCTATCAGGGGAATCGGGAGCCACATCCTCCAAGTTTGCAGGAAATTTTCCCCGTTACAAAAAAAAAAAAGTTTGCAGGAAAAGTGGAACCTCAAGGAGAGAGTCTCCATCTCAGAATTATGAGGAAAAACTAGGCAGAGAACGTCATTTTACTTGCCATCTCCACCCGGGACACAAATGACTCAAGGACCACACGTCCAAAGGCTTAGGAAAAGATGGGTAGGAGACTGGACACAGACAACTTGGCCTGGAAAGGAGGAGAGCATGCAGGACCCACTTCCCACAGGGAGTACCTGCAGCCTGCCAACCGCACCAGAAGAGATTGAGGCCTTAGCGGAATACTTACCCGTATAGTAGCCAATAGAACTCCCAGGACACACTGGCTCCCACGAAGGGCTGTTGGCCAAACTAACATCGTGACACAAATGAAGATACTCCATCATAGGTGTCACTGAGGGAAAACTTGCTGGTCACCCCCAGTCCTGAATGGGGCTATAGCAGCCAACTCCTGCATGTAGCTAGGGATCTGGATGCGCTTGCAGTCCAGCTGGGAGGACTTCCGGCTCCAGATTATCCCTATCCCATCTGTTGCTTAGTTTGGCTGTTGATTGAAGGTCATGGGGGGGGGGGGGGCGCAATATAACCCCTATGGTCAAAAGTACTGACAAGCAGTGTCCATCAATGAACGTAAGAGAAAGGGTAAGCGTGTTCGGAAGGAGCACACAGTAACCAAGGAGACAAATACTTGCGGCAAAAGGATGGGAGGAATCGCCTGATCATCCACCTGAGACTGAGCGGATTACATTTTAGCACCAAGTTTGTACTGTGAATTTAATACTGTAAAACTGGGGCTGTGTTTAGATTGTACAGGGTGATCCTATATTACTAGTTTATGATGCTGGACTGTATATTAAGTCCAGGCTTTGCCTGTCACTGTGGACTCACAAATGGGTCTTCTGGAACTGGGTTCCATTACGATGCACCATGGCCCTGAACCTGTATAACACCCTGTGGCTCAGAGCTTGGCATCAATACAACTAGTGAAGTTGATTTCTCAGCAAAGGAGAAGAGGTTACATCACTTTCAGATGCTAGCAAATAATGGGGGATTCATGAAGGAAGGCTTATAGGGGAGGTGCCCCAAGGGGCCGTGTCCTCAAAAGCACGCCAGTGCCCAATCACCTGAAGATATGTGCCTATAACCCATGTTGTATGAATATGTTGCCAGTGTCCTGTACTGTACGTTTAAGATAATACCTGTTGATCAGCCCAGTCCTCTGCTACTAGGCTATCAAAATGCCTTCCTTTCTCATCTCCATAAAGGAGGAGATATTTTGTAGTCCATGGGGAACATTGGGCAGGGCCGATTTGAGATTTCAGTGCACCAGAGGTACCATGTGGGCAGCTAAAACAAGATGTTAGAATCTCACTGGAATTCTGGCAGAACAGGTATTTTTCTGTACTTGCAGCATTTTTAAAAAGAGAAAACAATGAAAAATGTGCATGTATTGCATACATGTACTGATTGATTTATTTTTTTCGATTATTTGTCCAGACATACACTTTACACTATAATGCCTATGGAAATGTTAAAGAAATAAAGACTCTACTCTTTCTCTACACTACATTCAGCAGGAACGTGAGCTTTACCGATTGGCGAGCTATAGGTCTTGCTTAGCAGTGGGTATGTGTGCAGTCTGCCGCCTGTGCCACAGACTTCTGTATTTAGTCCATCACTTAGCATTTGATTGCTCAGCAAGAAGAACTACACAATTTCAGTGGGGACTACAATTGGGCATTAGATTAAACTTCAACGATGATTCAACCACAACTACAAGCCATGTTGTTCAATTAGCTTTTCGACATTACAAACCATACTGTCAAGCAAGCACTTCCTAACCTCATATGTCAACAACTATGAAAGTTATGCAATAGCAGTTGTAATTATAAATACTTGCAGCCCGCGTGGATTCCTTCTCACATGTGACAATTACTAGACAATAAATAGATCCTATTCGTTTCCAGTTTCTGTGTACACCAGGGGTCTCAAACTCAAATTATCTGGGGGCCACTGGAGGTATAAGCTGGGTGAGGCTGGGCCGCATCAAGTATTGGACCAAAATTTTAAAATGTACAACTGATGCAATCTTAATAATAGTTTGCCGCCAGTGTGTTCTGCCAGTGTGCCCATCAATTGCTGCCAGTTTGCCCATCAATTGCCGCCAGTGTGACCATCAAACACAGCCACCTTGATGGGCACAGCTGAGTGGCTGCGTTTGATGGGCACAGTGGCTGCGTGTGATGGGCACAGTGGCTGCGTTTGATGGGCACAGTGGCTGCGTGTGATGGGCACAGTGACTGCGTTTGATGTGCACAGTGACTGCGTTTGATGTGCACAGTGACTGCGTTTGATGGGCACAGTGGCTGCGTTGTGATGGGCACAGTGGCTGCGTGTGATGGGCACAGTGGCTGCGTGTGATGGGCACAGTGGCTGCGTGTGATGGGCACAGTGGCTGCGTGTGATGGGCACAGTGGCTGCGTGTGATGGGCACAGTGGCTGCGTGTGATGGGCACAGTGGCTGCGTGTGATGGGCACAGTGGCTGCGTGTGATGGGCACAGTGGCTGCGTTTGATGGGCACAGTGGCTGCGTGTGATGGGCACAGTGGCTGCGTGTGATGGGCACAGTGGCTGCGTGTGATGGGCACAGTGGCTGCGTGTGATGGGCACAGTGGCTGCGTGTGATGGGCACAGTGGCTGCGTGTGATGGGCACAGTGGCTGCGTGTGATGGGCACAGTGGCTGCGTGTGATGGGCACAGTGGCTGCGTGTGATGGGCACAGTGGCTGCGTGTGATGGGCACAGTGGCTGCGTGTGATGGGCACAGTGGCTGCGTTTGATGGGCACAGTGGCTGCGTTTGATGGGCACAGTGGCTGCGTGTGATGCGCACAGTGGCTGCGTGTGACGGCACAGTGAGGCTGCAATTAAGGTTTTTTTTTTTTATGCAGACAAGGAAGGCAAGCTTAAAATAACACAAAAAAAAAATAATTCTGACATTTTTTTTAATTAAAAATATGATGGTCACCTCAGTCCAATCCCCCCTCCCCCCCCCCCTCCCCAATACAGACTAATTTAAGTTGTCTCTTACTTTTTTTATAGTTCACTTCTTCTTCTGTTGCAGACAGTCCACTCCACTCCAGACAGTAGCAGGCTGAGGCAGGCAGCAGGCTCCTCGTGTCTTGTCCTCCTTTTTTTTTTTTTTTTTCCCAGACACAGCTCCGCGTGAGTCCTCCCTTCCTCTCTGCCTCAGTCACCTCTCACCCCCGGCGTGACGTCACGCGGTGACGGCGCACGTCGGGAATATACCAGCTTTCATGGGGGGGGGGGGGTGAGAGGCAACGCAAAGAATGAAAGGGAGCCAGGACCAGGACAGAGGAGCGCAGTCGGCACACAGTGTGCCACAGCCGCTGCCTGCGCTGTCTGTCACTCAGTGAAAGTGAGTGACAGACAATCCAACTGATCTGGCGGCCGCGGCTGATTGCGCTCCCCCCCCTGTTAGACTTGGTAGCGCCAGGGTCACTCGCCCCTCCCGCCCCTGCCTTGTACCGGCCCTGCTGCATGCGCTGCAAAGTATGACACTGTCCGGGGGAAGGGCTTGACAGTGGGCCGCAAAATCTTGGTCTGCGGGCCGCAACTGGCCCGCGGGCCGGGAGTTTGAGACCCCTGGTGGTACACTGACCAGACACACAGACCGAGCAGTCACAACCTGTGTCAGCATCTTTTGTTATACAAACTTGTTCTGAGATTCAAGTTTTCAGTAATGCTAGTACCATTAAAGCAAACTGCCCTCATGCATACCTCCAGAAAGATCCATTTTATTGCTTTGTGAGGGGTCGTCAGGTGACTCTCTCTGTAAAGAAAAGAAACAAAAAAGTTAGACGAAAGCAATTTCACACAAAAAAATAACAAGTATAACAAAACCTTTCCATCTAAACATACTGAATATCCTAGGTTGTTGAACTGTTTTACAAATGGATTCATCCAGTTCTCATCCTGTTTGTTTCCATTCTTCATCATTCCCTGTGGGTGAAAGAAGAAAATTGCTCAAATACAAACTGAGGGAAGAGGTAACAGTAAAACTAAAGCTAGCCATAATTTTTAAGCCAACGGGCTAAACAAAAGAAAAAAAAAAAAAAACGCAGATTCCGTCATCCACACATACAAAGTCTAGGGTTGCACAGACACTGGTATCGGTGCTAATACGAAAAATTTGTACGAAGGTCTTCTACTTGTGCAAATGCTCCGATACGTAAAAGCAGCACCTTTGCGCTACGATCTGAGCCCGTACAAAATTAATGGGCTCAAATCGCACTCCAGCGGATTGCAAGTGATTTGAACAGAAACATGGTGCAATTCCTGTTCTAATCACATGCAGTTTCCCACCCCACTCTTGTGTCAACCCAGGCTCGTCATAGTAACTTCAGCTTGGGTTCACACACGAGTGGTGCGGAAAGCTACATGTGATTTGGATAGAAAAATGCATTGCATTCAGACAGTGGCTCCCGCTACGGTCAGAACTAACTGATCACCAGCTGCAGCTTGAAAACGTTGCCATTGCAGAAGTTGCCTTGCCCACAAACAACAAATGGATGGTCGAGAGCAAATTAAATAAAATACACATGCAAATTATGCAGTGAGGGTGGGTGGCTAGGCATGCGCACCCTGAACCTGGAAGCGGCAGCAACGTACAGGTACGTCTGTGCCTGTATGGGCAGCCCATCCAAAGTTAAATACAGGTGGGCAATTCTGAAGCGGTTAAAATGTAAGCAGTCATTTGGTTTTGCATTGGAGCTGGGTGTAGGCAGAAGAGTCTTATGTATATTGTTTGGGGGGGATTGGTTGTGCTCTGACCCCATCCCGTCTCTGCTCATCCTAGTCCGTCCAGCGACTGTGGACGGTTTCTAATGCGAGCAATTCTGACCCCCCATTCCTTCCCCCCCCCCTTTTTTTCCCCCGTGTTTTGTCATGTTTTGTATGTATGTGGCCTGTTATTGTATACGTGTTTTGAAAATTCAATAAAAACAATTTTACAAAAAAAAAAAATGTAAGCAGATTAGGAATCTGAATATGACCCGATATCATTTACTTGCACTATGCAAAGTGATCGGAAAGTATTTTTTTCTATAAAAAACAAAACACGTTATACTTACCTGCTCCGTGCAGTGGATTTGCACAGAGCAGCCCAATTCTTCCTTTTCCCGGGTCCCTCTGTGGTGCTCCCTGGCCCCTCCCTTCTGTCGAATGCCTCCATAGCAAGCAGCTTACTATGAGGGCACCTGAGCATTTAGACATGGAGCTGTTGCCTTGCCCCGCCCCCTCTCCTGATTGGCTAACTGACAGCAGCGGGAGCCAATGGCGCCATGTTGCTGTCTCAGCCAATCAGGAGGTAGAGTCTCAGATGGCCAAAACACTTGTGGAATCACTGGACACAGATGGGGCTTAGGTAAGTATTAGGGGGGCTTCTGCACACAATAGGCTTTTTATCTTAATGCATAGAATACATTAAAGCGGAGCTCCAGCCGCGAAATTTTTTTTTTTTAAAGTCAGCAGCTACTAACAGTGTAGCTGCTGACTTTAAATAAGGACACTTACCTGTCCTAGGCGCCCGCGCTGATGGCCCCCCCGATGCCGGTCCCACGATCGCTCCGAGTCCCGCGCCGAGTCTCACGCTGGCTTGTGAATGGGCGCGCTGCTCTCTGAGAACACACACAGTTCCCAGAAAGCAGCGCGCCCATTCACAAGGAGGAGAAGAAGAAATCGGACCGCGGTGCAGGTGAGGCAGATTACGGACTTCCGCATAGCAACAGCTATTTCGGGTGAGTATTTTTTTTTTTTTTTTTTTTTTTTTAAACATGGCAAAATGTTGTTTTCATGGGTGGAGCTCCGCTTTAAGATAAAAAAAAAATCCGACTTTACAACCGCTTCAAATTGGGAGAGAAAGCAGATAAAGCAAGGATATGCAATTAGCGGACCTCCAGCTGTTGCAGAACTACAAGTCCCATGAGGCATAGCAAGACTGACAGCCACAAGCATGACACCCAGAGGCAGAAGCATGATGGAACTTGTAGTTTTGCAAAAGCTGGAGGTCCGCTAATTGCATTTCCCTGAGATGATCTTGTCTGCGGAGTCTCCCTTCACTATCCAGCCACAGGCTGGAGGAGTGTCAAGACCTGTGTTTCTTAAACTGCAGTAGAGAAAAAATAGGTCTCCAGCCCTACCAGATACGGTTGCTCTCTGTGGAAGAATTGTGTTAACCTCAAAACTGGATATGCATATATAGATCCTTTTGCAGCTAAAATGTGTCATCTGTCCCCCTTTTTTTTTAAATGGAGTTCGTTATTCATGTACCTCCCCACCAGGAATGGATATAGCTACTATACTGCCCATGTTATGCCTGTATTTGGCCATTTCAGCAGTTCAATTCCAGACTTACAGTAAAAATATAACATTAGAATACTGATCTATGACAGAAGACTAAATATGTTGAATTCAAAATGAATATAGATTGTACCCAGTCAGAAAAGCCCAGTCTACTTGCTGTAACTCTATGGTATCGAAATATGAGGTCTCGGGCTCCACAGAACATAGAGCACAGAGCATACATTAATATAGGAAAGTTCAGCATATGAATGTCTATCTGCAGGACAAGGGTAGAGGGGGAGCAATGGAAAATATGATTCATAGGGAAATGCAAGCAAATACATATGCAGAAATTTTACTTGCAAAAAAGTACCAAAAAACCAAGAGCTAAATTTAATTTTGAACATTGAATTGACAATTGTGCCCCTGAGAATTTTAGAAGAGTATGAAGTGGAGCTAACCTTTGAAGGCATTTTCTTCATGTATGGTGGCCAGTTCAGAGACTGATTGTTGTCCTGTGATGAATTGCTGTTCCACATTCCTATCTCTACATCATCATCATCCCAACCAGAGTTGCGCCCTCCAGGCCCGGTCATTTCCTCTCCACACCAGCCACCATCTTGCATAGATTTGGGACCTGTAAAGTAAACATGGAATTTAATTTATGATATATAGGTCTTGTTTTTGAAGCAAAGGTGAGAATAACATCTCACTGTTAGGCCCCACTCACATGTGCATTTAGGGGTTGATTTTCATTTCACGTGGGAGATTCAGCAGGGTTTGTGGGAAAAAGCTGGGGGGTGGGAAGCACCACACAGCATTGAGAAGCTGGCATCCCATGCAACCATTTGCATGTAATCTGACATTCAGTGACTACCTGTGGATGATTGGCACTGGAGGCAAACAACATCCAGAACTGATCATCCACAAATCTTTGCATGTCAGATTACATGTGACTGGCCGTGAATGGCTGTGTGCGTTGTCAGCCTCTCACTGCCACTAAAGGCATTTGTGAAAGAGGCCTTTCTGAAACTATATTTTAACTACAATACATACCGGGTTTGCCTGGAGCCTGCTGGCCAATAGGAGTTTGGTTCCAACCGGATGCCGCCTCTGAATTTTGGTCCCTCCAGCCACCACCAGTTTCCATAGGTTTACCCCATGCAGATGTACCATTATCTACTGCTGGCGCTGGAGTCTCTGGCCAAGACTCACCCCATCCTATAACAAAGAAAATAAAATACTGAATGTATGAACAAGCACAACACTCACCTAAAAGCTATTTTTTTTTTCTGTAAAACTCAAAAAGGGATTTTGGATAGAGTATTGCATCTAAAGTCAAACTTGCATAAGTAAAATACGATTTTAGATCCATTCCAAACTCAAATTTTTTGGATATAAATTTTTACTTAACAGTGAATATGTGCTTTGTCCACACAAGGCATAACAAAGTTCACTTCAATGCATCATATATTAATCATCCTTTATCCCCTACCACTGGGAGCAAAGGAAGCCATGTAAAAGTCCTTGGAGCTGTAGTTTACACAGGGCTAGGGAGTCTGGGTGTGGCATAATTATTAGTTGAAGGATGAAGGGTGACATTCAGTGCCATGAGGGAAAGGGACAGATCTCGATTTAGAGACCAGTCAGTCATGGCCCTGTGTACAGCCAAGGATCCAATGCACTTCACTTGAAGACTTGGTTTTGGGGATGCCGGGAGATGTCATCGAGACCCTCAATGTACTATGTGCTACTGAAAAGGGTATGGGTTGCATAACCCATAAAAGTTTTTAAACAAAATGAACAGGCTACACATCATTGCTACTTCAATACTACTGCACTTCAGATTATAGCTTAAAAAACAGTGGGAATAGCTGGTCTAGACATGGATTTACAGTAATTCAAACAATTTTAGGCATGACATAAAACTGGTGTGTGTCAAAGGCTTCATTACAAAAGATTCCAAGCACTTACCAGAGCCGTTACTGCTGCTCTCCTTGTTTGGCACGGCACTTGGTGTTGGGGGCACATGATGCACTTGGGTTTGCTGTTCTACCCCACTTGTGGTGGCATTAGAGGTGTTTTTATCCCACATGTTCACATTCTTGTATTTGTATTGGTTGGGATCACCCCAGGCTGCAGTTCCATCATCTATTTCCATTTTGCGTCGGATAGACTCTGGAGAGGGCTCCTCCCAACCTGTTGGCTCTTCTTCCCTTGTTGGAGTTGACATTGATCCACCTAACCATCCAGATGGTTTATTGGTAGCAGGCGGTGCTACCCACGACCCAGTCTCTGGCTTTTTGCCCCATTCTGATGAATTATTTGATTGAAGGCGTTCGCTCTCCATTTCAGCTGGACCGCATTTGGAAGAGTCTCCTCCACCCTGGGTGGGCTTGGCTGGCTCTGCCCATCCTTGTTTAGCATTGGCTTTAGATGGCTCATTCCAGCCTGATGAGTTGTTAGCATTACCGCTACCCCAGGAGTTGGATCTTTTATCTCCCCATCCAGTCCCAGATTTGTCACCATCATTGTCAGGACCTGACTTGGCTCCAACCCAATGATTACTTTTGGAATTGTCTCCCCAACCATCGCTACGGTGTCCCTCCCACCCTTGTTTGACCTTTTGTGCATCATTCCAAGTAGACCTGTCCTCTTTACTATTACCCCATGATTGATTGCTCTTGACTGTTCCAGTAGTAGCAGCAAATTGATCCCCCCATTCCCCTTGGCTTACGGAGCCTTTGGCATCACCCCACCCTGTAGCAGGCTTTGGATCTCCCCACCCAGATACTGATGAGGTATCATTGCTATTAGGGTTGGGTTTCTCCACCCATCCCCCTGAGTTAGAAGTCTTTGACACAGAGGCCCCCCAAGAATCTGTTCCATTGTCAGTCTTTCTGTCGCCCCGTTGCGCAGCAGCTTCGCTTTTTTCCCAGGCAGTGTTCTGTTTAATTGGAGTCTGTCCCCAGCCAGAGTTGCACAAGACCCGAGGATCAAGATCACCTTTATTTACAATACTTTGGAGTAACGTGTGTTGGTCCATCTTCCTCCTTTCTGCAGACCGCTGCCCATTGTCTTGCTCACTCTGGCTTCCAGTGCTGTCTATGCTACCTTCGCTTTCCCCCGTACCTGTACTTTTGGCCCATACATTACTTGTCTCGTTGACCCTTAACCCTGTTGAATTTTGCCCCGTGTTTTCTTTCTCGGCAGATTTCCAGGTGTTTGATGCCTTTCTGCCATTTTCTGCATTCTCGCCGTCATTGGAATGCTGATTATTAGAAGGTTTGTTCCAATCTACATTTGAAATATTAGTGCCAGTGTTTTGTGCTGGGTTTCCCCATCCTCTGTGATTTCCACCTGTCCCTCCATTTCCGCTTCCCCAATGCATATTTTGGGAGTTTACAGTCCCCGACTCCCATAATCCTCCTTTATTCCCGTTGATTTTATAGTTTGGGCCATTGGGCCCGTTCATACCCGGCTGCAGTATAGTCGCATTCACAGTGTCGCCATTAGCTTGCCCTTTAGGGACCGAACTTTTATCTCCGGAGTAATTTGAGCCGGAGGTACCCCATGTAGTACCGTATGATCCGCCATTTGTTTCCTCACCATTGCTAAGGTGAGGATTGGAAGTGCCATTTGTAACTGAAGGGGTGTGAAGTGGAGACTGATTCATGTTACTCGCACTCCAGGCCCCATGCCCTGTAGAGTTAGGCAGTTCATTTGTCTGCATTAAACCAGCAGAGTTTGGTAAACTAGAGGTCATAAAGTTAGTAGTGTTATTTGGTCCAGTCATTTCAGTGTTAAGGTTTTGAGGTTGTCCACTATAAGAAGCCTTCCTTGTACCACTGTGTTCAGAATCTCCATTCTCCTGAATGCTTCCCCAGGAGCCCGGGGCAGAATTGCCCATTTTAGGATTAATACTCCGATTGTTAGACACCTGACCTATAGTACTACTTGGAACATTTGTGCCAGAATTATTAGACCCTTTAAGGGTATGTCCATTGCTGTCCAAAACAGGCCAGGCACCGTGGTTGCCGTTCATGTTCAAAGTGCTTGGATTTAGTACTCCATTTGACGTAACGACATTGCCCCAAGCATTAATCCGGTTGTGCCTACTGTCTGAATTGCTATCGGGGCCATCCTGACATGTGCTTATCATGGATCCATGAGTGACACCCCATGGGCCATTAATACTTCCACTGCCTGCATTATTGCTGTTGACCAAAAGTTTGCTTTGGGAACTGTGCCCAATGCCATTCCTTATGGTATCCATTTCCCCTACGTTGTCTCCAAATGGCACAACTTGGCCCTTTTCCAGCCCAGAGTTTGGTTTAGAGTCAATATCCATACATTTTGATGCCGATTCTGAGCTGTTTCCGGTGATTGATGGCCACGCCTCTTTGTCTGTGCCGTCTACAATGACTTTTTCCCAGGTTGTGCCCGATTCACCATTGGAAGAGACTGATCCCCAGTGTGAACTTTCATAGTGAGAGCCTAGACTGCCATGATTGAGATCTGGGAAAAGCAAGAAAAGTAAAAAAAAAAGTCATATCAGATAACGTTTAGAATTAAAAAAAAAAAAAAAACATTCCACACAAACTTTGTGGCACATGCGATATCCAGTTCACCTAAAACAATGTTGTGGAGTGGATGCCAATCTGAATTACCCACTTGCATCTGTATCTCTTGCCATATCCTGCAGACTTATCTCTACAGGGGTTTCTACTGAAATTAAGATCACCTTCCTATGACTTTATAAGGTGCGCAGACTCGTGGAGTCAGATTCAGAAATATATTGGAAAGAGTGCAACATACAAAAATCAAATGGATGATTTGGCCCTCTGATTTCTACCCAAAACTGAAGTTTTTGCTTGGAATTTACCTTTTATCCGGCCATGTCCAAAGCAAAGGGTAAAACATACAATGTTTTAAGCATACACCAAGCATCAACTATTGCCACTGCGCAATCTCTAGATCCTGTTTAACAGTAATCTATTGCCTTTTATTAGACATTATCTTAGCGATATGAGCCAATGTTGTATAAACACGTTTTGCATGCAATGTACTGATCATGGGGGCAGCCATATTTGGATATATGCAGGTTCTGCTTCCACCTGTGTAGTGCTACACAATGGTTGCACCTTACTGTTTATCTTTGTGTAAATTTATGGGTGTAGACTCAAAAGAGCAATGCACTACCCATGTGGCCATATCTTATTAGGCAAAAACGAAGAGTGATTGCAGCAACAGACAGATCCCCTAGTTTAAAAGGGGGGGGCTATAGAGATCTCGCCCAAATCTTGCAGTCTATGATCCAATTTCTAGACAATCCCTATACGACAATTCTCAGAACAGCTGCACAGGTTAGTCAATGAATTGGCCCCAACAGTACCTCCTGTTGCCAAGAACAGTCCTGTCAGGGCAGAAGACCTGCTTTTGTTCTGCTGTAGGTAAACACTAAAGCTGACCATACTTTAATCTTTTTTTTCCCCGTTAAAATTTAAAAAAAAATTTAAAAAAAAGGGAAGACGACCCAATTTCCCTATCCACATATTCAAAGTGGATGTGGGAATTGCTCCCACTGTGCTATTGTGTTCTGACGACAGGGAGCCTTCCCTGCTGTCAGAACACACTGACCAGTGTTGCCAGCTATAACTGGAGGCACTGGTCATTCAGGAATAGCCCAACAGGCTGGTTGTAGAGCCGACAACCTGAAGATATGACCTTCTGTTCAACCAGCCTGCCCATACATGGATCGAAATTTGTCTGGTCCCTACTGAAGCAGCCACATTTTGTTCCATGTATAGCCCACCTTTACAGTCTCTGAAGCACATTCCCTGTATTAGGTGTGAACCATTAAAGCAATTTGGACTCTTTTTTGGCCCGACACTCCCCTTTGGTGGTTTATAGTTTTAAATCTACAAGTAAAACTCAGTTGGCTGAGTCAGTCACTGGCTTCTTGCCCATCGCAAAGGTTAACAGTAAGGTTTGCGTAATGTTTGTCACTGCCTCTTTTGCAATGTGTCCGGTGCGCTTACAGCTGGAGCCCTCAATTTTGTATTATGAAAAGCCATCAAAGAGGGAATGCCACATCTGCATTTCAGTTTAATGGCCTACAAGTAGAGCTGGAAAAACTCTTAGGGAAAGCCTGCCAATGCACTCCAGAGACAAAAAAAAAAACACATAATCCAACTTATCAGCAAGCACAAAAAAACAAGGTGGTGCCGACTTTTAAAGTGCAATCTATGCACCAGGCTTGTAATAATCTCATATGATGCACACAAATACATAGCAATTAGCACGTAAAATACCAAGCAAAGCAAGATTGCAAAACCCGTTTAAGATCAGCAGCCAATGTTGCCATGGGATTATTTTTTATGTAAAAAATAAAATGTGTGTGTATGTGCGTTGAAAGCTGTCTAAAACGGAGTTAAAAAATAAAATTAAGATCGAGTAATGTGGTAATACAGACATGACAACATGCAACAAGAACACGGGGCTAAAATACAGAACAGTCATTTATTTCCCAAAGAAATTCTAATACAGACTGTCGGGTTAGCAGCCAGCAGCAAACAGAGCCAGAAATCCAAGCCATGGCTACGAATGAAGGGATGGTGGGGTTAACTTCCTATTTGTGTTCTCTAAATCTATAAGAGAGGAGGATGGGGGAAGGAAGGAGGGAGGGAGGGTGGGGGGAGCCGAGTTAGGACTTCACTTTCCTAGAACAATCTTGAAGTCTTAAACCTTAAACAAAAAAAATAAAAAAACAGCCAAACAGCTCCTAGCAACAGATCTGAAACTTCAGTCACCAGCTATTCATGTAACAAAACAGATTCCAGCGGCCCTAAATCACAGAGTAAAAATAAACCCATATTGAAAAACAGCAGTGACGCAGGTCTAAGTGGACTGCAGCTGAGGAAAAAGTAGATGGGGAACTTAAGTAGAAAGCCATAATCCAGAACTCATGCTTTCCCATTCGGCGACTTAATGCAAACAAAGATGGCAATTATAACCAGCTATCAAGTGCAGAATTTCTTCCGCTAGCCAAAAGGCTTAAGAAAAAAAATCACAGGCTACTTGAAAGATCCCTGCAGTAAAAAGGCATGTCTAATGGGTCAGACCACCCAACACAGATGCGTCCATGGTGGATGCTGGTTATCCGGGAGTCTTCCACCATCTTCTAGTGATGTCTGAGGCTACAAGAGTACACCTTATGTAGTTGCCAAGTGGTAGTTCAATGAAAATCAAACAGCCATAAAACACATGTACCTTCATAAATACATAGCACCATGTTTGACTTCTGGCTGTCCTCCCATTTACAAGCAACAATATTCAACCCATAGCATCACTCATCCCCTCGTGTTAACTATTTCTACTAGGGTTGTCCCGATACCACTTTAAGACCGAGTACAAGTACCAATACCTTTTTTCAAGTACTCAGCCAATTATCGATACTTTTTTATGTCATGTGACAGTGCCACATGTGTCAGTAATTTTATTTATTTTTTACTATTTTTTGCTACATTATTTTACAATGTTTGGGAAGTGGATAGTGTCAGTGTGTATTTCAATTATTTTTTATTATTTATTGCAATTTGTTTTCTTTTTTTAGCCCTGTTGGGGGGGCTTTGGTGAGATATTAGGGGTCTTAACAGACCGCCGACATCTCCCCTTTGAGACAGAGAAAGGGAAACAGATTCCCCAGTCCCTTTCTCAGCAGCCTCGGGTGCACTGAAAATGAATGGAGAAGAGATAGAGGCTCCTCTCCATTCATAAACTGAAGCATCATAAACACAGGTTTAAATGTTTCAGTTATATGAATGGACAGAGTCAGTGATCCTGATAGATGAAGAACAGAGGGGGTGGAGGAAGACATGAAGGGGGGCACAGAGCGTCAGGGGGGGGGGGGGGAGAGCAGCAGAACGGAGGGGGGACACGGAGCGCTGGGGGGGAGCAGCAGAACGGAGGGGGGACACGGAGCGCCAGGGGGGGAGAGCAGCAGAACGGAGGGGTGACGCGGAGCGCCAGGGGGGAGAGCAGCAGAACGGAGGGGGGACACGGAGCGCCGGGGGGGGGAGAGCAGCAGAACGGAGGGGGGACATGGAGGAGGATACAGGGACAGTTAGCGGTGTCTGGTGCGGCTTTGGGGGAGTTACAAGCACCGATCACCGCTGTACAGATTTCACTAAAAGTAGCTGAAATGGGGATCCGGGGAGAAGCTGTCTATACAAGCAGATCGGTGCCTGTAACACCCCCCCCCCCCCCTCCAATCATCCCTGACTGCCCAGGTATCGGGTGAAGCATCGGAGCATTTCCCAGTGAGGTCTTGCTACCACATGACCTAGATGGGGGGGGGGGGGGGGTTTTGACAGATGCATTCACCAAATTTGTTAGTGGCACTATAAAGCACCAGGTGCACTTTACCTTGCCACTACTGCCGTAGAGCTTCCGCAACTCTATGTTTCCCTCTATCAGCTTTCCTCTCTATGCTTATTTTACTCCCATTTTTATTCCCCCCCCCCATTTAGCTTGGCAACAGGTCACTGGAGGGATCACTCACCAGACATTTTCTTTATGTTTACTTCAACAGTTTGTTGTTGGTAGAAAGTACAAGTGTAATTAAAGCGCAGTTACACCCAAAAGGAGAAGCTCCCCTTTTCTGCCTCCCCCCTCTGTTGCCACATCTGTGGGGGGTACCTTGTTTTGACAAATACCTGCTCACTTCACCTACACCTGAGGGCCGATTCCAGAATCAGCACAGGCGAGGGCAAGGCAGGGAACGTCTCTTTAATGTGGTTCTAAAGGCTGAAAGTTTTTTGTTACCTTCATGCATTCTCTTCACAGGAGAAACTGCTCTCCGGGCTCTCTCCCTCCTCCTTGGCTCAGACACATCAGCAGATGCAATTTGCTTCTGCTGCTGTCAATCACAGGCAGATAAACACTACAACAACAAACACAGAGGGCAGGAAGCGAAAACACACACACCGCTTGCTTGGGGACAATCAAAAGGGGGAGGAGCCAGCGGGGGACTGCTCTGTGCAAAACCATTACACAGAGTAGGTAAGACATTTTCATTGTTTTCTTTAGTATGACTTCAAGGATGATTTTTACTTAACATTCTAAAAAAAAAAAAAAAAAAAAGTCTCACCATATTGTTCTAAACTACTATCTGAAACGGTCAATTGTCCAATATTATTCTGGAATTTCTTATGGCTAAAAAAGGGTTTAAAGAAAGAATTAAAAGATAGCCACGGGGCAAAGGGGCAAGAGTTGGATGGTGTTGCTAATAAATGCCTGTCAGTTTTTAATGCTGGACAACCAGATGAAAACATGGTGCTATCCATTTATATGGCTGTTTAATGTTCATTGAGTAATTCTAGGGTGAACGTCTACCTTCAAAAGCTGCTAATTTAGTGTTTTTTCTTTTTTTTTAAAACAATGCTGTGTGGTCTGTAAAACGTCCAACGGGAAGATGATCCCCCTGCATTAGCCCTTATGTGAGGCAGGTCTACCATTAGTGTTAGAATAGAAAAGTCACAGAGTATTCTGGCGTTACTAGTCATGCTAGTATTAAATCATCCCCCCCCCCCCCCCCAAAAAAAATCTACTTCCAGAAGTTTGAGTCTTTAAAATACCATTCACCTTGATGGTCATAAAGACAAAGTCCACTGCATTTCCCAGCTCCTCACACCCAATATGACCATTTAAAAAAAAGATTCACTTTCAGCAGCATCATAAAAGGAGCCCTAAAATAGTGTATACTTTGTTTTTGGACCCGAGTTTACCCTTTTAAGTCCTATTCTTAAGGCACAATCTACCATTTTCAAAAAGCCTAATGTACGCACTGACATTTATTCAATCTTTGCATTGAAGTCTGAGGATCATTGCCAACCTTTGCTTAAGAAGAAGCAATGGACCATGAGTGTGGTGATCTCATAGCACTTGTACTTCATTGGAGATCTGCTGGGTTGGCAGATCTGTAAATTGATGACACGGCTCTGTGGGCAGAACCACGCACAGCCCTGCCGAATTCCAAACTAAACAGATGTGTGCAGGGATAATCCCCCCCCCCCCACCCCCCATATGATCCAAGTGACTGTTTCACGTTACAACCTAAATTTGGGTGCATAATGAAACATGGTCAGAAAGGTGGACTATTCTTTAAGAATACCATTACCTAAATACCCCAAAACACATCCAAAAGCTCAAGGGCAACATTAGAACATTTTTATTAGTGTGGTCCCATTTGTTTTCCTTTAAAAAAGAAGAACAGGTTCCTACGCCTACGAAAGTTTTCCCATAGAAATTTGTTACATTATGCAAAGCTTGAAATACAAAAAGTACAAAGCTGAGCTCCCTGTAATACAAATTGCTACCATGTTGGTTTTATCTGTAATAGCCGTGTACTGGGAGGAGCAGACAATGAATCTGGATCCTCTGCAGACACGCTAGGGAACCAGTAATCACCCACTCGGGAGGAGACGAATAGCCACACAATAAAGAGGATTAAAATAATGAATGGCTAAAGTTATAAAGCAGCCCATACATGGGGAGAATTTCTTCCCTGAAACACTCGATTTCCACATCACAGACATTGACAATCCCTCCCGCCGAGCCATTGTATTCTCCCGACATAAGCTACAAGGAGCCGCTAGCGATAAACGCAGGTAAAATTCAGCAGACTTGTTGTACTGGTTGCATCGATCAACTTTGTACATTCAGCCTGCCCATACATGGCTCAAATCTCAGCTGGTTCCTTCTGAACCGGTCAACATTCGAACCGTCTATGGCCAGCCTAACTTGAGTAAAAATTTTTACTTCTATATACAAATTGAGTTATAATAATTCAGGTGATGCAGAGACCCGGCTCGGGAGCATGCATTAGTGCCCTCACAGCAATTGGGTGGCTATGGGGGCACTCTGGAAGGGGGGAGTATCCCAGAGTGCCAGTGGTGGAACCGAGAAGAAGACTGGGGTTGGTCTGTGCGAAACCACTGCGCAGAGCAGGTTTTTTTTTTTTAATACAAAAAAATGTTTATTTTACAATACCCAAGTTTTTAATTTTACCTTCACGCATTCTATGCACTTAAGTAAAAAAAACCTGTTGCAGGTTCCCCCCCTCACTCCCCAAGCTTGTCTCCCTCCCCACTGGTCAAATTGACAGCAACAAGAACCATTGGCTCCTGCTGCTGTCAATTAAATGCTGACGAGGGAGCAGGGCCAAGTCGTCCAATCTGGCTCAATGGAAGCAGACATGGCTGCTCAGGAGCAAGCCTGCACGAATGCCCCCATAGAAAGCAGCTTTCTATGGGGGCATTCACAGAAAGGAAGGAGCCTGGAGCACTGGTGGCGGATGCCAGAAGAAGAGGATCAGGGCTGCTCTATGCAAAACTATTACACAGAGCAGGCAAGGCTAACATGTAAAAAAAAAAAACACACTAAAGCTTTAGTGTTACTTTAACTCATTCAGGGGGAGATGTAAACTTCAATAGTGTACAATTCGCAGCAGCCCAGGTGCTGGCTACATATTGTTAATATTAACAGGTCGTCCCTGAGTAACTACAGTGAGAATGCTGAATGCATATAAACGTTGCACAAACAGTAAATGCACACAGAGCATGGACAACTTTTTATATAGGAACTTACTGCTAGCTAGATTCTGGAGTAAAAAAAGAAAAGAAAATGCACCCGTGAGCAAGAGCCCTAAGGCTTTGCCAATCAGTTTAGACGATCCTGGCTCATTTTTCAGTATCTGCTATTTCATCATCCACTGCCAGGCTAATGGCGGGGACCGACGGATTTTTGACGAATCCTTCATCCTGTACCATTCTTTCCTCCAGGGTAGATTGCTGCAAAGTGTTGTACCATACTGCTACAGGGCTGGTAGAATGAATCAGCGCAGTCATCTTCAATAAACCATGACAGACGCTTCCAATGTCAATCCACCGGGCTGGTAAAATGCAGCATAATGCAAAGTATTAAGGTGCCTACAGAAAAAACAGGCCAGGTCTGTTTTGCTGCATGTGATGCGATTCAAGCCCTGTTTAAAACAGCTGAGCTCTGTAGGGGTTAATCTTTGTATAGCCAATGAAGGCACCAGGGAATTTTTTATTTAAAGTGGGGTCCACACAAAAATGGAACCTCCCCCCTCCGGTGTCACATTTGGTATCTTATAGGGGGGAGGGGGTTCAGATACCTGCGGGGGTCAAGCCACTTCCTGTCCCTCCTGCTGTCTTCTGGGAAACACACAGGAAACACAGGCTTTCCCAGAAGTGCAAGTAAACCCCCCCAGTCGTTTTCAGCCAAGGAAGTCGCCATCTTTGCCTGTTTATTCTACAACTGCTATGATGCTGCACATGTGATCAGTTCTGAAACCAGCCATTGGATGGTTTGACAGGTTGGTTGAGAGCACAACCAATGGTAGTGTTACATTTCCAACATGTGCCATGTTTTTTTTGGATGGGTTTACTTCCACTTTAACTTCTCTTTTGCACAAAATTTACTATAGACACAATCACAACAACTCACAATTATTGCCTTGCAAACACAGTCAAGTCTAACTAAATGAAAGAAGTGTTCCACACATTTCTAAATATCCATGCTACCACAAAAAAAAAAAAAAGCAAAAACCACCTCTTCCTTATCTTACCAGATGACCGTCTTTCCCTCCCACACTATAACTCCCTTCATGCTCCTCTCCAATTATACCATCAGGCTGTCTGCCATGAGTGATTCTCAATGCTCAAAATACTGCCATTTGGGAATGTGTTAATTCTTGTGAAGAGTGCATTTAATAAAAAAAAAAAGAATAAAAAAAAGGAGACCCTGTCAGCAACATGCCGGTAAATGTAGAGAAAAATAAGTCTTTTAAATACATATTTTCAGCAATTTTCATTCCATACATGATTTTATTTACCCGAGATATGCCTCCTTGGACATCATGGCCCATTTCTTCTTCCAATAACTGTCTGTGCTGGTCCACCACCTCCACCCCTCCCCTCATAATCTGATGAGGGAAGGGAAATACTACAGAGTATTCCTGCTGGAGTTGCAGAAATCACATCCAAGATGGCGGCGCCCAGCAGAAGTCTCAAGGGGCTTTTACAGGTAAAGACATAAAATATATCAAATGTTCATCTAAACTTAAGCGGGGTTCCAACCACAATTAGCATTTTTTAAATGCATGTCCTTTCATCCTGCGTTTTTATAATATATATCCGGTCACTTACTATTTTTCAATCCGCCGCCGCTCCGCATAGTTAATCAAAAAAGATAGTTTATAAAACTATGTCCACACTGTTGTCATTTTGCTTGTGGGCATTGTGAAGCCTACAAGCACTTACTTCCTGGAAGTCTTGGATGGTAAGTGATAATTGGACAGCGCACTGCATCCTGGGAAATGATGACACACATTTCCCAGGAGCATTTGAGGGAGATGTCAGAATCCTGGGTGATTCCAAAGGCAGATTTTGTGGGACCGCATAGCAACAGGCCTCTTTTTCAGATGAGTAAAAAATAAAAAAAATAAAACTTTTTTTTTTCTTTTTTAGGTCCAATGAGCACAATAATGAAAAAACTATTTTGGGATGGAAACTCCACTTTAGGAGAGGATTTTGCTAAAATGGTCTGGCCTCAGGGTCTTTTTAAAGTTGCGCAGTGATCAAAGATGCGGTTCGCAGCATTAATCCTTCTGCAAATTTTTTACAAATGCTGTCCCAAATATTGAGCAGGCTTTTTTTTTTTTTTTTAAACGGGTGCTTTGAAATGCAGCAGTAGTGTGAATATAGTCCAATTACAAGCCTGGGTAATACTAACAACTCAGCAGGCTTTCCCCACCTCCAATAATGTAACTGGCTGGTGTCCAGGTGTGGATTGAAGCGGCTTATTTTACACAAAGGGTCTATAGCACCCAGCCTGTCTCTGAATAACCCAATCCACAGAAAGGACAGGACTAAGCTGGACACATGACAGAAAGGTAAACTTGTGTGGAAGACCTCTTTAGACAAAAAAATAAAACCAACAGAGCCTCAGATGGGAAGGACAGTGAACCAGTGCTTACAGCATAACCAGGATACCATGCAAATTGGCAGCAGTTTACAAGCCACAGGTAGCAAGGCAGCGGCTGCGGTACAAGTATACGCAAACAAAAATAACAGCTCCAGCACATCCACTGCAAGCAGCCAAGAAGCAATACACTCACAAAATAAGTGAATTAAAAATGTCATAAATGTGCAAGCTATAAATGCTTGGGTAAAAAATAAAATGAAATTCACCTAGCTGATTAGGGGAGTGGCTGACCAAATCCCGAATGGGAGGCATGCCTATAAAAAAGCGAAAAAATAAAAAAATATATATAATTTATGCAAACATTATTGCTGATGGATCGATTTTATCCTGCTCTTCCACACGGCTCTCCTGCTATTCATTACAGATTCTATGGCTACACATGTGATCACAGCAGAAGTGCCTAGCATACAATAACCAATTAAACAAAACAATTGCAGTATAAAGGAAAGGCTGCTAAATGCAATTTGTTTGAAAAGCATTACGAAAATCTACAAAACTTCATCTAGAAAGTCATATTTTGCGTTCAGCACTATTTCGCTCTTGTGAAAGCACCCGCTCAGCAATTGGCTACAATCACCTGCAAATAGGCAGCCCCATTGAAAGCAAATGGAGGCTTCCAGCTCTTGCAGCTAATTCCACCCACTCACATGTAATCTCTCATGCAGCGATTGGTTCTGGACGCATACTACGAGTGGGTGGGATTAGCTGCCAGAGCCAGTAAGGCTGCATTCACACCTAGGCGTTTTGTCGCCCTACGCTACAATACGCCGGACCATCGGATTTACATTATTCTCTATAGAGATCGTTCACATCTCCTAACGCCGAAAGATTGCCGAACTTCAAACAAGTCCCGGACCCTTTTCCGACGCGCTAATCGGGCGGCTCCGGCGTTCCGCATAGCCGACAATACAATGTAAAAAAAAACGCGGTTAAAAACGACATGTTTTGTCGCCGCAAATCGTGGGACAAAACGCCAATTTTTTTTTGTCGCCGCAAAACGCCTACGCGAAGGTGTGAATGCAGCCTAACATCCCACTGCTTTTCAATGGCTCTACCTACCTAATCACTGAGTGAGATTAGTTGTGGGGGCTCTGCCGGGCGGGCGCAGGGCCCCCCACAACACACGCAGGGCGGGCGCAGGGCCCCCAACACACGTGGGTCACATGCACTCTCCCAAGGGGGAATAAAAAAACTAGGAATACACACCAAACTTAGCATGTGCTCCTAATGTTCTGTTTTACCAGTAGATGGGTTGGAGTCAGTTAAAGAAGAGGAGGGTTGGAGTCACAGGATCACACAGCTTTTATACACAATGCAGAGCATTAACCCCTTAGGTTCCACAGCGAGTATAACAAGCATGATTCACTGCATATACAGACCGATTTTACTGTTGTGGGTTTAGTAACACCAAGCATAGCACTGTGCTCTCTGCTCAAACAGGAAGCTAGAAGCTCAGTGGATTGCTGGCAGACCAACGGGTATTTTTCCCTCTACCTACAATCCTTTTAAAGGGATAAAACATGGGGAAATGTGCAGAGATATACCAAGTGTTTATTACAGGGTTTGACAAATTTGCTTGAAACTAAGAGCCAGCTAAAAAAGTAAGGAGCCAAAAACACGTCCCGTCAAGCTTGCGCGAGTAGTGCCCCTATATGTAAATGGTATTCAAACCACACGTGAGCTATCGCCGCGATTGGTAAACCGAGAGCAATAATTCTAGCCCTAGACCTCCTCTAACTCAAAACATGCAACCTGTAGACTTTTTTAAACGTCGCCTTTTAAAGGGTAAAAGTTTGTCGCTATTCCACGAGCAGACGCAATTTTGAAGTGAGACATGTTGGGTATCAATTTACTCTGCGTAACATTATCTTTCACAATATAGAAAAAAATTGGGCTAACTTTACTGTTGTCTTATTTTTTTAATTAAAAAAAAAGTGTATTTTTCCCCCAAAAAATGTGCGCTTGTAAGACTGCTGCGCAAATACGATGTGACAAAGTATTGTAACAACTGCCATTTTATTCTCTAGGGTGTTGGAATAAAAATATATATATGTTTGGGGGTTCTAATTAGAGGGAAGGACAGGGTAGTGAAAAAACACATTAGAACTGCTGTTTTTTGCTACTTGTAATGTAACCTGTAATGCCAACGGCCACCACAAGATGGCCTCTCCTAGATTCCTTCTGCACACCTCAGCTTCCTTCTGTAAAGGCCGCAAAGCCGCGGCCTCAATTGCCGGCCAGCCCACACCCCAAAGCCGCGCCCCGGCAATTGAGGCCGCGGCTTTGCCGCCTTCTGCAGCCCTAAGCTTCCCTAGGTGCAAGGTCACAATATCTTTTGTCGCAATTGCGACCTGGCACCCGGATTTTGTCGAGGCCTGGTTTATTGTGCCCACACATACATGGTAAAAAGTAACCGGAAGTATATAACATATACTGGATGACATTGCACAGAACAGCCATGAAAGCACTTTAGATGCACCTTCTGGTGGTTTTATATTACTACAGTGCATCTTTTAGGGTGGCCAAAGACTAGCAAATTACTCAGGAATGATGGGTAAAGGATTTTGAAATGCTCAAAGCCTAGACATCAGTTAATTTATCTGGGAATGATACCTGTTTGTGCCGTCCTTCTGTACTAACCAAATAAAAACTGCACCACCTTTATATTTTTTTTTAGTTACGCACCCTTCTAAATTTATAAAGATCAACACTGAATGAAAAGTGAACTAAAACAGAAATTTCTTAAAGCATATACAAAGCAACAATTGAGTCATTTGAAGAAAAAAAAAAGAACTCTTTTTGATTTGTACTCTCTGATTTGCAGACTCCCTACAGCAGCTTGTGCCGCTAGGCTATAAATGAAGGTAGAACATTATTCTTGCACAGAACCCATCACAGCACCATCATTTGGCTTTGTTACAGCTGGGACAGATGGATAGAACAGAGAATTTTAGTGGGGATTTCCCAAAACTAGAGACTAAAGGATATTTCCAAAAAAATAAACAAAAAAGAAAGCCAGCACATAAGTCGACTGAACAGCAACCATGGAAAAAATAAATAAAATAAAAAACCTAGTCTTTCCTTTAGACCCCTTTCACACTGGGCTATTTTGCAGGCGCTATGGTGCTAAAAACAGCGCCTGCAAACCAACCTGAAACAGCCGCTGCTGTGTCTTCAGTGTTAAAGCCCCGAGGGTTTTCACACTGGAGCAGTGCAAAAAAGAAGAAGAGTCCTGCTAGCCGCATCTTTTGAGCGGTGCTGTATACAGCTCCTCTACCACACCCACCCATTGAAATCAATGGGACACCACGGTTATACCGCCCAGCAATGCGCCTCTGCAGTTAATAACACTTTTAACCCTTTCTCAGCCAATAGCAGGGGGGGTAAAACTGCCCCGCTGGTGGCCAAATAGCGCCGCAAAATT
The DNA here is from genome assembly GCA_029574335.1 of Rana kukunoris. Taxonomy (NCBI): domain Eukaryota; kingdom Metazoa; phylum Chordata; class Amphibia; order Anura; family Ranidae; genus Rana; species Rana kukunoris. Next base: position 30,572,122 of record CM056054.1, read on the forward strand.
GGCGGTAAAGCCTTCCCTGCCCCAGTGTGAAAGGGGCTTTAGTGCCCCATTTATAACCGGGGGCATGTCAATATTCAACACTAGGGCCTTCATTTTATAGCCATGCATCAAACACAGGTGCAGTGTGTTTTAGAGTAAATAACAGATGTGGACCTAACATCAGCCTCTTTAAAATCCTCTGTAAGACAGTACTCAGACTGAGAGTCTATCGGGTGCGCTGTATGGAACATGCCGATGGAAAAAAAGCAGAAAGCCGATTCTAAGCATTCGTCTGCTTCTCTTTCACTGTCCAATCAGCATGCTGGGAGATGAAAAGGGCACCAGTGTATCCCTTCTATAGTCTACATCTAAAAGTGGGATCATCCATCTGCCTTTATTGTAGATAGAGGCTCCTGCGCTACCGAGGGGGGTGGTGGAGTGGGATGGGGTCACTGCTGCAAACACCTGACACTCTGTTCTGGGCAGAGAGAAGTAGCAAATGGAAAAACAAGGGGGGTGCAGCGCAGACACCACCCCCCTTGTTTTTCCATCCATCTGCCTTTGCTGTGTAAGAGCTCCCATCAACATGACTTGGGTTTGTGTTGATGGCGATCATTCAAAATTCATCGACAACTGTGTTTGACCTCCTTCAAGCAGATTTTGCACTCCCATAGACATGTAAAGAAATGCAAAAACTGACTGAAGCTAACAAAAGTCAGTCAACACGGGACTTAAATCTCAGAACTGGAGAGAGATACAAATCTTGTAGGGTAAAACCACCACCTTATAAGCACAATATTTATAAATAGTTTTATTAGAATTGATGTATTTCGTTTCTAAGGCTCCATTCACATCTGAGCGACAAATCGCATGTCGCCCGATGCTCATGCCGCTGGAGGGGCGAATCCCTATTCATGTCTATAGAGATGGTTCACATCTCTGAAACGCCGAACGCCTGAAAAAAAGTCCCGGACCCTTTTTTTCAGGCGACATTGGCGTTCGGCCATAGACATCAATGGGGATGATTTGTAAAAAAAAAAAAATGAATGTAATCGCGGCTTTACTTGTCGCTCAGATGTGAATGCAGCCTTAGAGTTCAGCTTTAAAAACTAAATAACAGAAAGGGGAAGCATATCTATCAAACAGAGGATGCCCAGCAATGTTGAAAAAAATAATAATCGAATCAGCCTGGTCTCGATACTGCTGGGCCGTGCCCACTAGATTTGGTAGCCGGAATGCTAAATTCCTATATTCAAGTGATCTGATCTCAGGGACCTTTCCCACTGTGCAGACGGCCGCCCGGTTCTGTCTATGGCTACCTACAAGGTTGTTTGCACTGTGCTATTCTATATATACACACATTTCACTCTACGGTTGCCTATTTATTTGTATTGATCAGTTTTGTATGCTACACTGAGTGTCACTGTAATTTTCTTGTTCAAACAAGTCTAAGCTTTCTATAACTCACTGTACAATTTAAAAAAAAGTTAAAAAAACACAGGCAGTAAAAACGTATTATTCAATAAAGTGGTTGTAAACTGTGCCTAGTTATTAAAAAAAAAAAAGGCCACTGGCATAATGTGATGGTATGCATTGCACCTAACCTGTTGGTGACAAGTGGTAAACATTTTAAATAAAAAAAAAAAAACATTTTAAATGTTATGCTACAGTCTTAGATAATACATAGTCATATGTTGTTTACATTCTTTGTAATTCCCACCCATAGGTTAATTTTAAAGGTTAACAACTGCAGCTTTTAAATGTTATTTTAGTGCCAATCAATTGCACTACTTAACAAATCGTATTATAAAATTAAAGGATCATTGATCTTTTAATAATAATAATAATAATATTAAATATATATATATATTACACACACATACACACACCATTTTGCAGAGGGAAAAAATGTGCATTATATTTTTATTTTTTTTAGAGGCTGTTAAAGTATTGTATCCGCGATCAGCAGATTGTGGGTGTAATCTCAAGCTCCTGCAGACTGAATGTACCATGGCATAGACAGGCAGTTACTAAATAACAGGAAGTATCAATGAATTAGAGTGTTCATCAGCGCCCTGGTAGTTAATTGAGAACTACAAGCAGTCAGCCACAAAGGCTGTTGGTTCTTGTTCATTCACAAAACTGTGTGAGTAAATGATGCGTCCATATGGGCGGAGCCCCATATGGCTGCATTCTTTTCAAATGCTGACTGCAGATGCAGGGAGTTAATACCTGACTTGCTGTCACAATTAGAAGGGGGTCAGGGAGAGGCTGCAGGAGAAAGTTACATGTTCCACCCTAAAAACAGTTGGGAACATGTTATATGCAAGTAGTAAAATTTGCCCAAAGATGGGCTTTAAATGCCCTAATTCCCACTCAGGTATTAATGCCCTATTGACCTACAGGTAAGCCTAGATTAAGGCTTACCTGTAGGTCCAATAAATATCTCCTTAACCTACACCTGCATACTAGCTCATTATGCCTTTGTCTTGCAGATGTGATCAGTGCCTACAAGCCCAGAGGCGATTCAGTTTGCATGTGTGCGCTATATAAGTTTCTCAATCACTCAAGTCAAGATTCAAGGCAGCATCATGATCAACTCATTCGCTTCATCTGAAGAAATAGACTGTGCCTTGTGTGACTAGACCATATTTTTCACCACCACTTTGAGAGCAGTGTAGATGTTGCAAGAACAAGAAGTGGATTATAGAATCATATACAACACTATAGAAATAAAAGAGCTGCTGGGAGCACGGCGCTGAAGAAGTAAACAACTCTATAAAAGGACAGATCCCTGCTCGGTATTCCAGTGACAACTCTTGCTGTTCACGCTCTATTATTCTTTAAAAAAAAAAAAAGCTGAAGACTTTAGCCCTCATGTATCCAAAGTGGCTAAGCAGAAAGTGCGTTGCCCACAGCAACCAGATGGCAGCTCTAAGCCAGTTTTAAAACGAGAATCTGTGTGGTTGTTTTAATGCACAGAATCTGTTTACTTTTGAGACACTGGAGGATATTGTTGGGGTACAATAATCACCTACTAGAGTGTTTTGAAACTACAGATGGAAAACCGACTGGCCCAAATTAATGGTTCTGTTAAAGTGACAAAGTCTCATTACTCCTGTGATATTTCTTATACAATAACCAGACATTCAACTGAGAGACAGGCTGGCAATAATGGATACAGCAGGTGGGAATATTAGGAACTCTGGTTGAAGGAACTTCAAAAGCCAGGGTGCTCAAAGCTCACTGCACATTACAATCCGATTGTATAACCGTCTTCAGATCTACCAACTATGGGCCAGATTCAGGTAGATTGGAGCATCTTTGCTCTGGAGTAACGTTTCTCATTTACGTTACGCTGGCGAAATTTTAAGAGCAAGTGCTGTTATTCATGAAGCACTTGCTCCTAAAGTTGCGGCAGCGTATCGCAAATGAGCCGGCGGAATTCAAATTGGGCGGGTATGGGGTGTGTATTATTTAAAATAAGCGCGATCCCGCGGCGAACGTACTGCGCATGCGTCGACTGTCAATGCATCCCAGTGCGCATGCTCCAAATTCTGTCAGTGAACGTCAATGACGTCAAATCCCCATTCATGGACGTTTTACGCAAGCAACGCGATTTTTTTTTTTCGACGCGATGACGACGGCTATACTTAACATAGGATACTCCACTAGGGGGCTGCTTTATCTTTACGCCGCGTATCGCTTACGGAAACGTCGGAAAGTCACTGCGTCGCGCCCAAATACGATCGCGAATTGCCGATTCCCGCTGATTAACATATTTTTTCAGCGTAAATTACGCCGATCGCATCGGAACTCCAACCCGGCGTTTCTTGTTTTCTGGTTACAGAAAACAGAAACGCCGGCTTAAAGTGACAGTTAGGCTGGAGTATCACTGATACTCCAGCCTAACTCTACCTGAATCTGGCCCTATGTAGTGTAAGAGCTTGCCTGTCTTCTCCAGTTGGAGAGGTGAAGGCCGAGCCATCCCCGGCGAGAAGACAGTGATTATCGCCAACGGCTGCCACTAGTGATATGCACAAAAGAATCCAGCAGGCTGGTTGTACCCAAGTTGATCGATCAACTTGGTACATTCAGCCTGCCCATTAATGGTGTGCATCTAGGCTGGTTCCGTGTATGGCAGGACAACAAAAAATAAATAAAAAAATTGTAGAATGATGACAGTTTACTTATGTATTTCCTGAAGCAGGCCATAGATGATGCTCGGTTTTAAAATTCAGCTACAGAAACGATCTAGTCGTTAACCAGCTAAAAGCAGGCTCATAGTAGTAGTGCCTGCCCTCACTGAGCAAACAAATTGTTCTCTATGAGGTGTTCTGTTCAAAAAGGCCATCACCAGTGACTTTCTGTAGTAGTCAAAAAAGCAAGCAGGGGCAGGGCAGTGTCACAGTGCCAGCAGAATGCCAGGCTGTGAATACTGTCAGTGCCTGCTTTATTTTATGCTGACAAAGCATATTAGGGTGGGAAAAGCAAAAGGCTAGTATAATACTATACAGATCCTTTGGCAGGCAAAATAGTTCAGTGTGTGTAGAACTATGTATTTAAGCTCCTTGTGTTGTCCTTCACCATGGAATTAAAAGAATGTAAAAACTTCAGACACTAAAATGCAATTTCCTTTGTACCCGTTTACATAATGCATGTTTCAGCACATTCAAAATGCAGTTGAGTTTTAAGACATTTCCAACAGGTAAATCATATTCTAAGCAAACTAGTGCTGGGAGAAAAGCCAGTGCATGCAATGTTTACCTGGCGGCGTTTCGGTCACAGTGCGCTCCTGACACAAGACAGTGCTGCTTTCTGACTCTTGATTTAATACTTTAGTGGCTGAACCCAGGCTGGCTGCGATGCCAGGAATCTGCTGCCCACGCTTCAAAAGAGACTTCTGGTCTTGGTGTCGGAATCGCGGTGGTACTTCACGGGGAGGGTATCGAGACACCGGTTGCTGCTGCTGTGGGCTGAGTGCTGTGGGCCGCTTGGCATTATTCTGAATGCTGGTTACGGTGGAAATGCCAATGTTCCCGTTCACAGGCTGAGGCTGGCTTAGTAGTTCATCTGGCACTGTGGTAAACAGAATGGAGTGGGCGTTAATAAACAAGGTCACATGGTGAAAACAACAGCTCTTACATTTAATGAATTTAGCACCTTTAACATTTTCTTGCAGAAAACACATTGTAATGATCAGCTTCCGGTCACTCAATTTTGTACTTTAATAGATGCCAAATAATAAGAAAATAAAAAGGGATGCACATTAAGTAAAAATACTGTAGCCAAATCCAAAATTCTAATACAACATGCAAATTACACATCAAGCCACGGTACCTCGGACCTTTTAATCAATGCACTTGTAATAAAAAATGCGGAGAACAAATTAGATTCAGATCTGGTGGTAAAAAATTATTGGAATTTGCAACGCGCTTTTGGCCACTATTCTTTAATGGCACCCCAAAAGCTGCCACAATTGTCACGCGGCAAACGTGCCTTTAAAAAACGTGTGAAGCTTGTTGCCCAAATAGTACCGAAAGCTTCTTTTTGGGCGACAAACCCGCATAGGTCAGCCCATTCAAGAGAATGGGATGGCCCTATGCAAAAATCATGCTTTGAAAATATGTGAACAGAGCCCTAAAAATGGTTCCAAACTCAAATGTCGATCCCCCTAACTCTGCTCTTCCAGGAGACACTGAGGGCAGTGGGAGCCATAAACTCCTGCTGTCAGTCAGACTCCTGTGCGCGGAAAGAGAGAATGTAGTTTGACACTGGCATGTCTATGGATGCCTAGATCAGGAGTCTAGGTACAGTCCCCTCCATAGCACACAGCTTGCAAAGGAAGCACCTGGAAGAAGAAGTGGACAGCGCCAGCCTGGGACTACACTTTGCAATACCATTGCACATAACAAGCATATCTTTTAACCACTTCAGCCCCAGAAGGATTTACCCCCTTAATGACCAGGACTTTATTACGATACGGCAATGAGTCGATTTAACTTACAATTGAGTGTTCGTGCGAGGTTGTACACAAACAGAATTGATGTCCCTTTACCCCACAAATATAGATTTCTTTTGGTGGCATTTGATCACCTCTGCAGTTTTTATTTTTTGCGCTATAAACAAAAAAAGTCTGACAATGAAATATATATATCTACATATTTTTGTTAAGAAAAAAAATCGCAGTAAGCGTATATTCATTTGCGTAAAAGTTCTAACAAAAAAGGGAAAAGATTTAGGGACTCTCATTGTTTTTACTAAAAAGGCGATTTTTAGCAGGACTGCGACATAGTGTCAGATTTGTCCGACACATTTTGGTAACCAGTGACACCAATACAGTAATCAGTACTATAAAAATGCACTGATCCCTGTATAAATACACTAGGGGTTATCAAAGGGTTAAGTGTTCCCTAGAGAGGTGCTTTCTGTCAGGGGGGTGGACTGACTGGGAGAGAGATCGCAGGCTAGCAGGACCACTCCAAAAGTCCTGCTAGCCGCATGTTTACTGCTCCTTCCCATTGAAGTCACTGGAAAACCGTGGTACAGAGGTGCATTGCCAGCGGTATTAACCCTTTTTCGGCCGCCAGCGGGGGTTAAAACCACACCGCTAGCGGCTTCATATCGTGGTAAAAACCACGGTATAGCGGCACTAAAAATACCGCCGCTATGCCACCAGCGCACCTCCTGCGCCCAGTGTGAAAGGGGGCCTCATTCACAGTCCTCAGCCTTTCAAGGCTGTTTGCCTGTAGTTCTGCTTTGAACACAAACGCCAAGCCGCAGACGGGGACTCTAGTGCACATTCACCTGAAATTATGAGCCAGAAGCCCTTTCAGCCACTAGCCCTGGTCACTGCTGTGCCACAGCAAGCCTATTTCACAGATGACTGACAATTTCAAAAATGAGATGTCAAAGGGTTTAGACAGATCACACATGGATAGGTTCACCACATCCATAAAATACCGCTGCAGACAAAACCACAGGAGTGAAGTGGGGGCTTTATTCACAGGAACACCTTCAGCTTGGGAAAGCTAGATGCCTTGATTAGAAGCCTATTTAGGACAATAAAGGCAACAAATTACTTAATCGTATTATCAATTGGTAGATAAAAAAAAATATTTGGATAAACTTCATTTACAAAGCATGTACAGAAAATAGATTTAACTGCAGTCATTTACTGAAAAAAAAAAAAAGAAGGTTTTATTGCACACATTTGAAAATATATATGGAAGCCGCAGTGTCAATGTCAAGGGTCCTATGTATACTACGGCTCTAACTAAAATTTTCAGCCTCCCAGGTTGGAACACACAAACCTTACTCTTAATCATCTATCCATTGCTATATGCGCTCCATCTTGGGAGGCACTGAAAATGGACTGCAATACACAGGCACTGGGGCTCACACATATTTACAAATGTGTGAATACTAAACCTTCCGTTTTTAACATGAACTATTACACGGGTTCAATTTGGTTGTGTTGCAAACTAGCTGGTAAGTGTGCTGGGAATTTTGTGATATGCATTGCCCTTTCATGTGCATCTTACGGCAAAGGCTAGCTATAGGTTGGGGTGGTTGCCACTTTTTTGTACAGTAATTTACTGTGCCATATACACAAGGGCGAGTTAACTGCTATTATATGGGAACAGTAACATTGTTAACGTTTTAGAAAAGCATGTAAAAGATCCGTTTAAGGGCTCATTGAAACGGCTGCTCAGCCCAGTACAGCGTGAAGAGCTGCTTGCTTACTTTTCTGAATTAGCATGAAGATACATGCAGGAAGCTCATATACAGTGCCTTGAAAACGTATTTTTCAAGGCACTGTATATGTATACAGTGTTGGTCCATCACATAAAATCCCCAAAAATAGTTACATTTATGTTTTTGGTCGTAACATGACAAAAATGTGAAAAATGTCAAGGGGTATGAATACTTTTTCAAGGCACTGTAAGTGAATGGATATGCATCGAATGTACAGACTCAGACCCACACAGCTGAGAGGTTTCACAGGTACACAGCGCTGTACAGAAAAATAAACAAATGGGTTTTCATTCTGTACAAGGCTGAGCACCTGTGTGAAGGACACATAAAACTGATGTAAAGCCCAACAGGGTGACATCTAGATACTAAAAGGCACATCATATCAGACAATAGAGAGAAAAAACACATCTATATACAGATATATATAAAATTTATATAGGTGTGGCTTCCCAAAGACACGATTTGCAAAACTAGTCTCCGGCTCCGCGGACACCGTAATTTCCTGCTCCGGTGTGACGTCTCGTCGCCCGAACTTCCGGTTTTGGGAAGGCACGCCGGTCACCAACTCAGGTGCTGGAACATAACTAGGCCGTTTACATTGGTACCAAGCTTGAGCAAAATAAGCAAGTCGAATATCATATGTTTTATACTTGGAGTAATAAAATACTACACCATGACTGTTATTTACTAAAGGCAAAGCAAATCCACTTTGCACTACAAAACGCACTTGGATGTGCAGTCGCTGTAGATCTGAGGGGGACATGCAAGGAAAATAAACAGGATTTTTGTCTACACATGATTGGATGATAAAATTCAGCAAAGGTTCCCCTCATTTCAGATCTATAGTGCAGCGTGGATTTTTCCTTTTGTAAATCAACCCCCACGAGTACTTTTATGGTTGTACATCATGGTGTTTCTGATGTACTAATTGAAGAACCCAGAGGAGTAGGAAGATGCATGGTCTAATATTAATGAGCGTTAGCATTTTCCTTTTCTATGCGTTTTGGAGCGATATAGTTTCATTCTGAAGGTGGCAGCTTCACGATTTTTTATTTAAATTTAAGCAGGCGTCTATAATTATGCCATATTAAAACATGGTTTTTGCCTTCTATAATCCATGGTTACATCTCAGTGCTGCGGATCTCCAGAGACCTTTTATGGCCACCTCCTGTACACATGAACTTCAGCAGCGACTGCATGTCATCACTCAGGGTTGGCTTCCTGTTGGCATGGCAGAACCATGCTTGAATAATAAGCATTGGCATGGCCACTGCTAGTAGAAGAACGCAAATGGGCAACTATGCAGGAGCACAACTGGTGATATATACACAACAGAAAGCGCCTGAACAGCAGACCTTTATGGCAGGATCATGGCATGGAAATATCATTAATGAAAGCCGTTTTTTTGAAAAGACTGAAAATAACTTGAAATTCAAATACATGTAAACCTATTCAACTAAAGCGAAAGCCCTCACTAACCTCTGTAGCTACAGGTATTGTACAGATTTGCACCTTCCAATTTTACTGCACAGGCACTGAAATCACTTGTCCTTTCCCCTTTTTTCTCTCTAGTAGCAATGACTGCCAGCTCTCTAATGTAAACAAACAGCATGTGCTACAAAGATCCAAGATACCAACAGAAACCTGATTTTTGTTGATCTTTGAGAATAAATTACATTACATGCAGCTACAGAATCCACACAGACACGTTTTAAAGCCGTTTTACTGCTTGTTTAAGAATTAGTAAATTACGTTAAAGTGGTACTTCAGTCCCCTGTATATTGCATCCTCCCCTCCCCCCTTCAGAACCTGGCAGAGCCTTTTGGCACATCTGTGCATGCGCAAAGACTGCAAAGTTTACATTGTCACCAATAGCCATCTTTGCATGTAGAGAAAATACACGTGTGCAGATATTCAGGGAAACACAACTTGACATTTACTTAAGGGTGAACGTCCGCTTTAAAGTGTATATGACCCTTACATTTATTACTGCAGATATGCGTCTCATGCAGGTGTGTGAAACTATAAGGCTATTTTCACACTGAGGGGCTTTACAGGCGCTATAGCACTAAAAATAAAAAGCACCTCTCCTGTTACTCCAATGTGAAAGCCTGAGGGCTTTCACACTAGAGCGGTGTGCTGGCAGGACGCTATAAAAAGTCCTGCAAGAATCATCTTTGAGGGGCTAAAGTGCCCCTGCCCACTGAAATCAATGGGCAGCACCGCTGAATCGCTGGCAAGGCTCCACTAAAAAGGTAAAGTAACGCTGAAAATAACAGTGCTTTACCGCCGACGCCCACCCTGGTGTTAAAGTGCCCTTATAGTTTTACTTCTTTTGCACAGAAATACATGGTGATCCTGCCAAATGTTTGCAATCCGACGCAGATTTGATTTGTACTTAAAGCGATTATAAAGTCTCGTTTTTTTCCCCCTATAAAAATAAAGCCATTATACTTCCCTGCTCTGTTGTAGTGGATTTGCACAGAGCAGCCCGGATCCTCCTCTTCTCAGATCCCTCTTTTGTGGTTCTGGCTCATCCCCTCCTGTTGAGTGCCCCCACAGCAAGAAGCTTGCTATGGGGGCACCCGAGCCAAGTCACAGCTCCCCGTGTCCATTCAGACAGAGCCCTGACCCAGCTAGTGCCGGTCTCAAATGGCCGAGACACACTTGTGGACATCACTGGACAGAGAGGGACCTCAGGTAAGTATTAGGGCGGCTGGTATACACAGAAAGCTTTTTTTTTTATCTTAATGCATTAAGATAAAAACTTTCTGCCTTTACAGAAACAGTGGTGCAGTGAGTAGCACTTTCGCCTAGCAGCAAGAGGGTCGCTGGTTCGAATCCCGACCACGAAACCATCTGCCTGGAGTTTGCATGTTCTCCCTGTGTCTGCGTGGGTTTCCTCCGGGTACTCCGGTTTCCTCCCACACTCCAAAGACATGCTGGTAGGTAAATTGAATCTCGTCCAAAATTGGCCCAGTATATATATGTATATATGTGTGTATGACTGTGTGTCCCTAGCGTGTCAAGATCCTACGGGGCAAAAATGACCGCACCAGCCAAGCAGACACTGGCTGGAAAAAGCGCCCAGAGGCGATTCAGTTCGCATGCGTTGCGCTATACAAGTCATTCATTCATTCATTCATTCACAACTCCAGGGAAACCCTAAAACAGACTAAAGGATGCTGTGCTGAAGCCCAGCATGACACCTTTTCCCAACATGTCCTTTAACCCAGCAACAGGCAAGTAGGAGCATGGACCCCGTAAGGGGGTCTGCTTCTGGAGTGCAATACACACAGGTAGGGAAAGTATTACCCTGCCAATATATGCAGCGTTATAAACGACCCACCAACTTAATAAAATGACAACTCTGCACTATGCAAAATAAGGACTTTATGGAAGGCGGAGCGGTCCCCAAATAAAACAAAGCAAAAATGGTAATAAACATTTTTTTAAATCCATGCAATAAAAGGGGGCAAGAATTCTTTAATTTCAATGTCCTTTAGTTGCAATGCATTTATATTGTGGCCATGCACTCCGTTATAGGAAAATTTTATAAGGGCCTTTTTTTAAGAAATCAGTGGGCCTGTGTGCAAGATCATAAGTGGGACCCCATTGCTTTATAAAAAATAAAAAAAAAGAGTGGGCGTGATTTTTTTTTGCCAGGGGTGTTGCAAGGATTGCAAGCACCTTTGGGCACACCAAGCAGAACAATGTGGCATACATTGGGCAGGTGTGGCCAAATTGCATTAATGGATAGAGGGACTTCAGGGACGTATTTTACTGAATTACGTTGATTCACTGTTTTTGTTGTGATTAGCTGTGATTGGTCAGAGCTAATTAAATGGTACAGATGGGCTGCGATTGGTCCAATCTGTACCATGTGATCACCACAGCTAACTCTTGTATACATTGGATTGCTTGAAAGGAAGCCACCCATTGTTCAGAACTGTCATGTGACCTGCTGTGATTGGTTACAGCGGCCACATGGTTCCCGTAGCGGGCCTGTACAGTGATTTGTCAGTGGCTGTGTCTGGTGGACGCAGCCGGCGACAGATCATGCAGCACATTTCGGGAAGACATATACTACAGTGTATGAACAAGTGAGGGCCATGTTTAAGAGCAGATGTGTCCAAGACAGCTGTGCCAAATTTATACCAATGAAACATTTTTGCATCCCTGTGAGGGTAAATATCACCATGCATGGGTGTACACTGCAGTATGTTCAAACGAATAGGGCCTGGCAAGGTTTATAATTGTTTACGTTATTTTTTTAATGGTTTTTACTTTTGGGGGTGGGGGGGGGGGGGGGCAATAAAGTGACTATGTGAGGACATACAGTCCCTATTCCTTCTCTGCTGCACTGCATATGAAGGAATAGTCTATACAGAGGCTATAAGTTTACTATGCTTCAGTGATGATTGAACACAGGAGGGACCGGTACCAATCGCTCACTGTGTATTCTGGAAGGGGTCGGCAAACATGAGAGGTTTACCAACCCTG